>JAJJWW010018582.1:600000-1021632 GCA_023531295.1 Papaver armeniacum | reverse complement strand
TAACTAGAGCAACATCTAGGTGCCAAGTAACTGAACTTCAATTATAGGCACATGTTGGGACACTATGACACTTCAAACTCTAACCCACGCAAGAATCATTGATGGCAAAAAGAGGAAGAGCTCAAATAGATGGATTACCTGCAAAGGACCATGGCGTATAATTGTGTACCCAAGACCAGATCTTCTTAACGAATCCTCTCCATTCATTGAAAGTTGATTAAGAATCTTCTGGAAATTCCACCATAAAAATATGATCTCCCCAAACTGTCAAACCAATTGAGCAAGATAAGTTATGAAGATAGACAGAGTTTCAACCTTTTTGCTTTAAGAACTTGCTCCGTCTCTGCCAGGCTCAATGCCTAGTCCTGTACATGAAACCAGAATAAAATCTGTTTCTTCCCCAGTCTGCACATATTCGACATTTATACTAAATAAGGACAGGAAAAATTATTTTAGAAAACTCTTTGGAGTTACTTGGAGCAAAATTGATAAGCATAGACAAGTAATAGCAATAGCATGTGAAGGAAATGAGGAAGACAAGTGATTTTTCAATAATAAAATAATCAAGTCGAGAGGATACCTATTTTATTAACAAAGCTGTCTAAAGGTGTTAAAGACAAGAGTTTGATTGGGAGCCAGAAAACAGTTGGAAGCTGTCATAGCATCAAGCACATCTTTAACACACAGTCAATTCTCAGTGTGCCAAGAGGGACATATGTATGCAGGATTTGGACTTAGACATTGGTTACTAGGATGTATAATAAGTTCATAATTACAGCATATAGTGTATGAAGAGATGTATACAACCTTTATAAAAGGTTACAAGAAAACGAGAGAATGGCACTTACAGGCAATGCCTTTATGTATTCGATTATTAAGTTGAAACTTCTTAGATCTTGCTTGCCTCCTGCAAGTCCTTCTATAGGCCTCTGCGTTCACAATAGAAGCCTTTGGATCAAGAAAATGACACATTATTATAAAGATGGTGAATCTCAAATTTTAGTATAACTAGTCATAGATGTTAAGTTGAATGAGACGTGGCTGCTAGTCATCTCATCATCCTTCATAAATGAATGGAATTATGGCAGATTTAAGAACACGGGCAAACCTGTTTTCTTGGTTCAAAACGTATGGTTAAAGTATGCATAAGGAATGGGTCCAAAGGTGGATCCCCGGATTCACTGCTCGGAAAGATGTAAACGTACCCTGACCTGGCTAAAGGAAAGATCAGGAGTTAGAATGGGATTGCAGCTTTGGACTAGTACATTAACTAGTATGCAATTTTTTCCTGAGTGATGGAAAATAAAAAGGGAGAGTGTTCCTTACCCTGCAAAAGCCTACTTTTGTGCTCATTCGGGCAAAGTATATTTTGCTCTGAGACGTATCTGCTGAAGGACCAGCTTCAAGAATCAAAATAAATGATCTTCCATTTCCACCAACCGAGAGAAGTCAAGCCTCATACCTAGACTTGCAAGCAAGACAAGGCTTCACTAAGTGCATCAAAAATTATTAGGAAAATTTGCTAATAACTGTCACAGTTACCAAACTTCAAGTAAATTGGTACAAACCGAGTGGAGAGGTTAAGTTTTAAGGACTAGTACCTGTCAAGAGTACTACCCAATGGAAGTGAAAGCTTTTTTGACAGTTCCACGTATCCCCCTCTTGTAAACACATACCCTGCAGAAATTAACAAAGACTAGAATGGTAAGAAAACAGCATCTCTTGGAAGTGGTGTGAGTGAAGCCAGATATTACTTTTTTTTACCTGAGAAAACAGCATTTCCTGTCTCTGTGAACTCAAACGAGGCATCCAGTCCCCCGTCATATTTGGTAGCAATCATATCTTGGAAATATGTTCCCTGTTTAACTTCCACCCATTCAACGATTCTTCTGACTTGAACTTGGCAATCAAGAGCTTGCTTTTACTGCTCTTTCCAGCTCGTAGCTGTGCTAATTTATTGTTGTAATCCTGCACATTAACCAGGAGCAATCACATTCAGATTGTGCCTGAGCCTGGGAGCTAGCTCAAGCTTTTAAGATTGTAGTATTGTGCTACCTGAAAAGCTTTGGAGACGTGTAGACTCCTTGATAGTCCACTCTATTTAGATCTCCAGTGATAGTTGAACGAGCAGTGGCGCAATATATTATCTTGTTGCAACCCTCCATTGCAGCATTGATGGACGAAGATTCTCCTACATCCCCAATCACGATTTCTACAGACCTCGGAAGCATGTCTATGACTTCTTGATCCGCTCTTCGCACTAGAGCCTAATGATGATAACAACTCATTTATTCAATACACATGAAATCGCATACGTATGTTCTAATTTGCACATTCTTTTGTTCTCAATCAAAATTTGCATATATCCTAAACTATTGCTCATTAAATGCAATTGTGAGGGACATCAAAACTGGAACTCTATAACTAGTATTACCTTGACACTGTAGCCTCTGAGCATGAGTTACGGACAACGATCCGACCGATACGGCTAGTGGCACCAACGACAAGCACCTTGTATTCTGTGCACCAGGAACAGAGAATTCACACATGGGAACCTCTCTAATAAGAACAGTGTCAAGATTTTCATCCGTACGGTTCTTGAGAAATTGACCCAAAACCGAGAACTTTCTCCAAACCTCATCAAAGATCTGACGAGATTTACGACCAAGACCCACTGGGTTAACATCATCGAGATTTATTAATGGATTATTGTTGTTCTCATCATCAACTGATGACGACGGCGAAGACTCTTCCGGTTTGACAATAGTAGTAGTATCAGTATTACTGCTGATGCTAATCTTCTTTTTCTTTTTACTTTTAGTCTTCTCCTCTGCCACTACAACCTCAACCTTACTGTTGTCACAGCATCTTGTTGTTGTTGGTGGTGGTGGTAATTGGAGATTCAGGCCACGATGAGTCCGTCGACATGTCTGAGTTTTCGATGTTGATATTCTTGTTGACGATGTATTTGCATTGGCACTGCTGAACACAGAAAATCCGAGAAATTCCGAAGCTGATAACGAAGACGAAGGAGAAGACGGCGGCATCATAGTGTTAACTGAAATGGATATTCAGGAAGGATTGAATCTGAAGAGATTCTTCGATACAGTTGGAAATGGAAACTAGTTAACTAGAAAAGAAAAATAGAAAAGAAGAAACGGAACCCACATTATCCATTCCCAATCAAAATGCAGTCGAACCTCGATAAACAAATGTTCGATAAATGAATAATCTCGCCAAATGAATAATTTTCTTCGGTCACGACTTGAACCAAGGTGATAAATGAATAACCTCGCTTAATGCATTAATGAATAAAAAAAATTGGATCCTTAAAGGCCCAATAGAAATATAAACAAATATCACTGAATTATATATAAAAATAAACCAAAATACATAATCAAAAATTTTTACATAAAAATATATGTATGAATTAACTCAAAAAAGATAAAATAGTATGGATTTTTTAATTGAACTATGAGTGGTCGGTATATACATAGTTTGCAATGGTACATGTATTTTCTTAAACTCTACGTATTCAATTCATATAATCGGATTAGTGGTCTCGATACACAGTTCCGTACTTATTATACACGTATATTAACGATTGAACTTTGAGTGTACACCAATATAAAATCAAAAGAAAATGAATGTTAATTGAATTATTGATAAGAATATTGACCAGTATTTCCTAGGTATACTTTTACATTTTCTCCTATATAATTTAATTTCTTAATTAAGAAAATATTGTCTAAATGAATAAATATTCGTTTATCGATAAATAAATAAAATATTCATTTATCGATAAATAAATAACCTCGCTAAACGAATATTTTTTCTTGGTCCCGAGGGCATTCATTTATCGAGGTTCGACTGTGTTAGAGTATTGCAATCATGTCATTGATTTCCTCATGGGATTTCTCCTGTGCTTTTTTGGGCGTCAATATAGAATCACTGTTTTTTTTAAGTTAAAAACGAACACGCAGTTGGGGGATATAGAAACTAATTGGGGGATATGAATTACTTCCCCCAACCCATGGTGTGTGCTAAGGGGTGACTTTTGGGGGCGAAAATACTAAAATACCCTTCCCACAAAATAAAAATCAAAAACTTAAAATCAAAAAACAAAATCATATCCCCATTTCCATCTCCACTTCTTATTAATCTTATTTAGGGGTGGAGCTTTGAAACCCAAATATTTCCCATTCCCTTTCAAATTCTAAACTCTCCCCACTCTATATCAAATTCTCTTCTCCTCACTTTGGAAACCAATTTTTTTTTTAATTTGGAAGTGATGAAGATCATGCTGAAAGTGATGATGACCTTTCAAATTCTAAACTCTCCCCACTCTATATCAAATTCTCTTCTCCTCACTTTGGAAACCAATTTTTTTTTTATTCGGAAGTGATGAAGATCATGCTGAAAGTGATGATGACCATGCGGAATTGATGAAGACCATGCCGGTATCATGTTCCGGCATATGGTCTTCATAAATTCCGGCATGGTCTTCATCACTTCCATTTTGAATTTTTCTGGTATTAATCAGTCCACTTAGGCATAGAAAATAAAGCAACATGGTATGCCTAAAAACAATACCGGCATGGTCTTCATATCAACCCGACCATGCCGGCGGTGGACTGATTAATACCACAAAAAATTCAAAACGGAAGTGATGAAGACCATGCCGTAATTGATGAAGACCATATGACGGAACATGATACCGCATGCTCGAGAATTTCCTATCAATGCCGGTAGTCAAGTGAAAAAAAAAATCAACATTCTGGATACTTTTCATCCTGTTCCGGCATAGAAATTTAAGCAAAATATCCGGCATGCTCGAAAACCAGATTACCATGCCCCGGATAGTGGCAAACAATTTATGAACATTTCCAACAATTGCCCGCATGGGTTTTTGGTTGAATACCATGCCGACACCAAGCTTTTTCAGCTGCAACAATGGTGGATTCAAAGAAAAAAAATTAATTTTTCAACCTCTTATTAGCGGTAATTCTCTCATCACAATCATCTTCCATTTTCAAAAAAAGAAATTCCTCTCAAATATTTTTTTCCCTCCTTCTACTCTCACCCAAACACAAATAAAAATACACACTAATCTATCCCCCAAATACTTAAGATTTTTACTAATTATTATTAACCACTAAACCTAATTAGTGAGGGGAAAATTAGGAGTTAAAAAAATAATTACATAAGGGGTGACCCAGAATTGCTATTGGGACTCCTATTTTGTCTTGTAGCTATAACCCCCAATTAGTTTTCATATCCCCCAATTACTTGTTCTTAAAAACCATCAATTTATTCTGATTCTGCCTGTCCTTGTAGCTGGATTTGTCTCTTGATTAAGTGGAACAACTAGAAGTAACAGTTTCTTCCTGTGTATCAGGGTTAAGCATGTGCCACATTGGTCTGATGTTTGCTTCACCTGCATTCAATCCATCTGCATCCGATCCAACACCGACAGGTTGGATACGGATGGTTCAATGAGTTGCTTTTATAATAAAATATATAAGAAAAATTTATTCAAATACACACAACCATTACTAACATATCCCTTAATCACACATCAAATACTTGTAAAGAAACTCAACAATTTCATTTAATAATAACATTTCTAATTCTATTTAATACTCCCTATGTCTCGCCAAAGTAGAACAAATAAAATAATCTTATTTCTAATGTGGAATAAAATAATATTATGAAATTTATATACTAGTGATAGGTGTCTAAAACACCTAATTTACTATCTAGTAGTTACGCTTTCTTTGCTATTTTTCTTGTGAATTAGAGGAAAGAATTACATTTTCAAGATTCTACGAAGTTCAAGAGTTATCATCAAGAGTTGAAGACCGAAGACGAAGATGAAGACACCGATATAAGACCGAAGACGTTTCTATGGATGCTGTGAGAGTGGTGCTAGCTGCACGCCGAACGGATAACGAGGTAAGTAAGCATATTCCCACCTTCGTTAAGTGGTTGATTTCCTTTCGAAGAGATCGTCAGAAAAATGGGTTTTCAAAATTATAAAAGAAGTGGGTTTTCAAAACTTCGGAGGGTTTTACCTTCCTACCATTCAACGTGTCGCAGATTCTCTCTTCATTCCTACCTGGACACATGTGTGACCCATAAAAAGTCATTTATTATTGAGAGCAACTTCATAAAACCCTTTCTTGTGAGGCGAGTCGAGACTTTCGATCATTCCGAACCCGAATTTTTGTCGAGAAGGGATGGTTATTTCTCTCTCAACTTTTAAGGATGAGATTGTGTTCATTTATGTGTCTAACTTCTTATGACTAGTGTGCAGAATCTCTATGTCTTCTTAGCGCGTTGGATGCTATCATTACGGAGAACTAGTAAGTTGGAAAAATAGGTTTTGTGGGTAAATCTCTAGTAAACCCTCACGAGACTATAACTCGTCCACTAGGGACACCTAGGGGTTCAAAGGCTTGTTATTTATGCTAAAAGTGACCGTAGCCTCGACGACACGGAGTTGTATGTATTTTTTAGAATTGTCTTGTTTGATTTGCTCGAGGACTAGCAAAGTCTAAGTGTGGGGGAATCTGATAGGTGTCTAAAACACCTAATTTACTATCTAGTAGTTACACTTTCTTTGCTATTTTTCTTGTGAATTATGTACTTTACGCGTGTTTTTGAGTTATTAGGTACTTTGGAGTCATTATGAGTAAAAGAAGGAGAAAACGTCTATTTGGAGCGTAAAAGGCAAAGAGGCCAATTCACATGTGAACTATATTTGGAGCAAGCTGACGTGCCCATGAAGGAGTGAAGGATGAATTGTCGGTTGTGCGAACCGACAGGGAAAAATAGTATAAGGAAGCCTTTATCAGATTTCTGGGTGACTTGAACAATTTTCGTCATTACCATACACCTGACTCCAGAGAAGCAGTCATTTATTTCTCCTCTCTGCCTGAGGTCGATGGCAGCTCCATCAATGTTCAGAGAAATGAGAAAGATGAGGAAATGGAGTCGATGATGTCTAAAGATCGAGGAGATGATGCTGGTTGAGATCGTGAAACTATTGTTTGTTGTTAAAGATTGGAAGCTGAATCTGTAGCTTGAGTTACGTTGAAGAACAAGAGAAATCAAGGTCTGAAAAGATCTAGGGTTTCTGAAATTAGGAGAAGATGAAATTGGTGGTAGTTACAGCTGTGATTTGGTAGTGAATGTAATGGGCAGTTGTTTGATTTCGGTTTGAGAAGAAGTTGGGTCTGCTGTGTTGATGGGTTTTATTGTTCAGGGGATGGAAGAAATCGATGAAATTTAGAGGTTGGAAATGAGTTTAAGCAAAGAAGCAGAGTGGAGAGATGGGTTGTTGTTTGAATGTGGTATTGGTTGCAAGGAAGGTGCCATAGAGAGGCTTGGAAATCACTGGTAAAGTTTTCCCATTAGTCAGTGCACGCAACTGTTCGAGTATTTTCCTGAATGAACTCTTGTGCACCATTTCAAACTCATTTGCTGTCAAGATGAATTTGGGTACAAGGGTTGCTGATGCAATTGGTTAGATTCATAAGGGTTTCGCATTGGCGAATATTTGGTGGAGTTTCAATACTAAACTCAGTTGAGAAGAGAGCAAGATAGACTCCAACAGAAGCAGGGAAAATGGTTAGAGTTGTGATGTTACGTGACCATGTTTTTGAGCTGAATTTCGGATGGGAACAAGTCGTTCTTTGTGACCCGAGATTGAGGACTGATTTCGGGAGACAAGGAGGAGAGTAAGAGAAGGTTGGATGCAAGAGTACTTGTCTGTGGTTGAGTTATGAACTACGGCTTGTAGTTTGAAGTTTCGGTGAGGTGTTGCAAGTGGTCTTTGCTAGTAATAGAACGCGCGACCGAATTGTTGAATGCGAGCAACAAGATACAAATGGGTTTTACGGAATGCTGTAGTGGTACTGGTACTGGTGGATGAGCTGAATTGACAAGAGATTATGGCCTGTGATAGCTGCAGTTGAGAAGGTGGTTTTACAGGGAGATGGTGATGAGTGCCAAATAGTGCATATTTATACACCTTTTTATTGGCATTTTACTCATCTTTTGTGCTCAAGAATCAGATATTATCCCAGATTCTGTATTTTCTTTGTTTTCAAGAATAAATATTTGTATTAATTAATTTTGTGTTTTTAGGTAATAAATAAAACTCGGAGAATCGAGGAGCCCAAAGAGCGAAGAATGAAGTCGAGCATCTATGGAGCAGAGATAGCCAAAGCCCGCGCGCAACGGTTGCAACCCAACAAGTAGCAACTCATCTCAAGACATGGGCTAGAGCTACCCGTGACCGGATCCGAGCCCCGCTCACTCCGAGCCGTCGAGATCTCGCTCGGCTACATCCAACGGTCGCTGCCCTCACTATACATCATCTCTTGATGCTCCGTGCAACACCGATCGCTCCAAAACCGCTTACCAACCTCGACCGTTCAGATCTCTCCCGCAAGATCCTACGCTCGGTGCGGCGTTCCCATCGATCTTCGATGTACACGCTCAACAAAGATAGCCCCTATATAAGCCCCTAAGCCTAACCCTAATCTCATTTTCCTTCTCCCCCTTTCACCCGACAAGTGCAGAGAGAGCTCTGCTCTTCTCGATCCTCACCCGATCAACTCTTCTCCACCCTCACCACCACCATCTCCGCTACCATCTCTCCCTCTCTTGTCACCATCAAACAACCAACCGCTACCAGCCGCACCCCTCTCTAGAGTTAGTTCTTCTCTTTCTTAGCTTCTCTACCCTAGAAGCTAACTCGGAGAAAAAAACTAAAACTAGGGTTAGTACTATGACCAAATCAATCCATCAAGGGAGCTCTCGGAGGCGACGTGACAAGGGAGCACGAGACGATTCGAGTATGGTCCATTGTATTTTAATTTTTAATTGAAATTAGGGTTTGCTGTTTTAGGGTTTGCTCTGCATGTATAAATAGAGAGTGAAGAAGATGAAATGGGTTACGCCTGGATTAGCCAGTGCTGTCAATTAGATTTAATTTGGTTCTTTGTTATTTTAATTTGATGTGTTAATTTAGTTGCTAGGGTTTCATTGAAACCCTAATTCCATGACTGTGTTTTAACTCTGTGAACTGTTCTTGAATATTTAATCAAATGTCTTCAATACTAAATACCCAATGCTTTTCTCTCACAGTGCATACCAACGCCATGGATGCATTGTAGTTAGGTCTCAACTGTGTTGAGTGTATTGCAGCTCTTGCTTCTATTTTTAACACTAATTCCTTTGATTAGTTATACTTAATTAGATAACTAATGCTCTGGGTTAGTACCCTTGGCTGTGTATTGAAGTGTCACTAGGAGAAACCCTTTAGATATGTGATAAAATTGACAAATTATCATTATCTGTCACAGGACAAGAATAGCCAACTTAGTTGAACACACAACATGGTTTAGTGGTGAATTTGACAACCCCAGCACACATTTGTTCTCAATGTTTGCCTTAGTTTAGAGTTCACTATCACTCAATCTTAGCCGTATCGGCAAAAACCATCTGTTGTCACTGTTACTCCACTTAGAATTCAGTTAGCAAGCCTTTGATCAATACAAGAGCACCACAAGTCTCTGTGGTTCGACTCGTACGTGCCCAGTTCTACAACCAAGACACCGTGCACTTGCGGTATAACCGTAGGCCGTAAAACGCATGTAAAATATACACTCTCACGGGCCTACCAGATGGCGGTACTGCGGAAGTAGCAATTGCCGCGACAGAATGGGTAGATGAATGTTTAGGTACATGTGAAAGCATTTGTTGCTGCTAATGCTGAGGTTCAGGTGGTGCTGAGATGGCCAGAATAATTACAGCCATGGAACTAGTGTCGAGTCTGTTGCAGGTGGAAAATGCTTGTTCTGGTAGAGTGGCGAGACGTAACTGAGATGGATGAATACGGTGGCTCTGCAGTGGTTGTAAGAGTAGTATTAGTGTTGTGTGTTACTGGTGGTAATGGAATTGCAGGTGCCAACAGGTGCGGTGATAAGCACTTAGTTGAGCTGGTGCTGGCCTGAGGTTGATGCCGCTTGCCAGGGATTGCAGGAAAGTTGAGATAGTAGAGCATCAGAGTTGGGTGCGAGGCGGTGGCTCGATTGGAGTAGTTGTGGAGATTCAAGGGGTGAAGCGGCGATTGCAAGTGCAAAATAGAGCGGATCGAGTCAGCTGCAGCTGGTGGTTTGTTGCCTGATATGAGATAGGAAGTGAACTAGCAGAATGATGCATGTGCTGTTGATAATGGTGTTAGCTGAAGTGGGTTTGTGTCAAGGTTACAGGCTATACTTAGAAGCTGCGATTCAAGTAATGGTGCTGGTGTTGATGATGGTTTTTAAACAAGGGGTAAAATCGTAAAACCCCATGACCTAGTGTTACCCGCAACACATTAACTAAGAGCATTTAACTCAGGTGTAAATAATTAATAGGGTATTTTTTTCAAAATACCCAGTTAGGGTTTCGACACGAAACCTAATTCCAAATCCAAGCCGCACACTGCGCACCATGGTAACAATGCCAAACCAAGCCGCACACGCGCACCATGGCAACAATGCCAAACCAAGCCGCACACCTGCACCATGGCAACAATGCCAAACCAAGCCGCACACCTGCGCACCATGGCAACGATGCCAAACCAAGCCACACAACGCACCATGGCAACGATGCCAAACCAAGCCGCACACCTGCGCACCATGGCAACAATGCCAAACCAAGCCGCACACTGCGCGCACCATGGCAACGACGCCAAAACCAAGCCGCACATCGCACCATGGCAACGATGCCAAACCAAGCCGCACAATCGCACCATGGCAACGACGCCAAAACCAAGCCGCACACTTCTGCGCACCAAGGCGCCGACGCCAAGACAAAACTACATATCGCACTCATTGGCAACCATGCCAAACTAAGCCGCTACGCCATTGGCACATGCCAAATGTAGCGCCCTAGGCTTGCAAAATGTGCAACTAGGTCAACATGGCCGTACGTGCCATCGGCACATGCCAACATGTACCACAAGCCATATTTCCAAACCGCTATGCCATTGGCACATGCCAAATATAGCGCCCTAGGCTTGCAAGACGTGCAACTAGGTCAACATGACCGTACGTACCATTGGCACATGCCAACACGCACCACAAGCCATATTTCCAAGCCGCTATGCCATTGGCACATGCCAAATATAGCTCCCTAGGCTTGCAAACCATGCAACCAAGGCTAAGTCGGCCACGCATGCCATTGGCACATGCCAACATGCTCGCTGGTAGCTTTTCCTACCAAGGCCACGGCCCTAACGGCCACGCATGCCATTGGCACATGCCAACATGCTCATTTGGGTAGCTTTTCCTACAAAGGCCACGGCCCTAACAGCCACGCATGCCATTGGCACATGCCAACATGCTCGCTGGTAGCTTTTCCTACCAAGGCCACGGCCCTAACGGCCACGCATGCCATTGGCACATGCCAACATGCTCGCTGGTAGCTTTTCCTACCAAAGCCACGGCCCTAACAGCCACGCATGCCATTGGCACATGCCAACATGCTCGCTGGTAGCTTTTCCTACCAAGGCCACGGCCCTAGCGGCCACGCATGCCATTGGCACATGCCAACATGCTCGCTGGTAGCTTTTCCTACCAAGGCCACGGCCCTAACGACCACGCATGTTATTGGCACATGCCAACACGCTCGCTGGTAGCCTTCATGACCTAGCCGTGCCCCTTAATGCACGCTGGTAGCCTAACTCGCAAACCATGCAACCTACCACCAAGGCATTCCGCACATTCCATTGGCACATGCCACACACGCCACTAGCAAATCTGGCATTGCCACTTACACTCAACGTACAACCTACCACCAAGGCATTCCGCACATGCCATTGGCACATGCCACACACGCCACTAGCAGCTCTGGCATTGCCACTTGCGCTCAAGGTACAACCCGCAACAAGGGCATTCCGCACATGCCAATGGCACATGCCACACGCGCCACTAGCAGCGCCACTTGCACTCAAGGTGCAACCAACACTCGAGATATCAACACAAACTGGGGATGCTTTCCGGGGTTTTGGTTTGGCGGCCCACGGCTTGCGGCGTACACTACGCTCACATTAAGAAAGCGTGAAAAGAAATAAAGCGGTCAAATAAATGAGGAAATAATGGTGAAAACGTTTTCACCCATTAACACTATGCGGTTACCACCTCCTCTCATTATTTCACCCTTTACTCTCTTCCTTCATGAGGCCAGGGTACGTTTCAATCTCGACTTGTATAAATAGGTCTTACCTATTTCCACCCGTAGAACAAGTCTCGTCGGGAGAAAAAATACTACACTCTCGGAAAAGGCAACTTTGCAAGCTCTCCAAAAAGATTTCATCTCTTGCAAGCTTACGAAGCTTCCACTTTCTGATACAAGTCGAGACACTACTCTCTCAGAATTATTCAGGTCTCAACACCTTTCTTTGCTTCCCTCCCCAAATAAACCCTTCTCCTTCACTTTGTGACCAAGCAAGTCTCGGAACGGCCATTTCTTGGTTTAGGCCGGACTTGTACAGATTGATCTCTCGAATCTATAAAGTTCTCACGTGCGGCACATTTGTTTAGGGTTTGAACCAGTTTCTCACTCACCTACCGAATTTACCGAAATCGGCGAAACGATTTTTACCCATAAACAATTGGCGACCACGACGGGAGGATTGATCTATCGGTTACAATACCAACTCCGACTCCTGATTTCGTTTCCCGAACGTCAAATCCCAACATGGTGGAACTCAGGTCCGGAGCGGCTGCCGAGAACACCAGCACAGAACGCACCCCCGATGTTAGCATCTCTCCCAATAACGTTGTTGCGTCACCGGCTGACAACAGCAACATCGAATGCACTCCCTCAAGTGTAACACCACCAATCACCAGGGCCAGAGCCGCTGCCTCCTCTAGTGTCTCTGCAAAACCCTCTAATCATGGCAACGAAAATATCTCTTCGGGTGTCACGCCACCAATCACTGTGGCTAGAGCCGCCACTCGACCCCAAATGCTTCGTCTAGCACGGCGCGCTCCGACCACGACTAAGGTTCCAACTACCCCGCCGACGGACGAGAAACCTGAGGGACAAGAGGAAGTCGCCCTTACGTCACCATCGCCGATCCGATGGAACGACAAGAGACGCTCGCGAGCCAAGGCAGATATGGTTTCAACGCGAAGGAGGTACTCATCTTTCTCAAGACCACCGACAGAACGACTACCACGTGAGTCGCGCCCTCCAGAGCCATTTAGGAACGTCTCCAACAACCCCGACGCCAGCACCTCGGCGGAGCACGCCTCCATGGATGAGGAAACTCGCACTAGAATCCCGTTGGAAAGAAATCAGCCACCCAACTTTGTCACGAGAGAAGATTTGGAACAACTCCTCCGCAACCGAATCAAGAATGATGAGTTGGACGTGCATCATCACCAACCCCCTTACCCATCCGAAATACACGAGAATCCCTCTCCCAAGGGGGTACTCTTCTCCTCAATTTACCCCGTACGATGGTACCGGAATGCACATGAGCATGTTTCTCGTTTCTGGAATCCCTAGGTGAACATGAATATAATCACGTTCTTCGTTTAAGGGAATTCTCAAAATCACTTCTTTGGAAGGGCGTATACATGGTACAACAAAGATCCCACCGAGCGGCATTCCCAACCTGGAGTAGCATGGTCACCTGCGTTTTACAAGAAATACTTCTTCGTGTCTAAACAAGTTACTTTTCGGACCTCGGAAGAATATACCGGTGGGATAACGAACATCCGAATGATTTCGTCAAAAGGTTCGAGGTTCAAGCACTCATTGTCATGACCCAAACGTGGCCGAGCAACAATTGGTGAACGCATGCATCAATGGTATGGTTCCAATCTACCACGCCCTGCTAGAAAACTTGCATTTCCAAACGTTCTCCGAACTTCATGAAGCCGCCGGACGATCCGCAACAACAAGCACCAAGCATTCCGGAAAGAACTAGGCCAACTCGAATCAGAGACGCGCGAAACCGCGGGAGTAGACGCCTCATCAGCAAACAATTTAATGCGGCTCATCCTCCGTGAACATAGTAAAAGAAAAGGAAAAAGGAAAGCCGCAACTACGAGCCACCCGGTAAAACGTGAAGCGCCGGCGCAACGGAACCCTCGCAACGGAAGATCGTCACTAAAACTCCTGTGCAAAGCATCGTGAGACCGAAGGAAATACCCTTGATTTCCCATTCCCCATCGAGGAGGTGATTGACCTCCTAGAAGCATGGGTTCAAGATGATGTCGTCAGATTGCCACCACTCAGACGGCCACCAACTGAGGCTGAGATGGCGAACCCCAAATCTTTGCCATTACCACGGTTTCGTTCACCACCCCGACTAGCGATTGCAACAGACTAAAGCATATTTTCAAAGAAAGGATAGAAGCGGAGAACTCCAACTAGGAGACGAAAGAGTGCATCGAGACCCACTCCCAATAAGAAATTGCGGTTCCTCACGGGGACTCCGTACACGAGACTGCACAATCCATGATGCGACATGTATGCGAAATTCTCTATCTTTCCAAGGTTCGGGCGCAAGATATTTTCGCAGCTCTCAATCGTGTTGTATCCTAAAAACGGCTTTTCTCTCTTCTTCTAATCCACGCCAAGGGCCCAAGTTTCCCAAACAAAGCGAGCGGAGAACTGGGACTGCTGACCACGTCCGTTTAAGAGGTAATGAATTTGACGACACGCTCATCGACACGACCTCGACCACAACATCATTACTTTCAAGACACTAAAGGCAGCGGATTTACAAAACAAGACGCTACCTATTCCCCGTCTGTGATTAAGAGCTTGAGAGGAGAGGCTTTGAACGCGCATGGCTACATCAACCTAGAGATCAAGATGGGAGACGCTATAACGCACATCAAGTTCCACATTGTCAAAGAACTAGATCATGACATGATTTTGGGACACTTATGGGTGCTCGACAACAAAGCGAAATTGGATGTACACCCTCTGCCGACATCCACGCCCGAAGGAATTCCCAACAAATCATCCCACGGGTTATCACATCAACGAGTTATTGAAGGAACTCAGGCATCCGGAGAGGACCCGTTGACGCTAACCCATGATTTTCAAATGCAAGTAAGTCTGACCGAGCAACCTTTTCTGCAACCAGTCTTTCCTTCCCCCATTCTGTCATGGGGACTTGGCGCGATTACTGGCACAAACGCTGTCAAGAAATGTGAATGGGGAGCTGGACCATTCGAACACTTTGCAAGAAGCTTGGAAACTTCTATCGAAACCAACGAAGCCAAGGCTCAAACGGTTACACGACGTCGAATCCGTTTTCAATCGGAGATGTGGTGGTTAAGGAAAACTCGTTCAAGTTGGGAGGATGACAGTAAAAATGGATTTGCCCAATGAAGGTGAAGGCGAGCTGTATCTGGTTGCGGATACCCTTTTGGGAGGATATTGCAAGCTCGTTAATACAGACACACCTGAAGGCGTGATAGTTCACTCGCGATGGCTCAAGGAATCCAATCCCTAAAATGCTGTACTTCCCAATCACTCCCTTTTCAGTACTTCCTTTAACAATCCCTCTTAATAGCTGTAATTCCCCAGGATGAATACACCGTTTGTATTTTTTCCCTAGGGATTTCCCTTTTGTCAAAAATAAAAATAAAAATAAAAATATCTCTCTCCGAGCGAATCCTTCGGATATCAGAGAAATACACCAGAAAAACCCAGAAAACCATTGCAGAGCCATCATACCACAACCTCTTTCAAAAAAAAATAATAATAAATATATAGGAAGCAAAATGTCGACTGATGAAGAAGAAGGAAAAGACGAGTTTACAAAAAAAAGGGGGACACCAGGGGAACTAAGCAGCTAACAGAAATAACAAAAGGGAGGAACTAGCCCTCAAAGGATGGAGCACAAGTCCCCTCGGGCAAAGCTATCTTCAAGCACTTCCCCCAGCAATCCTTCGGGCAACAAAGGTTCCATTCAACGGTTTTAGCAGCAGCAACCTCAACATCCCATCCCGAAGCAGCCACAGCAGCAGCGGTATCCTCCCCGACGACCATTCCAACATACGCCATCATAACCCCTCCGGTATCACCAACAACACCTTTGGCATCAACTTCAAAGGCTATTTCGCTGCCATCATATGATCCTTCAAAGGTTTTCTCAGCGACACTTCGGAGAAAGTTTTTTGATTCATCCATATCAGGGTCAAGAATCATGGCGCTCTCCTCCAAGACCACCGCACGTTCACTTTTCCGACGCTTCAGCCTAGAAACAGTCTGATCCGCCCCATGCCCGGATCGAGGAAAGGCTTTGCCACGCTGAAACCTTTCAACATGCCAAGACTCTTCCTTGTTCTCTCGCCCCTCCTCCATGCTCACTGAACCCAAGAAAGTCTGAATATGCACCTGTTCTTCGTGGGGATAGATGGAAGGGAGGTCCTTAATGATTTCACTAGCTTCATGGAACGGAGATTCAGTCCCAACCAATGCCTCCTCAAGAGAAGAAGACCGATCTTCACCAAGTCCGAAATCCTTCTCCGAAGAGTTAAAGGCGCAGCCATCCCTGGAGGGTCCCATCACACACTTCAAAAGATAAAAAAAATGATGACCCAGTTCTACCATATCTATGCACATATAAAAGAGGATAACACGATCAGAGAAGAATAAGAAAACATACCGGTATGATCTTCTTAGCCCGAATAACCTTTGTTGGGATGCTCATGCAAGAGTCAGACCTCGCGCCTTCATCCGGAGAACCTGACTGGTTAGAAGATGATTCGAATCTGCGTGACATGACAAAGAGAGAAATCCAACAAGAAGAACCCTTTTCTCAAACAAGGAGACGATGCAATTATTTTGGGTATAAATACGGAATCTTAAAAAGGGAAAGGAAGCAATGAGGGACATAACGCTTCCAGATTTTAGCGTGAATAATGCCCTAATTGAAGCCGCACGTGAAGGAAAGCAAGATAAGGAAACTTTGCTATCTGAAGAAACTCCCTCCTTGTTTACATCGGTCACGCCAGCAAGCACGCACAGCTTCCACACCTTGCGCCGGTCCCACCAGGCTAGCACAATCGACTTCCCAACTCACGCCAACTTCCCAACGTCGCCCAAGTTGCACCGGCCCCACCAATTGCGCCGACTTCCCAATGGCTGCCCGAGTCACGCCTGCAAGCACGCACAGCTTCCACACCTTGCACCGGTCCCACCAGCTAGCACACTCAGTTTCCCAACTCACGCCAACTTCCCAACGTCGCCCAAGCTGCACCGGCCCCACCAATTGTGCTAGCCTCCCGATTTGTGCAAAACTACCAGAGGCAAGGATTCCAAATCCTATTTATAAAAGGTCAGACAAGCCTCCTCAATTCTCTTTACGGTTTGCCGCTAATAGTTTGTCACCATCTTATGCTTACCCCGCAACAAAGCCCCTGTTCCGAGCTAAGCAGGGGACTTAATGTTGATGGTGGTTTTTAAACAAGGGGTAAAATCGTAAAACCCCATGACCTAGTGTTACCCGCAACACATTAACTAAGGGCATTTAACTCAGTGTAAATAATTAATAGGGGTATTTTTTCAAAATACCCAGTTAGGGTTTTCGATCTGTAACCCTAATTCTAAAGCCAAGCCGCACACGCGCTGCACCATGGCAACAATGCCAAACCAAGCCGCACACTGCTGTGCACCATGGCGACAATGCCAAACCAAGCCGCACACTGCGCACCATGGCAACAATGCCAAACCAATCCGCACACTGCGCACCATGGCAACAATGCCAAACCAAGCCGCACACTGCGCACCATGGCAACGATGCCAAACCAAGCCGCACACTGCGCACCATGGCAACGATGCCAAACCAAGCCGCACACTGCGCACCATGGCAACGACGCCAAAACCAAGCCGCACACTGCGCACCATGGCAACGATGCCAAACCAAGCCGCACACAGCCGCACACTGCGCACCATGGCAACAATGCCAAACCCAAGCCGCGCACACTAGCACCATGGCGTGCGACGCCAAGACCAAACTACATATCACACTCATTGGCAACCATGCCAAACTAAGCCGCTACGCCATTGGCACATGCCAAATGTAGCGCCCTAGGCTTGCAAAACGTGCAACTAGGTCAACATGGCCGTACGTGCCATTGGCACATGCCAACACGTACCACAAGCCATATTTCCAAACCGCTATGCCATTGGCACATGCCAAATATAGCGCCCTAGGCTTGCAAGACGTGCAACTAGGTCAACATGACCGTACGTACCATTGGCACATGCCAACACGCACCACAAGCCATATTTCCAAGCCACTATGCCATTGGCACATGCCAAATATAGCGCCCTAGGCTTGCAAAACCATGCAACCTAGGCCAAGTCGGCCACGCATGCCATTGGCACATGCCAACATGCTCATTGGTAGCTTTTCCTACCAAGGCCACGGCCCTAATGGCCACGCATGCCATTGGCACATGCCAACATGCTCATTGGTAGCTTTTCCTACCAAGGCCACGGCCCTAACGGCCACGCATGCCATTGGCACATGCCAACATGCTCATTGGTAGCTTTTCCTACCAAGGCTACGGCCCTAACACCCACGCATGCCATTGGCACATGCCAACATGCTCGGCGGTAGCTTTTCCTACCAAGGCCACGGCCCTAACGACCACGTATGCCATTGTCACATGCCAACATGCTCATTTGGTAGCTTTTCCTACCAAAGCCACGGCCCTAACAACCACGCATGCCATTGGCACATGCCAACATGCTCATTGGTAGCTTTTCCTACCAAGGCCACGGCCCTAGCGGCCACGCATGCCATTGGCACATGCCAACATGCTCGCCGGGTAACTTTTCCTACCAAGGCCACGGCCCTAGCGGCCACGCATGCCATTGGCACATGCCAACATGCTCGCTGGTAGCTTTTCCTACCAAGGCCACGGCCCTAACGGCCACGCATGTTATTGGCACATGCCATCACGCTCGCTGGTAGCCTTCATGACCTAGCCGTGCCCCTTAATGCACGCTGGTAGCCTAACTCGCAAACCATGCAACCTACCACCAAGGCATTCCGCACATGCCACACACGCCACTAGCAAATCCGGCATTGCCACTTACACTCAACGTACAACCTACCACCAAGGCATTCCGCACATGCCATTGGCACATGCCATGCACGCCACTAGCAGCTCTGGCATTGCCACTTGCGCTCGAGGTACAACCCGCAACAAGGGCATTCCGCACATGCCAATGGCACATGCCACACGCGCCACTTGCACTCACTCAGGTGCAACCAACACTCGAGATATCAACACAAACTGGGGATGCTTTCCCGGGGTTTTGGTTTGGCGGTCACGGCTTGCGGCGTACACTACGCTCACATTAAGAAAGCGTGAAAAGGAATAAAGCGGTCAAATAAATGAGGAAATAATGGTGAAAACGTTTTCACCCATTAACACCATGCGGTTACCACCTCCTCCCATTATTTCACCCTTTACTCTCTTCCTTCATGAGGCCAGGGTACATTTCAATCTCGACTTGTATAAATAGGTCTTACCTATTTCCACCGAGAACAAGTCTCGGTCGGAGAAAAATACTACACTCTCAGAAAAGGCAACTTTGCAAGCTCTCCAAAAGCTTTCATCTCTTGCAAGCTTACAAAGCTTCCACTTTCTGATACAAGTCGAGACACTACTCTCTCAGAATTATTCAGGTCTCAACACCTTTCTTTGCTTCCCTCCCCAAATCAACCCTTCTCCTTCACTTTGTGACCGAAGCAAGTCCGGAACGGCCATTTCTTGGTTTAGGCCGGACTTGTACAGATTGATCTCTCGAATCTATAAAGTGCTCACGTGCAGCACATTTGTTTAGGGTTTGAACCAGTTTCTCACTCACCTACCGAATTTACCGAAATCGGCAGAAAAGATTTTTACCCATAAACAGCTGGACTGGGAATGGTTGCAGTGAAGCTACAACAGAGATGAGCATTGGGAGCTAGGAACTGATGGATTCAGCTCAGATGAGAAGTATAAGAAGCTAATGGGAAATATTAACTGAAATGAGTGATTGAATGGAGTTTTTGGCACTGGTGGTGTTGGTGGAACTGTTAAAGTTGATCACAATGTGGCCATGGAGCTAAAATGCAGGGTTGTGACACAATGGCTCAAGGGGCTGATGGCTGGGTATGCGGTGCTGATATGGAATTGCAGGGAAAGTTGGTTTGCAATGGGGGTGCTAGAACTGGTGATGCACAATGATTGTGCACCACAAACTATGGCCTGTGTAACAACTCTGGCCCAGAGCTATTCAACCGAGTTAGTTCGAGATTGACTCAGTTTGAGACTCAGTGATTTGACAAGGTCTGACCGAGTTGACCCGAGTTGACTCGTTGACTGGTGACCGGGTGGACTTTACCGGTCACCTGAGCTATTTTCCGGCGACCTTTCCGGCCAATTTCCGACCATAATACCAGATTTCCGGCGACCACTTTTGGGGTATATTTTCACATGGGTATTTGCACACACATGGGCTTGGTGGACAACATGGGCCTTGGGCTTTGAAGACCTAATTTTAGAAGTGGGAGAAAAGCTATAAAAGGGAAAGTTTTCTACAACTTATATCATCACATATATTCTTCTTGGAATTTTGGAGAGCCGGTTTTGTTTATGCTTCTAGGGTTTGCTTTTGTTCATCTTCTTCTTTTCAATTAATATTATTACGATAAACTCCATAGCTATGAGTAGCTAGACAAATATTATTGGTTATGGGATAAAGTTGATTTCTCAATATGTTATATGATTCAATGAATTAGTTTTGTCTCAATATTTTATTGTTTGTGGTTCACAATTAATAGTGTTATATGATTTGATAGTTTGTTTGGTTGAGTCCTAATCAATCCGATTTACATTCATCTCTAGAGCTATATTAGGGTTTTCAATACGAAAAAGTTGTTTATCCCTGATTCTAAGTAGCATAATTGTGGGTAGTGCTTGTAGTGATATATCCTACTAGTCACAAGTGAATCATAACTTTTGTTAAAACATTTAGTGCTTTTACACATTCGTTTGCATTGATTAGTCTTATTCCATAGAACTTATTGCTTTTAGGGAGTTAAATCTAATTGTGCTTTTACACTTTAGGTTGATTTCTAGGAAGAATTCACATATGCATCTTTTAATGTGGTTGTGATGAAAACAGGGAATTAGCGGGATATACTTGCGATCAAGGTATCCTAGGACTATTAGTAGATGAGAGATTAAAATACCAATTCTAATCATTGATGAAAATACATATTTGTGAATGATACTATCCCATGACTAATATCTTCTCCTTATTGATTATTCCAATTATTTGCCTTGCTCTATTTTATTTTTACTTTAGTATTTCGTTAAAACAACAAACATTCCCCCTTGGTTACCTTAGAAACTGAAAATTACATAACAACAATTGACTCTCTGTGGATACGAACTCTTCCTTACCTTGTCCTTCATTTAAATTTAGTGAGTAAGAAAGTGAAATTATTTTTGACGGTTTGACACACGATCAAATTTTGGCGCCGTTGCCGGGGAGGCATACGGCTTGTTATTAAGTTTTTAGTTTCTTTTTACAATTTCTGCTTTTATCTTTGCTTTTTGGTTCTTGTATTGTTTCTCACTTGTTTGGGAGAATTTTTTTTAGGTACCTAATCTCTGGATTCTAAAGATTGGAATTATCCACGGTGCGGGATAGCTACTCGAAGAGGCACAATACTCCAACCAAGTAAAGATACAACGGAAGAACAAGAGTTGGAAACGGAAGAAGAGACTTTCCAACGAGAAGAAGGAGAAAAAGAGGTTCCAATCGTAGAAGAACCACAAGTTGAAGAAGAAGAAGCAATGAGTGATGCAAATCGTTCACTCAAGGACTTGGCTTCTCATAGGCTTGATATACAACATGGGTGTATTCAAACAAACTCTACTTTTGAGATCAAGCCGGGGTTTCTTAGAGAATTACCAAAGTTCCATGGCATGGTGAATGAAGACCCAAACAAACATCTTATGGACTTCCACACCATTGTCACGGCCATGCTTCCAACGGATGTTGAGGCGGATGGTGCAATGTTGAAAGTTTTCCGTTTCTCTTTGATGGATAGTGCTAAGGATTGGTTGTTCTATTTACCTTCCTAAGTGTCACTACATGGAATGGGCTGAAGAAACTCTTTTTAGAGATATTTTCCTGCATCAAAGGCTACTCAAATTCGAAAAGAGATTTGTGGGATGAAGCAAAATGTGGGAGAATGATAGGTGTAGAATACACCTAATTTACTATCTAGAGTTTATGCTTTCTTTGTTATTTTTCGTGTGAATTTTGTATTTTACGCTTGTTTTGAGTTTTGTAGCTACTTTGGAGTCGCACAGAGGAAAAGAAGAAGAAATCATCAAAATTGAGCAAAAAGGGCAAACTTGTCATTTTATCAAGGGCGAAGACTATATGGAGCCCAGCCAAGGTTAAGGGGTGACTCACATTACTGAAGGAAGGACAATAATAGTTAAGGGGAGGTCAAAGAGGTGTCCCTTATCCAAAAGAAGTGAGTGAGAATAGCACTTGGGGTGTACTTAGTGGGTGTTTGAATCCACCCATACCCTAAGCCCATCTACCCATACCCACCCTAACCATACCCTACCCATATCCATGCCCGAATAACCATGCAAATAACTCAAATCGAGAAGATATTTTCTTCTCCTCATTTTCTTTCTTTCACTCGAAAGTAGCTATGGCTGCTTGAGAGATCGAGAGACTAATACGAGAGATGGAGAAGATGATGGTGATGTTGTTGTTGGAAACTTGCCATTTGTTGTGAGCTCAGGGAGATGCTGAATCGAGAACGAGCAGCCGCTGTAAGAAAAAAACAGATCGAAACCCAGAAATTAGGGTTCGATGATTAAATCAATGAATCCATTGAGACATGGCTGCTGCTGTAGATCGAGCAATTGAGAGAAAGAGATCAAACCCAGAGACTCAGGTGAATTGAAGTTTGAGAGAGCAAATTCGAGAAAGTTAGGGTTCGTGCAATTTGTAGAATGAAGAAATGGGTCTTGTGATTTAGGTATTGTTGAATCTCTGAGGCAGAGAGAGAAATTCATGAAAATCGATGCTGCTGTTGTTTGAATCAGAAAAGAAATTGGAAGATGGAATTGTTGATATAACTACGAGAGCAAGATTAAGGTATCTGTGAGAATTGAATCGGTGAAGGAGAGATTGCTGCTCAAACCCGTGATTCAGCTATACACAGAACAGATTAGGGGTTTCTGGTGAAGAGTAAATGAATGGGTTCTGGTACTCAAATCAGAGAAGAAGTTGATGTCGCTGTTGGTGGTGAAATGGGTTCGAGTACTGCAGAAATTGATGTTTTACAGGGGAGCTTGAACAGGGTACTGAGAAGAGTAGATGTATGCTAGGATTTACAGGAGAAGAGAAGGAAAAGAATGGCCTGAAACAACGGCCGGAAAGCCCTATAAACAGCCGAAACTCGGCCAATTTTCCCCTCCGGCGAGCCGACTCAGACCGATCCGGACGATCCCGATGACCGATCCCAACCGAGTTCAGTGACCGATTCCGGTGAGCCGAATAGGATTAAGTCAGCCGAGTTAGCAGTGATTCGAGAATCGACTCATCCGAGTAAGCCCGATTAGGCGAGTCGAAAGCTAACTCGAGTCCGACTCACTCCTTCTCCTTGACCTTTGACTAACTTGTTGACTGACGGTTGACTAGTTTGACCGTTAGTCCTAACGGAGGACCTGACGGAATATTCCGTCGAATATTCTCTCGACGAGAAATTTTCAAGTGGCCGTGGCGACGTTTTCCGGCCAAATTCCGGCCACAATCCCAGTTTTCCGGCAAGCAAAATTCCAGAATTTTCTATGGACTTCTCTCATGGGTGTGAAGACTTGGGCTTGGAATTAGATGGAGAATTGGACTCAAATTTGGAAAGAGAAGGTGGAAGAGTTGAGAAAAGCTTGGAATTGGAAATTGAATTGCAAAAGAATAAGGATTCTATTCCTTGGAAGAATTGGAGAATATTGAAGCCTATAAATAGAGAAGTTTTCTACTTCTTTTACAGACCTCTCTACACCTCTCTACACACACATCACTTGTGTTTTTGCTTGCTTTTCTAAGATTTTTCTTTTTAACTATTTGTGTGAACTCTTGAAAATTCTCCTTTTAATTATTATTATTTGTGTGAATTTCAAAAACATGAGTAGCTAATTTTCTTATTGATTGAGGATGAATTCCTAGTTCTTAACATATGATTTGAGTTTTTGTTTTCAAATTCTATCTTGAAGTTTTTCACATAATTATCGATTGTTTTTACTAATAGGAGTGATCTTAAAGACACTCATGATTGATTGATAGATTGTTTGGAGTGCACGCTAAATTGATTTGTTAATTTGATCTAAAGCTAGTGAAAGTTAGGGGATAAGTAATCGTTCTTTGACTCTTTACATAAGTAGCAAACACGAGACCTTGCGGAGGGATTCCGTGGAGCAATTGTGTGTAGAAACAACGTTAGCAAGTGGACCTTGAGCTAAGAGTCTAACTACTAATATCAACCTAAGAAATTCATAAAACTTAATGCATGAGCCAAGTTACATCTAGGTTGAGCTAATTCTAGGTGGCTTTTGATTAGAATCCGGTAAAGAGAACTTCCGTGTCCGGTGATATTAGGGATTTAGGGGTTTAACACTTTGAGCTAGCCTTTGCTTTACCTACGGTTGGTGATAATTTGTGACTAATAACAAGTAGAATAGAACATAACTTGATTCATTGTTTCAGAACGAAGAAGGATTCCTTGATCTTGTCTCTCTTATTGCTTTCATCTTTCAACTTTCGATTTTAATTGCTTTGTTTATTTTTATTTTGCTTTTTACACCCCCTTTCGTGACAACTTTTACAACTAAGATCTCTTGCTCCTCGTGGGAACGAACTTGACTTCCATTATATTATTTTTAATTGGTGGAAATATTGAATTAATTTGATTGCACCTACGACACGCATCAAATTTTGGCGCCGTTCTTAGGGGAGCGAGCGGATGATTTTAGTTGTTTTTATTTTTCTTTTTGCTTTATTCCTGCTTTGTTGGATTCTATTCCGTATCTAACTTGGTTTTTGAATCTTATTTCAGGTATCGGTTTTCCATGTATGGTGGACAAGAGCAAGCATATTACAACAATCAATACGGTTTTCAACCTCAACATTATGACAACTTCCAACCATCCTTAGGATACAATCAAAACCAATCTTTTGGCTATGATCAATTTCCTACGGAACCTTATGGATATTCTCATACATATCAACAACCTTATGACGGGTATGTAAGTGGACAATCACATGGATGGAAGGATAGTTATGCATCTAACAATTTGTTTTCTAGTAATGTGCAGAGAATTTGGAATATACTCCTCTTCATCGTGTTTTCCTTCACTTTTTCCAAAAGAGGAGATGTATAGAAACTCTATCAACGGTGGTAAGCGTGTGAACGTCGGGAAACTTGCAAAATTATACAAATTGGAAGATGATGGAGACTCGGAAGAGCTTGTCGCGAGAAATTAGTAGGACTATTCATATGGAACTTAAACGACGTCGGGATAAAGGTTATGAAACCGATGAAGATTCTTATTATGGTGAGTCCGAAAATGAAGATGATTGTGTTGAAAAGGACCAACCTTTGGAGACTTTTGATGACGCTAGTGTAGATTACTCGAGCCTTGATCTTAATAATGATCAATCACCTATTCAAAAGGAAGAGCTTGAGGAAGATGCATTTATTGCTTGGCAAAAATTTCTTAAGGAAAGATGGGAGTCCGCGGAAGTGTATGAATGTTCCGACAATGAGGAAGTTATTCCAACTCCGGATCATAATAACGATCCTTCACCTATTCAAAAGGAGGAGATTGGGTGTGACTTACCTATTGTTGTAAACGGTGTAACACCCTCACAAGAAGATCTTACAATCTATACCGATGAAGAATCACTTTAAGAATGGCCCGATTCCGATGATGAGAATATTGAAGAGATGATACTAGAGGATGAAACCACATTCATTGATTTTGTGGAAGACCCAATTGAACTTGCGAATGATTTTAATGATGCCGAGACTTTGGTTAAGGTAGAAAACGACGAAGAATGGTTGCAAGGTTTAATAGAGGACCACGATATACAAGAGGTAAGTGATTCACTTGAATTTGTTAAGGATGAAGAGGATTCTATAATACAAGAATTTGTGAAAGGTTTGTCTAACCCTTTGCATATTGATTCTTCTCCTTTACCTCTTATTGGTTTGAATGTATGTGCTTCGAAAGTATTTTTGGATGATTTTGTTTATAGATATCCACCATTGGAAACACTTGATTCTAACACTATGCAGGTTTGCCAAGAGGAATACATGGAAGTTCCCGAATTCTATGTTCTTTATACACTTCCGAGTGTGGACGAGAATAAGTGTGGGGGAAATTTCTATCGAGCGATAATTTCACTATTATTTTCTTGTGCTAATATTTGTATGGAGTTATTGTTTGCAAAACAGGTATTATGGGTGGATCCTCAAATTTTCCGATTGTTAGTATATGGGGAATGAATCTTGCAAGAGCCAAGTCGGGCC
This sequence comes from Papaver armeniacum, assembly GCA_023531295.1. Taxonomy (NCBI): domain Eukaryota; kingdom Viridiplantae; phylum Streptophyta; class Magnoliopsida; order Ranunculales; family Papaveraceae; genus Papaver; species Papaver armeniacum. Next base: position 994,976 of record JAJJWW010018582.1, on the reverse strand, counting down.
GTCGACTTTAAAACAAGCGCTTAATGGGAGGCAACCCATCGGTTTTGTATTTCTTATCCTTTTGCTTTTTGTTATTTCTTTTTCTTGTTTCTTATCATGTTAAAATTTCCCACCTTGACTTTACTAGGAGGATTCAATTACATTGAGGACAATGTAAGGTTTAAGTGTGGGGGGAGTGGTTAAGCATGTTTTTAAAACAAAAATTACAAAAAAAAAAAATGAAAAAATTTGAAAAAAAAAAAAAAAGGTTTTACTTAAAAATTCCAACTTTTAAAGATTTTAGAGTCACTAGCATACTTCTAGGTATGTTTACATAGAGATTTTGACCGACATAATTGAACTTGGAAATGTTAGGGAACTACATTCGGATTTCTTGTTTGTTTGAGTGTTAAATAATGGATTTAATCATGCCGGTGATGCGAATTTGGTGCGAGGAGAAGTGCGTTATTAGAGTTGCTTTGATCAATCATTAGTGGAGACTACCCGTATTCATATCATGAGAGGCACCGACCAGAAAATTTTCCATTTACTAAAGAGCTTCTTTTGAGTGTGTGTCACCGTAAGTTAATTCCGGGTAGAATGGTGAGCTACCCAACCTCCCACCACTAAAAGCACTACTCTTTGATCTCTTGAGTGCTAATTTTGTCAATCATGAGGGTGACGTCCATGGATGAAAGCTTCCTTCTTGTAGTTCGATTTGCAGTTAGCACCATTCTCTCTCGACAACAACGGATCCATAGAAACACATTCATCATCAACAAGGAGCGACATCAAAATCTACAAGGAAAGTTGGAAAAGTTTAAGGTTTACAAGCAACGGAATGAGAAAAGAGCAAATTTCAAATACAAGTAAAGCAACATACAAAGAGCGGATTTTACATATATGTTGAAGACTTACAATACAATGAGGTAATTTTATATTCAAGTATGAAGACTTATTCATGAAAGCGAAGAAAAGTAAAAGGTGAGAATTTTTGAAGTTTATGATTTCAAGACGATACAAGTTGTGAAGAATCAAGCGGTAAAATACTTCTCCCACGGCCATGGTTTATTTTGTATTTAATTTCTCTTGTAAAAAAAAAAAAAAAAAAAAAAAAAAAAAAAAAAGAAAGAAAGAGAAAAACTAGAGAAATATTTGTTCTTATTTAATGAGCCGTGGGGAAGGAAAATTTATAAGGAAGTTTCAAGCGACAAGGATTTTTAAGGTAAAAAGAGTTACAAATTGTCAAGGATCTATGAAATTCAAGGGTTTATCATCAAAAGTTGAAACCGAAGACGAAGATAAAGATAAGGAGCGGAAGACGTTTCTATTGGATGCCGTGAGAGTGGTGTTATCATAATTGGCGATCGGATGTGAAGGTGAGTAAGTAATCTCATCCTCGATAATAATGGTTGATTTCCTTTCTTAGAGATCGTCAGAAAAATGGTTTTTCAAAATATTAAAAGATGTGGGTTTTTAAAATATTTCGGAAGTTATCCTTCCCACCATTCAACGTGATGCAGGATTTCTATCTTCATTCCTACCTGCACACATGTGAGAACCATAAAAAAACCGTCTTTTTGAGTGCAATTATCATAAAATCCTTTTGGTGAGGCGGGCGAAGTCGAGGCGAAATGCTTATTGATCGTTTCTCAAACACGCATTCTCTCATTATGGTGTGGTTATTTCTCACTCAACATTTAAGAATGAGAATATGTTCTTTGGTATTTCTAACTTCTTATTACTAGCATGCGAAATTCTATGTCTTCATAACTCTTTGGATGCTTGGGACGCTTGAACGCTTTGAAGTTGTGAGTTTTTAGTTTGATTTGCTCGAGGACTAGCAAAGTCTAAGTGTGGGGGAATTTGATAGGTGTAGAATACACCTAATTTACTATCTAGAGTTTATGCTTTCTTTGTTATTTTTCGTGTGAATTTTGTATTTTACGCTTGTTTTGAGTTTTGTAGCTACTTTGGAGTCACACGGAGGAAAAGGAGAAGAAATCATCAAAATTGAGCAAAAGGGCAAACTTGTCATTTTATCAAGGGCGAAGACTATATGGAGCCCAGCCAAGGTTAAGGGGTGACTCACATTCTTGAAGGAAGGACAATAATAGTTAAGGGGAGGTCAAAGAGGTGTCCCTTATCCAAAAGAAGTGAGTGAGAATAGCACTTGGGGTGTACTTAGTGGGTGTTTGAATCCACCCCATCTACCCATACCCTAGCCCATCTACCTAACCATACCCCCATACCCGGCCCCGATCCATGCCCGAATAACCCGACTCAAATCGAGAAGATATTTTCTTCTCCTCATTTTCTTTCTTTCACCCGAAAGTAACTATGGCTGCTGAGAGAGATCGAGAGACTAATACAGAGATGGAGAAGATGATGGTGATGTTGTTGTTGGAAACTTGCCGTTGTTGTGAGCTCAGGGAGATGCTGAATCGAGAACGAGCAGCCATTTGTAAGAAAAAAATGGATCGAAACCCGAAATTAGGGTTCGATGATTAAATCAATGAATCCATTGAGACATGGCTCTTGCTTTGTAGATCGAGCAATTGAGAGAAAGAGATCAAACCCGAGACTCGGGTGAATTGAAGTTTGAGAGAGCAAATTCGAGAAAGTTAGGGTTCGTGCAATTTGTAGAATGAAGAAATGGGTCTTGTGATTTAGGTATTGTTGAATCTCTCGAGGCGAGAGAGAGAAATTCATGAAAATCGATCTTTGTTTGTTGTTTGAATCGAAAAGAAATTGGAAGATGGAATTGTTGATATAACGGACGAGAGGCAAGATTAAGGTATCTCGTGAGATTGAATCGGTGAAGGAGAGATTCTTTGCTCAAACCCGTGATTGACTATACACGAAAGTTAGGGGTTTACGTGAAGAGTAAATGAATGGGTTACTCGTACTCAAATCGAGAGAAGAAGTTGATGTCATTGTTGGTGGTGAAATGGGTTCGAGTACTGCGAAATTGATGTTTTACGGGGAGCTTGAACAGAGTGCGAGAAGAGTAGATGTATGCTAGGATTTACGGAGAAGAGCGGAAAAGAATGGCACGAAACAACGGCGGAAAGCCTATAAACAAAGAAAACTCGGCCAATTTTCCCCTCCCGTGGCCGACTCGACCGATCCGGACGATCCCGATGACCGATCCCAACCGAGTTCGGGGCCGATTCCTATGAGCTGAAATAGATTAAGTCACCAGTTAGCGGTGATTGATGAACTCGACTCATCCGAGTAAGCCCGATTAGGCCGAGTCGAAGCTAACTCGAGTCCGACTCACTCCTTCTCCTTGACCTTTGACTAACCGTTGACCGACGGTTGACTAGTTTGACCGTTAGTCCTAACGGAGGACCGGACGGAATATTCCGTCGAATATTCTCTCGACGGAAAATTTTCAGTGGCCGCGGTGACGTTTCTCGCCAAATTCCGGCCACAATCCCGATTTTTCCGAGCAAAATTCCCGAATTTTCTATGGACTTCTCTCATGGGTGTGAAGACTTGGGCTAGGAATTGGATGGAGAATTGGACTCAAATTTGGAAAGAGAAGGTGGAAGAGTTGAGAAAAGCTTGGATTTGGAAATTGAATTGCAAAAGAAAAAGGATTCTATTCCTTGGAAGATTTGGAGAATATTGAAGCCTATAAATAGAGAAGTTTTCTAAGTTTTCTACAACTTCTCTACACCTCTCTACACACACATCACTTGTGTTTTTGCTTGCTTTTCTAAGATTTTTCTTTTTAATTACTTGTGTGAACTCTTGAAAATTCTCCTTTTAATTATTATTATTTGTGTGAATTTCAAAAACATGAGTAGCTAATTTTCTTATTGATTGAGGATGAATTCCTAGTTCTTAACATGATTTGAGTTTTTGTTTTCAAATTCTATCTTGAAGTTTTTCACAAAATTATCGTTTGTTTTTACTAATAGGAGTGATCTTAAAGACACTCATGATTGATTGATAGATTGTTTGGAGTGCACGCTAAATTGATTTGTTAATTGATCTAAAGCTAGTGAAAGTTAGGGGATAAGTAATCGTTCTTTGACTCTTTACATAAGTAGAAAACACGAGACCTTGCGGAGGGATTCCGTGGAGCAATTGTGTGTAGAAACAACGTTAGCAAGTGGACCTTGAGCTAAGAGTCTAACTACTAATATCAACCTAAGAAATTCATAAAACTTAATGCATGAGCCAAGTTACATCTAGGTTGAGCTAATTCTAGGTGGCTTGGTGATTAGAATCCGGTAGTCGAGAACTTCCGTGTCCTCGGTGATATAAGGGATTTAGGGGTTTAGCAAAAAGCTAGGACACCGCTTTACCTACGGTTGGTGATAATTTGTGACTAATAACAAGTAGAAAAGAACATAACTTGATTCATTGTTTCGTAACGAAGAAGGATTCCTTGATCTTCTCTCTCTTATTGCTTTCATCTTTCAACTTTCGACTTTAATTGCTTTGTTTATTTTTATTTTGCTTTTTACACCCCCCTTTCGTGACAACTTTTACAACTAAGATCTCTTGCTCCTCGTGGGAACGAACTTGACTTCCATTATATTATTTATTTAATTAGGTGGAAATATTGAATTAATTTGATTGCACCTACGACACGCATCAGAGAATCCTTATATGACTGTTGGGAACGATACAAGAGATTGGTGGCAGGATGCCCTCACCACCAATTCAGTGATGCTATGATCATCCAATATTTCTATGAAGGACTCCAATCAAGTGATAGGAATCTTATTGACGCTGCGGGTGGTGGTGCACTAGTTAACAAGACGGTGGCACAAGCTAGAGAATTGATTGAAAACATGGCAAATAACTCACAACAATTTAAGTCGTGGTTCGGATGTGCTTCTAAGAAGAGTGAATGAAGTGAGCGAGGTTGAGTAACTTCGTCAACAAATGGGTAACATGTCCGCAATGATGCAACAAGTTGCAGCCGCGGTTATACCAAGTTATCCTCAATGTTATGAAGATGAGCAAGCTAATGCGATCTTTCCAAATAAACAAAGACGGTATGATCCCTACTCTAACACTTACAATCCGGGATGGAGAGATCACCCCAATTTTAGCTATGCCAACAAGCAAGGAGCGGTTCAACAACCTACCTTCAACTCTTCAAGTGGATTTCAACCTCAACAACAACAATTCCAGTAGAGACAACAATTTCAAGAACCACAAGCACAACAATCAATGCAAAATCAAGGTTAGATATTGACTCAAAGCTTCAAACCATGATGCAAGGTATTTCTACCATGTTTAAAGAGAGTCAACAAGAAACTAAGAGTCAAGGAGTTGCAAACACAAATGGGCTCCATGGCTATTGAGTTGAACCAACTGAAGGCACAAAATAGTGGGAAACTCCCTTTTCAACCTATTAACCCAAAAGTGGGTGTCAATGCTATTACATTGAGAAGTGGTACACAACTTGTGCAACCCGAAATTACTGATTCGGGCAAGGTGGAAACACCAAAGGAACCTGTTTTGGAGGAGAATAATGAGGATTCTACCCAAACTTAAAGGTACCTATTCCTAACTCTAAAACTCCGTTTCTACTTATGTTCCTCCTTTACCTTTTCCTCGCAGATTTGCAAGTTCTAAGAAGGCGGAACTAGAAAAGGAGATTTCAGACGTTCTTAAAAAGATCCATGTGAACATACCACTCATTGATGCTATCAAGCAAGTTCCAAAGTATGCAAAGGTATTGAAGGACTTGTGTACCAACAAACAAAGGATCAAAGGTAATGAAGTGCTTAGTGTGGGGAGAATGCTTGGCAATCTTACAACACAAACTCCCACTAAGTGCAAGGATCCCGGTAGTTTTGACATTCCCGTCACAATTGGTAACACAACATTTAACAAAGCTATGTTGGATTTAGGTGCATCCGTTAATGTTATGCCATACGTCAATGTATAATTCACTTGATCTTGGTACTCTTAAAAGGCTGAAATTGTATTGCAATTAGCCGATCGCTCTAATGTCTACCCAATGGGTATTGTTGAGGATGTTCTTGTGCAGTTAATCAACTTGTATTTCCACTGACTTTTGTGTGTTAGAGATGAATGAAGGTTCACCGGACTCGTCTCTTCCATTGCTACTTGGGCGTCCCTTCATGAAAACGGCGAAAACCATAATTGATGTGGATAAGGGAACGCTAACTATGGATTTTGATGGAGAAACAATACGTTTCAACATTTTCGAGACGATGAGATATCCTAGTGATGTTCACTCTTGTTTCTCCATTGATGTTATGGATACATTGGCACAACAAATGTTTGAATTAAATGGTGATGATGCTTTGGAAACCGTGTTAACTACATCAATGGATAATGGTGTAGAGTGTGGTAATGAAGTCAAGGAAGCCCTTGGTGATCTTAATTCACTACAAGGATGCCCGGAAACTCATAATATTTCTTTTATTTATTTACCATGCAGTGATGAAAAGATTGTACCTTCAATTGTTAAATCTCCAAAGTTAGAATTAAAACCTCTTCCCAACAACCTAAAGTACTTGTACTTGGGTGATAATGAAGAGTTACCTGTGATTGTTTCTAATGAGCTTAATGATTTACAGGAGCAAAAACTTCTAAGGGAGCTAAGGAAGTACAAGACGGCCATAGGATGGACAATCTCCGATATCAAGGGTATAAGCCCTGCCGTTTGTATGCACAAAATTCGTTTGGAGGATGATGCAAAGCCTACAAGGGAAGCACAACGTCGTTTGAATCCTCCCATGATGGAAGTTGTGAAAAAGGAGATACTCAAGCTTTTAGAAGTGGGTGTTATCTACCCCATATCCGATAGCAAGTGGGTAAGCCCGGTACAAGTAGTACCAAAGAAATCGGTGTGACGGGTGGTGGAGAATGATAAGAATGAACTTGTCCCAACTCGTGTGCAAACCGGTTGGAGGGTTTGTATTGATTATAGAAAATTGAATGCCACTACTATAAAAGATCACTTTCCTTTACCTTTTATTGATCAAATGCTTGAACGTTTAGCTGGACACTCTTATTATTGCTTTCTTGATGGTTATTCAGGTTATAATCAGATTGTGATAGCGCCGGAGGACCAAGAGAAAACCACTTTCACTTGTCCTTTTCGGTATTTTTGCTTATATAAGGATGCCTTTTGGCTTATGCAATGCTCCAGCTACCTTTCAAAGGTGTATGGTAAGTATCTTTTCGGAATATGTTGAAAACATAATCGAAGTGTTCATGGATGACTTTAGTGTCTTTGGTGATTCATTTGACCTTTGCTTGAACAATTTGTCTCTAATCCTTGAACGATGTGTTGAAACAAATCTTTTGCTAAATTGGGAGAAGTGCCATTTCATGGTAACTCATGGCATAGTTTTAGGCCATATAATATCTTCTAAAGGCTTGGAAGTCGATAAATCTAAGATAGACCTTATTCGTGCTCTAACCCCTCCCACTACGGTGAGGGAGATACGTTCTTTTCTTGGTCATGCAGGTTTCTATCGTAGATTCATCAAGGATTTTTCCAAGATAGCATCACCGCTTTGTAACTTATTGCAAAAAGATGTGGTTTTTAACTTTGATGAAAAATGTATGGTGGCATTCAATCGTTTGAAAGAACTTTTCAGCCCCTATCATTAAACCACCGGATTGGAGCAAACCCTTTGAGCTCATGTGTGATGCAAGTGACTATGCGGTTGGTGCGGTGCTTGGGTAACGTGTGGGGAAGCTTCCTCATGCTATTTATTATGCTTCTAGAACGTTAAATGAGGCCCAACAAAACTACACGACCACTCAAAAATAGTTATTAGCCATTGTTTTTGCTTTAGAAAAGTTTCGCTCTTATCTAATTGGTACAAAAGTTGTTGTGTTTTCTGATCATGCAGCGCTTAGGTACTTGCTTACAAAGAAAGAGGCGAAACCGAGGCTCATGCGATGGATTTTACTCTTGCAAGAATTTGATATTGAAATCAAGGACAAGAAAGGGATTGAGAACACCGTTGCGGATCACTTGAGCCGACTTACTGTGGACAAGGAGACTATCCCATTGCGTGAAAGTTTCCAGGATGAGCAACTATTCTCAATTGCCTTTGGAGAACCATGGTATGACGATATTGTCAATTACTTAGTTTCTAAACAAATCCCAAAGAACTTGTCTCGTCTTTGAGAGGACAAATTTAAGAGGTTAGGGAACCAATACATATGGGATGATCCATACTTATGGAAACATGGTAGTGACCAAGTAATAAGAAGGTGCGTTCCCGAATCAATTTAATTCTATCTTGTCTTTTGTCACTCTTATGCTTGCGGAGGACATTTTGGGAGTAAGAGAACCGCTCACAAGGTACTTGAAAGTGGTTTCTATTGGCCAACTTTGTTTAAGGATGCACATATATTTTGTACAACTTGTGATAGGTGCCAAAGAACCTAAGAATCTAGGTGCCCGAAATCAAATGCCACAAACTTTTATTCAATTTATTGAAGTTTTTGATGTATGGGGTATTTATTTTATGAGTCCTTTTGTCAACTCCCCTGGGAATTTTTATATCTTACTTGCTGTTGATTATGTCTCGAAATGGGTGGAAGCTAAGGCCACCCCTACTAATGATTCTAAAGTGGTTTGATTTTTGTGCAAGCTAATATTTTTGCAAGGTTTGGAATTCCAAGAGTCATAATTAGCGATGGGGGTTCTCACTTCAAAAAAAGGATTTTACAAAGCTTGTTGACGAGATACAATGTGTCGCACAAGATTGCAACACCTTATCATCCCCAAACCAATGGACAAGCCGAGGTGTCTAATCGGGAGGTGAAATCCATTTTAGAAAAGACGGTGAATCCAACAAGGAAAGATTGGAGCATGCGACTTAATGATGCTTTGTGGGCGTATAGAACCGCATATAAAACACCTATTGGGATGTCTCCCTTTAGGCTTGTGTATGGTAAACCTTGTCATTTACCCGTGGAGATTGAGCATAAGGCGTTTTGGGCTATTAAACAATGCAACATGGAGATGGATGGGGCTGGAAAGCAAAGGAAGTTACAAATCCAAGAGCTAGAGGAGCTTCGGAATGATGCATTTGAAAGCTCACACATTTATAAGGAAAAGACAAAGGCATTTCATGATAACATGATTTCTAGAAAACAATTTTGCATTGGGCAGAAAGTGCTTTTGTTTAATTCTCGCTTGCATTTATTTCCGGGTAAACTAAGGTCACGATGGATCGGACCTTTTATTGTTACTAATGTGTTTTCTCATGGTGCGGTGGAAATTCGTAGCATAGCTACGGTGGAAAGAACTTAAAGTTAATGGGCACCGGTTAAAAACCATATTATGAGAATTTCACTTCCGAAGTGGTGGAAGGAGTTAACTTTGTGGATGTACTCCCTCTGGAGGAGTCATAGAAAGCAAGGAGATAGTCGGGCTGACGACTTTAAACCAAGCGCTAATTGGGAGGCAACCCAAAGGATGAGTATTTCTTGTCTTGTATTTATTTCTTGTCTTGTATTTATTTCTTGTCTTGTTTTTAGCTTTTTCGTGTCTTTTTTTTTTTCCTGATTTTTTTGTTAGAATTTCCCACCTTGACTTACTTTGGACGATTCAATTACATTGAGGACAATGTAAAGTTTAAGTGTGGGGGAGTGGTAAAGCATTTGCTTTGTAAATTTTTTTTTTTTCAACTTTTTTGTGAAATAGTGAATAAGGAAACGCCAACTTGTAGTTAGTTTAGAGTCACATAGTATACATGTCGCTAAGATTACATCGAGAATCTCATACTAGTGGCTGAACTTAGAGATGACAGAGAACATGATCGGGTTTCTTAATTGTATGAGAGTTAAAGTTGGATTTAACCATGCCAGGTGGCAAATAAGGTGCAGACTGAATTCGGTATTAGAGTAGTGATCCCCTATAGTGGAGACTACCCAAGTTACATAATGTGAGGCACCGACCTTGATTCTTTGTACTGTCTAAATTTGTGCTTTTAGAGTGTGTGTCACCGTACGTAAATTCTGGCGAGAATGGTGAGCTGCCCAACCTCCCACCATAGAAGCACTATTTTGATCTCTTGAGTGCTATTTTTATCAACCATGATGGTGACATCGAATTGCTAACTTACATACCACTTGTAATCTTGTTCGCAGATTAGCACCATCCACCTTATCTCTCTACACCAACAGTCCATAGAAACACCATCATCATCAACAAGAAGAGCATCACAAATTTGAAGGAAAGTTGAACACGTTCGAGGTTTACAAACAACGGTACAAAATTGAGCGATTTCGATTTAAGTAAATCAACAAAACAAGGAGCAGAATTTTTATAAGTTGAAGACTATTGTACAAGAGTGAAAATTATCAAGGATGAGAGTTCGAGAAGTTTATGATATCAAGACATGTAAGTTGTGAAGAATGAAGCGGTAAAGTACTTACACCATGGCCTTTGTACTTACATTTTTATTTTATTTGTATTTTACTTTCTCTTGTCAAAAAAAAAAAAAAAAAAAACAAGAGAAATTTTTTAGGTTTGTTAATAGTTTTTATTATTTTGTTTTGTTTTTATTTTGTATTTGTTTTATTTCTTATTTCTATAAAAAAAAAAAAAAAAAAAAAAAAATAAAAAAAAAAAGAAAAAAAGAAAAAAAAATATAAAAAAATTTGGGTTTGTATAGTTTGTATTTAGTTTTGTATTCTTTCAATAAAGACAAGGGAAAAAGGAATATCTATAATGAAGTATCAAGCAACAAGAAATTAGAGGAAAGAATTACATTGTCAAGATTCTACGAAGTTCAAGAGTTATCATCAAGAGTTGAAGACCGAAGACGAAGATGAAGACACCGATAGAAGACCGAAGACGTTTCTATGGATGTTTGTGAGAGTGGTGCTAGCTGCACGCCGAACGGATAACGAGGTAAGTAAGCATATTCCCACCTTCGTTAAGTGGTTGATTTCCTTTCGAAGAGATCGTCAGAAAAATGGGTTTTCAAAATTATAAAAGAAGTGGGTTTTCAAAACTTCGGAGGGTTTTTACCTTCCTACCATTCAACGTGTCGCAGGATTCTCTCTTCATTCCTACCTGGACACATGTGTGACCCATAAAAAGCTGTTTATTATTGAGAGCAACTTCATAAAACCCTTTCTTGTGAGGCAGAGTCGAGACTTTCGATCACTCCGAACCCGAATCTTTGTCGAGAAGTGATGGTTATTTCTCTCTCAACTTTTAAGGATGAGATTGTGTTCATTTATGTGTCTAACTTCTTATGACTAGTGTGCAGAATCTCTATGTCTTCTTAGCGCGTTGGATGCTATCATTACGGAGAACTAGTAAGTTGGAAAAATAGGTTTTGTGGGTAAATCTCTAGTAAACCCTCACGAGACTATAACTCGTCCACTAGGGACACCTAGGGGTTCAAAGGCTTGTTATTTATGCTAAAAGTGACCGTAGCCTCGACGACACGGAGTTGTATGTATTTTTTAGAATTGTCTTGTTTGATTTGCTCGAGGACTAGCAAAGTCTAAGTGTGGGGGAATCTGATAGGTGTCTAAAACACCTAATTTACTATCTAGTAGTTACGCTTTCTTTGCTATTTTCTTGTGAATTATGTACTTTACGCGTGTTTTTGAGTTATTAGGTACTTTGGAGTCATTATGAGTAAAATAAGGAGAAAACGTCTATTTGGAGCGTAAAAGGCAAAGAGGCCAATTCACATGTGAACTATATTTGGAGCAAGCTGACATGCCCATGAAGGAGTGAAGGATGAATTGTCGGTTGTGCGAAACTGACAGGCCAAATAGTATAAGGAAGCCTTTATCGATTTCTAAGTGCCTTGAATAATTTTCGTCATTACCATACACGACTCCGGGAGGCGAGTCATTTATTTCTCCTCTCTGCACGAGGTCGATGGCAGCTCCATCAATGTTCAGAGAAATGAGAAAGATGAGGAAATGGAGTCGATGATGTCTAAAGATCGAGGAGATGATGCTGGTTGAGATCGTGAAACTATTATTTGTTGTTAAAGATTGGAAGCTGAATCTGTAGCTTGAGTTACGTTGAAGAACAAGAGAAATCGAGTGCGAGAAGATCTAGGGTTTACGAAATTAGGAGAAGATGGAATTGGTGGTAGTTACTGACTGTGATTTGGTAGTGAATGTAATGGGCGGTTATTTGATTTCGGTTTGAGAAGAAGTTGGGTCTGTTTGTGTTGATGGGTTTTATTGTTCGGGGGATGGAAGAAATCGATGAAATTTAGAGGTTGGAAATGAGTTTAAGCAAAGAAGCGAGTGGAGAGATGGGTTGTTGTTTGAATGTGGTATTGGTTTCAAGGAAGGTGCCATAGAGGCTTGGAAATCACTGGTAAAGTTTTCCCATTAGTCGATGCACCAATTTGTTCGAGTATTTACTGAATGAACTCTTGTGCACCATTTCAAACTCATATGTTGTCAAGATGAATTTGGGTACAAGGGTTGCTGCTGCAATTGGTTAGATTCATAAGGGTTTCGCATTCGCGAAGATTTGGTGGAGTTTCAAGACTAAACTCAGTTGAGAAGAGAGCAAGATAGACTCCAACGAAACACGGGGAAAATGGTTAGAGTTGTGATGTTACGTGACCATGTTTTTGAGTGAATTTCACCAAACAAGTCGTTCTTGTGAACCGAGATTGAGGACTGATTTCGGGAGACAAGGAGGAGAGTAAGAGAAGGTTGGATGCAAAATCTTGTCTGTGGTTGAGTTATGAACTACATCTTGTAGTTTGAAGTTGCGGTGAGGTGTTGCGGGTGGTGCTTGCTAGTAATAGAGCGCGGGACGGTAATTGTTGAATGCGAGGCAAGAAGATACAAATGGGTTTACGGAATGCGGTAGTGGTCATGCTGAATGCTTGGTGGATGAGCCGAATTGACAAGAGATTATGGCTGTGATAAGCTGCGATTGAGAAGGTGGTTTACGGGGAGATGGCGGTACTACGGAAGTAGAATTGCTTGGTAATGAGAATGGGTAGATGAATGTTTAGGTACAGGTGAAAGCATTTGTTGTTGCTAATCTTTGAGGTTAGAATTGAGTGTTGTGGTGCTTGAGATGGCACAGAATAATTACGGTCATGGAACTAGTGTCGAGTCATTGCGGTGGAAAATGCTTGTTCTCGGTAGAGTGGCGAAGTAAGCGAGATGGATGAATACGGTGGCTCTGCAGGTGGTTGTAAGAGCGATGTTAGTGTTGTGTGTTCTGGTGGTAATGGAATTGAGGTGCCAACGGTGCGGTGATAAGCACTTGGTTGGTGGTGCTGCTTTGAGGTTTGATGCCGCTTGCCGGTTGCGGAAAGTTGAGATAGTAGAGCATCAGAGTTGGGTACTGAGGCAGTGGCTCTGATTGGAGTAGTTGTGGAGATTCAAGGGGTGAAGCAGAAGTTGCAAGTGCAAAATAGAGCTGACTGGAGCTGCATATGGTGGTTTGTTGCACGATATGAGATAGGAAGTGAACTAGCGAGAATGATGCATGTCTTTATTGATAATGGTGTTAGTTGAAGTGGGTTTGTGTCAAGGTTACGAGGCTATACTTAAAGCTGCGATTCAAGTAATGGTCTTTGGCGGGAATGGTTGTAGTGAAGCTACAACGAGAGATGAGCATTGGGAGCTAGGAATTGATGGATTTGATAGGGTGTAGAATACATCCTATTTACTATCTATTGTTTATGCTTTCTTCTCTATTTTTCTTGTAAATTATGTATTTTACGCTTGTTTTGAGTTTTGTAGCTACTTTGGAGTCGCACGGAGAAAAGAAGAAGAAATCACTCAATTTGAACCAAAAGGACTAAATTATCATTTCATGGGCGGACACTAATAGGAGCCCGGACACATGTTAAGGGGTAGCCGTTTTGTTTTAAAAGAGGAAATGTTAAAGGCACCAATGACGAGTACTCGGGGCACCCGATGCTGGGGGTGGATCTTATCCACGGGGTGTACCCATCCATCCCTAACTTTTAACCCTACTAATCGAGATGTTTTCTCTCATTTATTTCTTCTTTCGCCTGGGAAGTGAGAAAACAGCAGACTCTGCCATTAAAGTCCGAGACCGGATCGATCGAGTTATTAGAGCTATCGTTCTTTGGGGAGATGAAAGTTCTTTGCTTGTTGTGAACCAGGAGAGAACAGAGCCAGAGACCAAATCGAGAGCTAAGAGATGAAGATTTTGGTGTGATTAAGAAGAGATCGATCTTTCTTTGTTGAATCCAGGAAGAAGAGATGGATCTGGAATCGGCTGTGAAGAGTGGTACAATTTGTGGAGTTGAAGCCGTGAATTAGTGGTTTGAGAAGAAATTGCAGGATGAAGTGATTGAAATAGGCTGCATGTGGATAATGGGTTTCGATTGGAAGATGCTGGTTGTGAAGATTAGGGTTTCAATCGAATCAAGGAACGGGGAGCTGTGTTGAAGAATGGAGGTACAAACGGCACTGAAGATGAGAAATGGAAGAAGAGATCGAGTGAAGAAATTGAATTACAGACTGGGTATGAGCAAGATTTTGAGATCGATAAGAATGGTGGCCGAATTACAGAACACAAAAGTTAATGGTTGCTGCTGTTAATGGAGGAGATAATGATTTTGGTGTTCGCTGCTTGATGTGGAGTTTGATCGTTCTGGTGATGCACAGATATGAAGGAATTGTTGGGTCTCAGGGGATCGAAATTGTTAACTGAGCTAGGGTTCGATTCGAATTATTGAGTTGAGAAATCTGGTGGTGATTGAATGGAGAATTGTGATCTTGTTATTACGAGGAAGGATGGAATGAAGTGCGGTATTAGATGTATGTTAGGGATTGTTGAGGCAGGAATGGAAAAAATGGCCTGAAATTTGGCCTAGAAGTCCTATAAATACAAATAGAACTCTACCGATTCTTTATTCAAGCAGTTAACTCGGTCTTTGGCGATTCCATTTCGATCCCAACCCGATGACCGATCTGTCCTAAGACCACTGAGTTATCCCGAGTAAGACAGTGACTTGGGCTAGCTGACTTCCTACCTTGACCCGTTGACTAGTGGTTTGATTGACGCCACTTGTTTGACCGTTAGTCCTAACGGTGGACCGTACGGAATATTCCGTCGAATATTCCCTCGACGGAGAAATTTTCAGGTGGGCGGCGGTGACAATTCCTAAATTCCGGCCACAATCCCGATTTTCCGAAAGCAAAAATTCCAGAATTTTCTATGGACTTCTCTCATGGGTGTGAAGACTTGGGCTAGGAATTGGATGGAGAATTTGGCTCAAATTTGGAAAGAGAAGATGAAGAGTTGAGAAAGACTTGAATTTGGAAGTTGAATTGCTAAAGGAAAAGGATTCTAATCCTTGGAAGAGTTGGAGAATATTGAAGCCTATAAATAGAGAAGTTTTCTACATCTTTTACACACATCTCTACACACACAACACTTGTGTTTTTGATAGCTTTTGAAAATTCTTCTTTTTAATTATTTGTGTGAACTTGAAAATTCTCCTTTTAATTATTATTATTTGTGTGAATTTCAAAAACATGAGTAGCTAATTTTATTATTGATTGAGGATGAATTCCTAGTTCTTAACATATGATTTAAGTTTTTGTTTTCAATTCTATCTTGAGGTTTTTCACATGATTATCGTTTGTTTTTACTAATAGGAATGATCTTAATGACATTCATGATTGATTGATAGATTGTTTAGAGTGCACGCTAAATTGATTTGTTAATTTGATCTAAAGCTAGTGAAAGTTAGGGGATAAGTAATCGTTTCTTGACTCTTTACATAAGTAGCAAACACGAGACCTTGCGGAGGGATTAGTGGAGCAATTGTGTGTGAAAACAACGTTAGCAAGTAGACCTTGATCTAAGAGTCTAACTACTAATATTGACCTAATAAGTTCATGAATCTTAATGCGTTTATTTAAATTACATCTAGAGTGATCTACTACTAGGTGGTTTGGTAAATAGAATCCGGTAGTCGAGAACTTCCGTGTCCGGTGATATAAGGGATTTAGGGGTTTTAGCACCGATCTAGTTTGCTTTACCTACGGTTGGTGATAATTTGTGACTAATAACAAGTAGAAAAGAACATAACTTGATTCATTGTTTAAATAACGAAGAAGGATTCCTTGATCTTGTCTCTCTTATTGCTTTCAACTTTCGATTTTAATTGCTTTGTTTATTTTCTTTTGCTTTTTACACCCCCCTTTTGTGACAATTTTTACAACTAGAATCTCTTGCTCCTCGTGGGAACGAACTTGACTTCCATTATATTATTTTTAATTGAGTGGAAATATTGATTAATTTGATTGCACCTACGACACGCATCAAATTTTGGCGCCGTTCTTGGGGAGCAACGGGCGATTTTTAGTTGTTTTTATTTTTTTTTTGCTTTATTCTTGCTTTGTTAGATTCTATACCGTATCTAACTTAGTTTTGAGAATCTTGTTTCAGTGTTATACCTTTGGTGAATGCTTAAAGAGGCGAGGCCAGTCCAATATGTCTTCGATCCGGCACTCAACTAAAGGATTTCATTCGACGGTTAACACTCCACTTCCTCCTTCTTCATCAAGTGATCAAGTGATTCGGACAAAGAGGAAGAAACGATGGCTGATCGTACACTCAAGGACCTAGCTTCTCACGGGGCTTGATACACAACAATGGTGTATCCAAACTAACTCAAACTTCGAGATCAAGCCGGGGTTGATTAGAGAGTTACCAAAGTTCCATGGCATGGTGAATGAGGACCCAAACAAACATCTTATGGACTTCTATACCATAGTTATGGCCATGCTTCCACCGGAGACTAATGCGGATGGAGCAATGTTGAAAGCTTTCCCGTTTTCTTTGGCGGGCAATGCTAAGGAATGGTTATATTATTTGCCTTCCGGAAGTATCACAACATGGAATGGGATGAAGAAACTTTTCCTCGAGAGATATTTTCCCGCATCCAAAGCTACTCAAATTCGCAAGGAGATTTGTGGATTGAAACAACATGTGGGAGAATCATTGTATGAATGTTGGGAGCGATATAAGAGGTTGGTGGCAAGCTGTCCACACCATCAATTTAGTGAGGTTATGATACTCCAATACTTCTACTGAAGCTCTCAACCCAAGCGATAGGTCTCTTCTTGACGCCGCGGGTGGTGGTGCACTAGTGAACAAGACGGTGACCCAAGCTACCGAGTTGATTGAAAGTATGGCTGCGAACTCGCAACAATTCTACACAAGGGATGAACCAATGGTTAGGCGAGTGCATGAAGTTAGTGATTCATCATCACATCTTGATCAAAGGATGAGTAACATGGAGATAATGATGCAAAGGATGGCCGCGGTAATTATTCCGGATGGTGAAACCGAACAAGTGAATGCTTTATATCCAAATCAAAGGCCAAGGTACGATCCATACTCCAATACCTATAATCCCGGTTGGAAGGATCATCCCAACTTTAGTTATGCAAACAAGCAAGCGGCTCCTAATCCATATGCGCAACAAGGTGGTTTCCAACAATCACGCTTTCAACCTCAACAACAAGGTGGTTCTCAACAATTCCAACCACAACAAGTCAAGGAGCATGATTCTTTGAATGATGACAAGCTCAATGCGTTAATGCAAGGTGTGCAAGGTCTTACTTCTATGTTCCAACAAAGCCAACAAAAGACCGATTCGGCCATCAAGGATTTACAAACTCAAATGGGACAATTGGCGACCGATGTGAACCTATTAAAATCTCAAGCATCCACAAAACTTCCTTCACAACCATTTGTGAATCCAAGAGAGAATGTTAATGCGGTTACTTTAAGAAGTGGAAGACAAGTGGATAGTCCAAGTCATCATGAAGAAACTATTGAAGAGGTAGTCAAAGACAAGGAGGAAGTCGCACCAAAGGAGAATTCAACACCAACCGACCAATCCAAGGAACCGGTTCCTACTTTCACTACTCCACCTCCTTTTCCTAGTCGTTTTGCTAAATCCAAGAAAGAAGCTCAAGACAAGGCACTTATGGATATTTTCAAGAAGATTGAAATCAACATCCCATTCATTGAGGCCATTAAGACAATGCCACGGTATGCAAAGTTCATGAAGGAATTATGCACAAAGAAGGATAGGTTGCTTGATAATGAAATTACTAAAGTTGGTGAGAGTGCGTCGGCTATGCTATTGAAGAAGATGCCTACAAAATGCACGGATCCCGGTGGTTTCACGGTGCCAATTACTATTGGTAAGCAAAGGTTTGAACATGCTTTACTTGACTTGGGTGCTTCCATTAGTGTGATGTCGGCCGAAATATATGACTCCTTGAATCTTGGACCTTTGAAAGAGACAAGAGTTATTATCCAATTAGCGAACAAGTCTAACATATATCCAAAGGGGCTTGTAGAAGACGTGCTAGTGCAAGTAAATGAGCTTATTTTTCGGTGGATTTCTTCGTGGTGGATATGGACAACAATGAGAACCGATCATCTACTTCTTTACTTCTTGGGAGGCCATTCATGAAGACCGCAAAGACGAAGATTGATGTTGATAAGGGTACACTCACTATGGAATTCGACAAGGAGATAATACACTTTAATATATTTGAAGCCATGCGCTACCCAAGTGATGTGCATTCCGTTTACTCCATTGATGTGGTTGATTCATTAGCGCAACAAATGGTGGAATTGAACCAAGAGGATGAACTTGATGTGGTGTTGCAAAAGAGCATTGAATTGGACGTCCATGGCTTGTCTAACTTGGATGTTGAAATCTCCAAGGAATTGGTGGAGATGTGTGGTGCTTTGGCGACATTGCAAGAAGCTAAAAAGGGTAATGTTTCATATATTTCTTTACCCGTGAATGATGAAGTACTTGTACCATCTATTGTGAGGGCGCCCAAACTAGAATTGAAGCCGCTTAGGACCATTTGAAGTATGCTTTCTTGGGAGATGGAGATGAGCTTCCGGTGATTATTTCTAAGAACCTCACACCGGTACAAGAAGACCGTTTGCTTAGAGTCTTGAGAGAGCACAAAACGGCTATTGGGTGGACAATTGCGGACATCAAAGGCATTAGTCCATCCATGTGTATGCATAGGATTCTAATGGAAGAAAACGTGAAGCCGGTGCGTGATGCTCAACGTCGGCTTAATCCTCCCATGATGGAGGTTGTGAAAAAGAGATACTCAAATTGCTAAGTGTGGGGTAATCTACCCAATTTCCGATAGCAAGTGGGTTAGTCCGGTTCAAGTGGTACCCAAGAAATCCGGAGTCACGGTTGTTCGAAATCAAGACGATGAACTTGTTCCTACAAGAGTTCAGACCGGTTGGAGAGTGTGTATTGATTATAGAAAGCTTAATTCCATGGCCGAAAGGATCACTTTCCTTTACCTTTCATTGATCAATTGTTGGAGAGGTTAGCGGGGCATTCTTATTATTGTTTCTTGGATGGTTATTCGGGATACAACCAAATTGTTATTGCACCGGAGGACCAAGAGAAGACCACTTTCACTTGTCCGTTTGGAACGTTTGCATATAGACGGATGCCGTTTGGCCTTTGCAATGCGCCCTACTACTTTTCAAAGATGCATGGTGAGTATATTCTCGGATTATGTGGAGCGCATCATCGAGGTATTTATGGATGACTTTAGTGTTTATGGCAATTCTTTTGATGGATGTTTAAACAACCTTGAACTAGTTCTTAAACGATGCATAGACACAAACCTTGTCCTTAATTGGGAGAAATGTCACTTTATGGTAAACCACGGCATAGTACTTGGTCACATTGTGTCCTCTCGAGGGCTCGAAGTGGACAAGTCAAAGATAGATTTAATAAGAAACTTACAATATCCCACTTCGGTGAGGGAAATCCGTTCTTTTCTTGGTCATGCAGGTTTCTATAGGCGGTTTATCAAGGATTTCTCCAAAATCTCCATGCCGATGTGCAAGTTATTACAAAAGGAGGTACCTTTCGACTTCAACAAGGAATGCAAGGATGCTTTTGACAATTTAAAGGATATGTTGACAAGTGCGCCATTATCAAATCACCGGATTGGAATCTTCCATTTGAATTAATGTGTGATGCTAGTGATTATGCGGTTGGAGCCGTTTTGGGTCAAAGAGTGGACAAGTTGTCCCACGTTATCTATTATGCATCTAGGACCCTTAATGATGCACAAATCAATTATTCTACCACGGAAAAGGAGTTATTGGCTATAGTTTTTGCGTTGGAAAAATTCGATCATACTTGGTGGGTACAAAGGTTATTGTGTATTCCGATCATGCCGCACTAAGACACTTAATAAAGAAGAAAGAAGCTAAGCCAAGATTAATCCGGTGGATCCTATTGTTACAAGAGTTCGACATAGAAATTCGTGATAAGAGGGTGTGGAGAATACCGTTGCGGATCATCTTAGTAGACTTGTTATGTCTCATGAAGAACTTCCATTACATGACCGTTTTCGGACGAACAACTTTTCTCCATGGAAGAATCAACACCTTGGTATGCGGATATAGTGAATTACTTGGTGACAAGGAAAGTACCTAATACAATGTCCAACTTCCAAAAGATGAAACTTAAGAAGGTAGCTAAGCAATATGTGTGGGATGAACCATACTTATGGAAATATGGGGTTGATCAAATAATGCGAAGGTGCGTGCCTAATTCCGAATTTCAATCCATTCTCTCCTTTTGCCACACTTTTGCTTGTGGTGGCCACTTTGGTTCAAACGCAACGTACCGCTCTCAAAGTTCTCGAGAGTGGATTTTATTGGCCCACCTTGTTTGAAGATTCATATGTTTTTGTAAATCGTGTGATAGATGTCAACGAACGGGCAATCTAGGTGCTCGAAATCAAATGCCACTCACACCAATTCTCGCCGTTGAGATTTTTGATGTGTGGGGTATTGATTTTATGGGCCCTTTTGTCAATTCGAATGGAAACTTTTATATACTTCTTGCCGTTGATTATGTTTCGAAATGGGTGGAAGCTAGAGCCACCAAGACTAATGACTCTCAAGTTGTTTGTGATTTTGTAAGGGAAAATATATTCAATAGGCATGGTACACCAAGAGTGGTGATAAGCGATGGAGGCTCACATTTCAAGAAGGCTTTCCACGCTCTCCTCAAGAAGTACAACATAACACACAAAATTGGTACGCCTTATCATCCACAAACTAGTGGACAAGCGGAAATTTCAAATCGTGAGATCAAGTCCATTCTTGAGAAAACGGTGAATACCACAAGGAAAGATTGGAGCTTTAAGCTCAATGATGCACTTTGGGCGTATAGAACGGCGTATAAGACACCGATTGGTATGTCTCCATATAGGTTGGTTTATGGTAAGGCTTGTCATCTTCCGGTTGAACTTGAACATAAGGCTTATTGGGCGATAAAGAAATTCAACATGGAGTATGATGAAGCGGGAAACAAAGGAAGTTACAACTACATGAGTTAGAGGAGATACGTAATGATGCTTACGAGAGTGCCCGGATTTACAAGGAAAAGACCAAGCTTTTTCATGACAAGATGATTTCTCGTAAAAGCTTCATCGTGGGACAAAAAGTCCTTTTATATCATTCTCGCCTTAAACTATTTCTGGAAAGTTAAGGTCCCGTTGGATTGGACCATATGTTGTTACTAATGTTTTTCCTCATGGTGCGATTGAAATTACTAGTCTTAGAGACAATTCGGTTTCCAAAGTCAACGGCCATAGATTGAAGCCATACTATGAGAACATCGCTTATGTGAATTTTGATGAACTTTCATTTGGAGATGCACTCCCTCTAGAGGAGTAATATGCAGCAAGAGCTAAGTCGGGCCGTCGACTTTAAAACAAGTGCTTAATGGGAGGCAACCCATCGGTTTTGTATTTCTTATCCTTTTTTTTATTTATTTCTTTTTCTTGTTTCTTATCATGTTAAAATTTCCCACCTTGACTTTACTAGGAGGATTCAATTACATTGAGGACAATGTAAGGTTTAAGTGTGGGGAGTGGTTAAGCATGTATTTTAAAAAAAATTACAAAAAAATTAAAAAATTTTAAAAAAAAAAAAAAAAAGTTTTACATAAAAACTCCAACTTTTAGAGATTTTAGAGTCACTAGCATACTTCTAGGTATGTTTACATAGAGATTTTGACCGACATAATTGAACTTGGAAATGTTAGAGAACTACATTCGGATTTCTTGCTTGTTAGAGTGTTAAATAATGGATTTAATCATGCCGGTGATGCGAATTTGGTGCGGGGAGAAGGGCATTATTAGAGTTGCTGATCAATCATTAGTGGAGACTACCCGTATTCATATCATGTGAGGCACCGACCAGAAATTTTCCATCTACTAAAGAGCTTCTTTTGAGTGTGTGTCACCATACGTTAATTAGGGTAGAATGGTGAGCTACCCAACCTCCCACCAATAGAAGCACTACTCTTTGATCTCTTGAGTGCTAATTTTGTCAATCATAAGGGTGACGTCTATAGATGAAAGCCACCTTCTTGTAGTTCGATTTGCGGTTAGCACCATTCTCTCTCGCAACAACAACGGATCCATAGAAACACATTCATCATCAACAAGAAGCGACATCAAAATCTACAAGGAAAGTTGGAAAAAGTTTAAGGTTTACAAGCAACGGAACGAGAAAAAGAGCAAATTTCAAATTCAAGTAAAGCAACATAAAAAGGGCGGATTTCACATATATGTTGAGGACTTACAATACAATGAGGTAATTTTATATCCAAGTATGAAGACTTATTCATGAAAGCGAAGAAAATTAAAAGGTGAGAATTTTTTTGAAGTTTATGATTTCAAGACGATACAAGTTGTGAAGAATCAAGCGGTAAAATACTTCTCCCACGGCCATGGTTTATTTTTTTTTGTATTTTATTTCTCTTAGTTCTTAAAAAAAAAAAAAAAAAAAAAAAAAAAAAAAAAAAAAAAAAGAAAAAAAAAAAAAAACAAGAGTTTTTTTTTATTTAATAAGCCGTGGGGAAGGAAAATTTATAAGAAAGTTTCAAGCGACAAGGTTTTAAGGTAAAAGAGTTACAAATTGTCAAGGAATTACGAAGATCAAGAGTTTATCATTAATAGTTGAAACCGAAGACGAAGACCAAGAAGATCAAGATGAGAAGCGGAAGACGTTTCTATTGGATGCCGTGAGAGTGGTGTTATCATAATTGGCGATCGGATGTGAAGGTGAGTAAGTAATCTCATCCTCGATAATAAATGGTTGATTTCCTTTCTTAGAGATCGTCAGAAAAATGGTTTTTCAAAATATTAAAAGATGTGGGTTTTTAAAAATATTTCGGAAGTTGTTCTTCCCACCATTCAACGTGTTGCAGGAATTCTCTCTTCATTCCTACCTGCACACATGTGAGAACCATAAAAAAAAAGCCGTCTTTTTGAGTGCAATTATCATAAAATCCTTTTTGGTGAGGCAGAAGTCGAGGCGAAATGCTTATTGATCGTTTCTCAAACACGCATTCTCTCATTATGGTGTGGTTATTTCTCACTCAACATTTAAGAATGAGAATATGTTCTTTAGTATTTCTAACTTCTTATTACTAGCATGCAGAAACTCTATGTCTTCATAACTCTTTGGATGCTTGTGACGCTGGAACGCTTTGAAGTTGTGAGTTTTGGTTTGATTTGCTCGAGGACTAGCAAAGTCTAAGTGTGGGGGAATTTGATAGGGTGTAGAATACATCCTATTTACTATCTATTGTTTATGCTTTCTTCGCTATTTTTCTTGTAAATTATGTATTTTACGCTTGTTTTGAGTTTTGTAGCTACTTTGGAGTCGCACGGGAGAAAAGAAGAAGAAATCACTCAATTTGAACCAAAAAGACTAAATTATCATTTCATGGGCGTACACTAATAGGAGCCCAGGACACATGTTAAGGGGTAGCCAGATTTTGTTTTAAAAGAGGAAATGTTAAAGGCACCAATGACGGTACTCGGGGCACCCGATGGGGGTGGATCTTATCCACTGGGTGTACCCATCCAGCCCTAACTTTTAACCCTACTAATCGAGATGTTTTCTCTCATTTATTTCTTCTTTCGCTTTGGAAGTGAGAAAAACAAACACTCACGCCATTAAAGTCCGAGACCGGATCGATCGAGTTATTAGAGCTATCGTTCTTTGGGAGATGAAAGTTGCTGCTTGTTGTGAACCAGGGAGAACAGACCCGAGAGACCAAATCGAGAGCTAAGAGATGAAGATTTTGGTGTGATTAAGAAGAGATCGATCTTTGCTTTGTTGAATCCAGAAGAAGAGATGGATCTGGGAATCGTTGTGAAGAGTGGTGCAATTTGTGGAGTTGAAGCCGTGAATTAGTGGTTTGAGAAGAAATTGCAGATGAAGTGATTGAAATAGCTGCTGTGGATAATGGGTTTCGATTGGAAGATACTGGTTGTGAAGATTAGGGTTTCAATCGAATCAAGGAAGGGGGAGCTGTGTTGAAGAATGGAGGTACAAACGGCACTGAAGATGAGAAATGGAAGAAGAGATCGAGTGAAGAAATTGAATTACAGACTGGGTATGAGCAAGATTTTGAGATCGATAAGAATGGTGGCCGAATTACAGAACACAAAAGTTAATGGTTGCTACTGTTAATGGAGGAGATAATGATTTTGGTGTTCGCTGCTTGATGTGGAGTTTGATCGTTCTGGTGATGCACAGATATGAAGGAATTGTTGGGTCTCAGGGGATCGAAATTGTTAACTGAGCTAGGGTTCGATTCGAATTATTGAGTTGAGAAATCTGGTGGTGATTGAATGGAGAATTGTGATGCTGTTATTACAGGGAAGGATGGAATGAAGTGCGGTAATAGATGTATGTTAGGGATTGTGAATGAGACAGGGAATGGAGCTGAAAATGGCCTGAAATTATGGCCGGGAAGTCCTATAAACGAACAGAACTCGGCCGATTCTTTATTCTGGCGAGTTAACTCGGTGCCGGCGATGACCGTTCCGTCTCGGTGGCCCGATGGCCGTCTGTCCTAAGACCACTAAGTTATCCACTAGTAAGACAGGTGACTTGGGCTAGGCTGACTTCCTACCTTGACTAACAATTTGATTGACGGTTGGGCCACTTTGACCGTTAGTCCTAACGGTGGACTGACGGAATATTCCTTATCCCTGACGGAGAATTTTCAGGTGGCGGCGGTGGCGGATTCGGTCAAATTCCGGCCACAATCCCGTTTTCCGCGAGCAAAAATTCCAGAATTTTCTATGGACTTCTCTCATGGGTGTGAAGACTTGGACTAGGAATTGGATGGAGAATTTGGCTCAAATTTGGAAAGAGAAGATGAAGAGTTGAGAAAGACTTGAATTTGGAAGTTGAATTGCTAAAGGAAAAGGATTCTAATCCTTGGAAGAGTTGGAGAATATTGAAGCCTATAAATAGAGAAGTTTTCTACATCTTTTACACACCTCTCTACACACACATCACTTGTGTTTTTGATAGCTTTTGAAAATTCTTCTTTTTAATTATTTGTGTGAACTTGAAAATTCTCCTTTTAATTATTATTTGTGTGAATTTCAAAAACATGAGTAGCTAATTTTATTATTGATTGAGGATGAATTCCTAGTTCTTAACATATGATTTAAGTTTTTGTTTTCAATTCTATCTTGAGATTTTTCACATAATTATCGTTTGTTTTTACTAATAGGAATGATCTTAATGACATTCATGATTGATTGATAGATTGTTTAGAGTGCACGCTAAATTGATTTGTTAATTTGATCTAAAGCTAGTGAAAGTTAGGGGATAAGTAATTGTTTCTTGACTCTTTACATAAGTAGCAAACACGAGACCTTGCGGAGGGATTAGTGGAGCAATTGTGTGTGAAAACAACGTTAGCAAGTAGACCTTGATCTAAGAGTCTAACTACTAATATTGACCTAATAAGTTCATGAATCTTAATGCGTTTATTTAAATTACATCTAGAGTGATCTACTACTAGGTGGTTTGGTAAATAGAATCCGGTAGTCGAGAACTTCCGTGTCCCAGGTGATATAAGGGATTTAGGGGTTTAGCACGATCTAGTTGCTTTACCTACGGTTGGTGATAATTTGTGACTAATAACAAGTAGAAAAGAACATAACTTGATTCATTGTTTCGTAACGAAGAAGGATTCCTTGATCTTGTCTCTCTTATTGCTTTCAACTTTCGATTTTAATTGCTTTGTTTATTTTCTTTTGTTTTTTTACACCCCCCTTTTTGTGACAATTTTTACAACTAGAATCTCTTGCTCCTCGTGGGAACGATCTTGACTTCCATTATATTATTTTTAATTGAGTGGAAATATGGATTAATTTGATTGCACCTACGACACGCATCAAAGGGGCTGATGGCTGGGTATGCGGTGCTGATATGGAATTGCAGGGAAAGTTGGTTTGCAATGGGGGTGCTAGAACTGGTGATGCACAATGATTGTGCACCACAAACTATGGCCTGTGTAACAACTCTGGCCCAGAGCCTATTCAACCGAGTTAGTTCGGTATTGACTCAGTTTGAGACTCAGTGATTTGACTCGGTATGACCGAGTTGACCCGAGTTGACTCGTTGACTGGTGACTGGGTGGACTTTTCCGGTCACCTGAGCTATTTTCCGGCGACCTTTCCGGCCAATTTCCGGCCATAATACCAGATTTCCGACGACCACTTTTGGGGTATATTTTCACATGGGTATTTGCGCACATGGGCTTGGTGGACAACATGGGCCTTGGGCTATGAAGACCTAATTTTAGAAGTGGGAGAAAAGCTATAAAAGGGAAAGTTTTCTACAACTTATATCATCACATATATTCTTCTTGGAATTTTGGAGAGCCGGTTTTGTTTACGCTTCTAGGGTTTGCTTTTGTTCATCTTCTTCTTTTCAATTAATATTATTATGATGAACTCCATAGCTATGAGTAGCTAGACAAATATTATTGGTTATGGGATAAAGTTGATTTCTCAATATGTTATATGATTCAATGAATTAGTTTTGTCTCAATATTTTATTGTTTGTGGTTCACAATTAATAGTGTTATATGATTTGATAGTTTGTTTGGTTGAGTCCGGAATCAATCCGATTTACATTCATCTCTAAAGCTATATTAGGGTTTTCAATACGAAAAAGTTGTTTATCCCTGATTCTAAGTAGCATAATTGTGGGTAGTGCTTGTAGTGATATATCCTACTAGTCACAAGTGAATCATAACTTTTGTTAAAACATTTAGTGCTTTTACACATTCGTTTGCATTGATTAGTCTTATTCCATAGAACTTATTGCTTTTAGGGAGTTAAATCTAATTGTGCTTTTACACTTTAGGTTGCTTTCTAGGAAGAATTCACATATGCATCTTTTAATGTGGTTGTGATGAAAACAGAGAATTAGCGGGATATACTTGCGATCAAGGTATCCTAGGACTATTAGTAGATGAGAGATTAAAATACCAATTCTAATCATTGATTAAAATACATGTTTGTGAATGATACTATCCCATGACCAATATCTTCTCCTTATTGATTATTCCAATTATTTGCCTTGCTCTATTTTATTTTTACTTTAGTATTTCGTTAAAACAACAAACATTCCCCCTTGGTTACCTTAGAAACTGAAAATTACATAACAACAATTGTCTCTCTGTGGATACGAACTCTTCCTTACCTTGTCCTTCATTTAAATTTAGTGAGTAAGAAAGTGAAATTATTTTTGACGGTTTGACACACGATCAAATTTTGGCGCCGTTTCCGGGGAGGCATACGGCTTGTTATTAAGTTTTTAGTTTCTTTTTAAAATTTCTGCTTTTATCTTTGTTTTTTGGTTCTTATATTGTTTCTCACTTGTTTGGGAGAATTGTTTTTAGGTACCTAATCTATGGCTTCTAAAGATTGGAATTATCCACGGTGCGGGATAGCTACTCGAAGAGGCACAATACTCCAACAAAGTAAAGATACAACGGAAGAACAAGAGTTGGAAACGGAAGAAGAGACTTTTCAACGAGAAGAAGGAGAAAAAGAGGTTCCAATCGTAGACGAACCACAAGTTGAAGAAGAAGAAGCAATGGGTGATGCAAATCGTTCACTCAAGGACTTGGCTTCTCATAGGCTTGATATACAACATGGGTGTATTCAAACAAACTCTACTTTTGAGATCAAGCCGGGGTTGCTTAGAGAATTACCAAAGTTCCATGGCATGGTGAATGAAAACCCAAACAAACATCTTATGGACTTCCACACCATTGTCACGGCCATGCTTCCAGCGGATGTTGAGGCGGATGGTGCAATGTTGAAAGTTTTCCGTTTCTCTTTGATGGATAGTGCTAAGGATTGGTTGTTCTATTTACCTTCCGGAAGTGTCACTACATGGAATGGGCTGAAGAAACTCTTTTTAGAGAGATATTTTCCTGCATCAAAGGCTACTCAAATTCGAAAAGAGATTTGTGGGATGAAACAAAATGTGGGAGAATCCTTATATGACTGTTGGGAACGATACAAGAGATTGGTGGCAGGATGCCCTCACCACCAATTCAGTGATGCTATGATCATCCAATATTTCTATGAAGGACTCCAATCAAGTGATAGGAATCTTATTGACGCTGCGGGTGGTGGTGCACTAGTTAACAAGACGGTGGCTGGTAGGCCTGGAAAGGGGTTTATTTTATGCCTACAAATTATACCGCAGGTGCACGGTGTCTTCAATGTAGTACAAGGCAAATGCGGGTCGAACCACAGAGACTTGTGGTGCCGAGAGTTGATCAATGGCTTACTTAACTGAATTCCTAAGAAGTGTGTAACATAAATTGAGGTTTGTCGAAACGACTGAGGTTGAGTTGAAGTGACTCTAAACTAAGGCAGTAAAAGAGATTATGACTAGTTGGAGAGCACCAGGGTGGTTGATTCCACCACCTATTCTTATGCTAAGGCAATCTACTTAAACTATGTTCTTGAGCTTTCCCATGAAAGACTAAAATCGAAGTTTGTTAATTGATTTTGCTAATCAACCCCTAGTATGAGCTGTCTTCTTACGATCTGACTCATCACGAGCTTATTAGTTGCCTCAATTACTAACTAATCATACACAATATAGCACAGCAAGAATACAACATAAGATAGAAGTGTTTAGCCATGGAAATCAGGGGTTTCATCAAACACCCTGGAAAATTAAATTAGAACATAACAAGATACAAATAAAGCTAAAGTGGTGCTCTAGCTAGCCCAGGCATCCAGTTTTTCACACACAACTTCACCTATTTATACATGCAAGAACACAAAACCCTAATTCATTTAAAAATAGAAATTAAATGTAAACTTCTCTCACCCACGTCTATGAATCGCTTCTCCTGCTGCTTGTGCGGCTCTGAGAACACCATTGATGGATTGTTTGGTGAAACCCTAGCTCTAGTCATCTCGATTTAGCTTCTAGGGTTATGATAGAAGCTAAGAAAGAGATGTCTAGGTCTAGAGATGGAGAAGGTGGTGCAGGCTGCTTTATTGATGGTGTCAGGGGTGAGGAGATGAGGATGGTGGCTCTGCAGAGGTATGGTCGGGAGAGGGGGAAAATGGTTCTTCTCTGCAGAGAAGAAAGAGAAGATGGAAGAGAAAATGGAGATGTGGTCGAGGGGATAAGGGTATAGGCAACTTCGTTGTGAGGCGGGACAGCAGCGAATGATGGGAAGGATGCAGCGAGCGTAGGATCTAGGGTGAGAGAAATCTCACGGCTGAGGAATAATTGGGGCGGTTTGGTGTTGCACGGGAGCAGCGAACTTCGATGCGCTTGGAAGCAGCGACCGTTGGATGTGGGAGATAGAATCTCAACGGCTCGGGATGAGCGGGTTCGGATCCGGGTCATGGGTAGCTCTAGCCCATGTCTTCCTTGTTGGGTTGCAACTGATTCGCGCGCGGGCTTTGTCTATCTGCTCCATAGACGCTTGCCTCCAATTCTTCGCTCTTTTGGCTCCTCAATTTCTCCAAGCTTTATTTATTACCTAAAAACACAAAATTAATTAATACAAATATTTATTCTTGAAAACAAAGAAAACACGAGAATCTGGATAATATCCGATTTCTAAGCGCAAAAGATGAGTTAAATACCAATAAAAAGGTGTATAAATATGCAATATTTGGCACTCATCAAATACCCCCAAACCCGAATTTTACTTGTCCTCAAGTGAAACAGAAATTAAGAAATCCTAACTATACCCCTGTCGCAGTCTCTCGAATGCATTTAGCGTATGCACTAAGCCTTTAAACCCCTAGGTGTCCCTAGTGGACGAGTTGTAGTCTCGTGAGGGTTTTGCAGGTGTACCCACAAAACCTTCTCCAACTTCGTGAGTGTAAAAGAGTCTCAAGCATCCAAGGAGCTATGAGGACATAGAGTTTCTGCATGCTAGTAACAGGAAGTTAGAATTACCAAAGAACGCATTCTCATCCTTAAGTCTTTGAGCGAGAAGTAACCATACCATATGAAAGAATTCGGATTCGATTGTGATCATAAGCCTCGACTTCGCCTCACTAATAGGGTTTTATGATAATTGCACTCAAAAAGATCGCTTTTTAGTCTCTCATGTGTGCAGCGGGAATAAAGAGAGAAATCCACGCACACGTTGTAGGTAAGAAGGCTAACCTTCCGAAATAAATTCTGGAGACTCCACAAAAGTGTGGACAAAAAGAATCTTTTTCGATGATCTCTAAGGAAGGAAATCAACCATTAGCAAGGGTGGGAGTACTTACTTGCCTTCTCACCCGATCGACAATTAATATCACTCTCTCAGCATTCATAGAAACGTCTTCAATCTTCAATCTTCGGTCTTCAAATGTTGATGACAAACTTCTGAACTTCACAAAAACTTGACAACAATTTTTTTTTTTTTTTTTTTTAAGTGCATGAAATGAAAAATAATAATACAACTTTTTTTTTTTTTTTGACTTAACTTGGAATGAAAATAACAATAAGACTCAATTTTTTTTTTTTTTACACTTGTCTTGATTTCACAAACTTCATTAATTCTCATCCTATTTTTCTTTTCTTTGTTGCACATAAACCTTGGACTATATCAACTTTTCTTCAAATATTCTGATGATGCTCCGCTTGCTGACGATGATGTGTTTCTATGGGTGCATTTGATTGAGAGAGAGTGATGCTAACTTCAAATCGATATTTAGAAGGATTTTTCATCTTTAGACGTCACCCTCATGATTGACAAAAATAGCACTCAAGAGATCAAAAGTAGTCTTTGAAATTGGTGCGAAGTTGGGTAGCTCACCATTCCTACCGGAATTGATGTACGGTGACACACACTCTAACAGCTTTTCTAGAAAGTTGCAAAAAATTGAAGGTTGGTGCCTCACTTGATGTAAATTGGGTAGTCTCCACTATGGGTGATCACAATTCTACTACCGAATATCTAAACAACACCTAATTCGCCCTCTGGTATGGTTAAATCCAACTTTAACGCTCTAATCAACTAAGAAACCCGATTGTGTTCTCCGGTACTTCTAACTTCTGTTATTTCGGTCAGATTCTCTATGTAAACATAGCTAGAAGCATGCTAGTGACTCTAAAATCTCTAAAAGTTGGAGGTTTTTACAAAAAGAGTTTTTTTTTTTTTTTTTTTTTAATATTTTTTTTTTTAAATTTTAAAATAAGAAGGAAAACAAAAAGACTAAAAACTCTACATGCAAATCACACCCCCAAACCTAAATCAAACATTGTCCTCAATGTGTCAACAGATAGGAAAAATTTAAACAGTCACATACCAAGAGAACTATGCTGATAAGAGAAAAGGGAAGAGATTACCGGATGTCGGCGGAAGCAAGGTTGGAGCTTCATTAATCAAGGCTAGAATCCAACATTCTCAGCGGAGATCATATCGGATTAGCACAATATATGCACAAGAAGACTCAACCGATGCAAGAAAAGAAAAATTTAACAAGTCCTCTTTGGATTATATACAATGAAAATTTACCATACACTAACAATCTAAAGAGTTGAGGGTCAACCCAATAGAAAATATGTACAAACATCAACAGTCTTACACAAATATAAAATGAGAATGCAAGTAAGACTGCATATGAGAATGAGTTTCCCCCAAACCTAAACTTGTGAACAGGTGTGTTTGAAAGCACAAAATCTTGCAATTTTAAAGGTACATCATGCAAAAGGTCTAACTCAAAATAAGTTTTGCTAAGAACAATGGACATACATATTCCAACTGTGGCTCTTTAAAAGTGTTATACTTTGATGCAAAGTAGTCCAAGAGGACTTGGGAGGCATAAAGATCTAGGCCTAGATTAGGCATTCTTAGAAAAGTTGGTTTTGCAATTTTGTTACAAACTACACCTAGGTTTGGTGGAGGAGTTTCAATTTGTGACTTAGGAGAGAGGCTAGGTACATCTAAGTTGTTTTCATGTATAAAATCATTTGCACCATCACATACTTTCCTAAGGTCATAAGAGGGTAAATCATGCTCACCAGCATAGACAAATTCATCAATCACCATGTCATAATCATCTGAGCAGGCAACATATTGTGATATGGGCAGGGAATCGGACACAACAATAATATCATGATCCAAAAGAACATTAGTTTCAACAGAAGATTCATCTTTTCCTAAATCACAAACAAGTTGTGTAGCATGCTCACATTCACTGAAGAATTTCACAAACCCAAACTCAGAGTCAACATCATATGTATGAATGTTAGAAGAAGTATCATTCATAGGGTTCACAGAAGAGACGCCTAACGTCTCTAAACCAAAAGATTCCATCATATTTTCAGCATATACATGTTCTTCTAACATATCATGTTCATCATCATCATCATAACAAAAATTTATCTCCCCATTCAAAATTTGAGCATTTCCAGTGCACTCATCTACCTCTAGATTAGGTTCATATTTAGTGTATGATTGTGCAAAAGGTTCACTAGAGAAGGGATGCTCGTGCAATGCTTTCCATCCAAGTATATCATTGTTTTGCTCTATGAGCTCTTCCATTAGTGATTGCATACAAGGAGGTGGGGAAGTATAACATTGTTCAACTTCCCACTGTGATGGATGATGTATGTGTGCATGGTTATCATGGCTTTCCCTAGACTTTCTAAACTCATGTAAAATGTAGCAGTTCTCAACAGGGTTGTCTAAGCTACCACATAAGGTACAAGCATACATTTAATAGTGCCTAGGGGATTAGACTCGGCAGATTGCTCATGTAATTGCCTTTCTAAAGCGGATACTTGAGCTTCTAAGCTGATCTAAAAGTGATGACCGGGGTATGAGAAAAGTGTTCATTTTCAACATGTGGTGGATGATACATGTGCTCATAATGATTAGGGTATGTAGAGTCAGGGCCTTGAGAAGGCGCATAAAATTCCCTAAAATCACTATGGTATGTGGGGAGTTCATATTGTGAAGCATGCCCGTAAGCAAGCTCTCTAATGGATTTGTTTGTATCCCCAGATGCAGACCAAAATCCTGACATGGTCTAGAAACTCAATTTGGTTTAAATGGGTTTTGGTTTAAGTGGGCTTTAGGCTATGCAAAGACAAGCTACACAGCCCAGTGGAACTGTGGGCTCAGTTTGGTTTGAGCCCAGGTTGTGTAGATGCAAAGTCCAGTGGTTCTGCAAAGCCCAGCAGCGCTGGGCTCCAGCCCAGTTTGGCAGGAGCAGAGCTTAGCTATGCACAGCCCAGTGATGTGCAGCTCAGTACACAGTGGGTCTCAGTTGGTATACAAAGCCCAGTTCACAGTGGCCTTCAGTTTGGCTTATGTGGGCTCAATTTGGTTTATATGGGTTGTTTGGTTTATGTGGGCTTAGTTTGGTTTAAATGGCGGGAGAGCGAGCCCACAACCCGTCAAGATGATTGTGGGCTTCGGTGGTTATGCAAAGCCTAGTTAAGTGGTCTCCAATGATTGTGCAAAGCCCGGGTTATGTGCGAGTGCGGTTTTGTTGCACAACCCGGTTGAAACGACCCGATATGTGGGCCTCGGTTTGATGCAAAGAACAAGCTTTGTAAGCCTCCCGGCTCGGTTTATGCAATAGTTTTGTGCACGTTTGAAATGATGCCTTTGGTTTGAGTGCGGCTCGGTTTATGCACAGTTACACAAAGATGGCACTCACATTTTAGCACACAGGAGTGCTGGATGATGTTGCTTGAGAGAGACACATCACTGAGAAATGCAAACCTTCAAAAATGACACAGTACAACACAGGGCAGCTATTCTATCATGCAAAACATGGTTTACATATTTACAGGTCATGTATAGGCCAAGACTCAATCACAGGCTTCAAGTTTACCACAGTCACTCAAGTGTCACAGTATGGTCAATAATTCCGAGAGATGGAGCAACATGCGGCAAGGTGTCTAGCTTATCATGTAAAGCGAGTATGCACAATGGGTTATGCTCGGGTTACACTCAAGCTCTACGACTACGGGGCTGGATTGAGCACGGGGTAAGCTGAAAGGTGAGCACGAGAGGATGTTGAAGCTAAGGGTTCTTGCACACGACACACAATGCACGGGGATGGAACAATTCCTAGCACGGTTTTATTATGCACTCGGGGTAGTGCTTAGGTGAACTAAAATTGACTCGGGGTGCGGGCGTACACTCCTAGTTTCACAAATCGTGCAATGCATACATACTAAGTCCATCTACCCAAAGTCAAACTCAAATACCACCATATGCTTGCATCCAGATCATCACACAGATATAAAGTACAACAAGCTTTGAGAATAACCAACCTGCTCTAGCCACGGTGGGCTGTATTGTCTTGCTCCATGTCTTTCCCTGGATTGGCTCGGCTTAACGGCTTGCACTGGCGAAGACAAAGCTAGCAAGGAACATCACAGGATTTTAAGTTGCAGGGGTTGCTCAAAGTTTTGCAAAACTCCAGTTTGTCGCCTCTTTCTTCTCCTCCTTAGGCTTGCGCAGCAGAGGATATGGGTACCTGCTGCTCAGATGGGAAGTTCAGCTCTCAAAACTTGCACAGTTTAAAGCAAGGCAATGTGCATAATTTGATTAAAATTAGCTCTGACTTCTCTACAGCATGATAGCTATTTTAAACCTGCTCTTCTTTGAGTTGCTAGCTAGGGCAGATTGAGACGCACAGATTCACGATTACAATGGAGTGGGTCTAAGCTAATCACGGGGTATCTTTGATGGGTGAGAAATGCCAAGATGTTTTATTCGATATGACACAGTGAAATGAAACAAAGGTGATACACCAGGTCAGGCTGGCTTGAGCTTAGGCCAGATGTTGACTGAGATAATTGGATTGACACAGGAGCAAACTGTTAGCTATTATGCTTGATTGGACTGACTGGAGTTAATATGCAGGGCAATGGTATTATATGATCACAAGTAGCACTAATATGCAGGGCAATGATATTTATGAAGTTATAGCTAAAATTACAAGGATAAATATGATCATGGGATAGGTTCTTTGAGGGATGCTAATAAGATGCGAGATATTACATGATGGTTACACTAAATGACATTACTAGGTAACGATGCAGATGTGCAAATGAGATAAGCTGACTATAATGCACTGATAAAGTTAACAACAAGTAATAGAAAATGCGAGAGAAGGAAACTACACTAGCATCTAAGTTATACTAATAACAGGACTAAAAGCAAAAATTTAAAGTGAATATGTACAGGGTGAAATGAACTCAGTAAAGGCAAGCAATGGATCACAGGGCACACGCCAAGTCCCCGGCAGCGGCGCCAAAAACTTGGTAGGCCTGGAAAGGGGTTTATTTTATGCCTACAAATTATACCGCAAGTGCACGGTGTCTTCAATGTAGTACAAGGCAAATACGGGTCGAACCACAGAGACTTGTGGTGCCGAGAGTTGATCAATGGCTTACTTAACTGAATTCCTAAGAAGTGTGTAACATAAATTGAGGTTTGTCGAAACGACTGAGGTTGAGTTGAAGTGACTCTAAACTAAGGCAGTAAAAGAGATTATGACTAGTTGGAGAGCACCAGGGTGGTTGATTCCACCACCTGTTCTTATGCTAAGGCAATCTACTTAAACTATGTTCTTGAGCTTTCCCATGAAAGACTAAAATCGAAGTTTGTTAACTGATTTTGCTAATCAACCCCTAGTATAAGCTGTCTTCTTACAGTACAGCTCATCACAGGCTTATTAGTTGCCTCAATTACTAACTAATCATACACAATATAGCACAGCAAGAATACAGCATAAGATAGAAGTGTTTAGCCATGGAAATAGGGGTTTCATCAAACACCCTGGAAAATTAAATTAGAACATAACAAGATACAAATAAAGCTAAAGTGGTGCTCTGGCTAGCCCAGGCATCCAGTTTTTCACACACAACTTCACCTATTTATACATGCAAGAACACAAAACCCTAATTCATTTAAAAATAGAAATTAAATGTAAACTTCTCTCACCCACGTCTATGAATCGCTTCTCCTCTGCTTGTGCGGCTCTGAGAACACCATTGATGGATTGTTTGGTGAAATCCTAGCTCTAGTCATCTCTGATTTAGCTTCTAGGGTTATGATAGAAGCTAAGAAAGAGATGTCTAGGTCTAGAGATGGAGAAGGTGGTGCGGCTGCTGTTGATGGTGTCAGGGTGAGGAGATGAGGATGGTGGCTTTGCAGAGGTATGGTCGGGGAGAGGGGGAGAAAATGGTTCTTCTCTGCAGAGAAGAAAGAGAAGATGGAAGAGAAAATGGAGATGTGGTCGAGGGGATAAGGGTATAGGCAACTTCGTTGTGAGGCAGGGACAGCGGCGGATGATGGGAAGGATGCAGCGAGCGTAGGATCTAGGGTGAGAGAAATCTCACGGCTGAGGAATAATTGGGGCGGTTTGGTGTTGCACGGGAGCAGCGAACTTCGATGCGCTTGGAAGCAGCGACCGTTGGATGTGGGAGATAGAATCTCAACGGCTCGGGATGAGCGGGTTCGGATCCGGGTCATGGGTAGCTCTAGCCCATGTCTTCCTTGTTGGGTTGCAACTGATTCGCGCGCGGGCTTTGGCTATCTTCTCCATAGACGCTTGCCTCCAATTCTTCGCTCTTTTGGCTCCTCAATTTCTCCAAGCTTTATTTATTACCTAAAAACACAAAATTAATTAATACAAATATTTATTCTTGAAAACAAAGAAAACACAGAATCTGGGATAATATCTGATTTCTAAGCGCAAAAGATGAGTTAAATGCCAATAAAAAGGTGTATAAATATGCAATATTTGGCACTCATCAGTGGCACAAGCTAGAGAATTGATTGAAAACATGGCAGTAAACTCACAATAATTTCTGAGTCGTGGTTCGGATGTGCTTCTAAGAAGAGTGAATGAAGTGAGCGAGGTTGAGGAACTTCGTCAACAAATGGGTAACATGTCCGCAATGATGCAACAAGTTGCAGCCGCGGTCATACCAAGTTCTCCTCAATGTTATGAAGATGAGCAAGCTAATGCGATCTTTCCAAATAAACAAAGACGGTATGATCCCTACTCTAACACTTACAATCCGGGATGGAGAGATCACCCCAATTTTAGCTATGCCAACAAGCAAGGAGCGGTTCAACAACCTACCTTCAACTCTTCAAGTGGATTTCAACCTCAACAACAACAATTCCAGCCGAGACAACAATTTCAGCAACCACAAGCACAACAATCAATGCAAAATCAAGGTTCCGATATTGACTCAAAGCTTCAAACCATGATGCAAGGTATTTCTACCATGTTTAAAGAGAGTCAACAAGAAACTAAGAGTGCTATCAAGGAGTTGCAAACACAAATGGGCTCCATGGCTATTGAGTTGAACCAACTGAAGTCACAAAATAGTGGGAAACTCCCTTCTCAACCTATTAACCCAAAAGTGGGTGTCAATGCTATTACATTGAGAAGTGGTACACAACTTGTGCAACCCGAAATTACTGATTCGGGCAAGGTGGAAACACCAAAGGAACCTGTTTTGGAGGAGAATAATGAGGATTCTCCCCAAACTTAAGGTACCTATTCCTAACTCTAAAACTCCAGTTTCTACTTATGTTCCTCCTTTACCTTTTCCTCGCAGATTTGCAAGTTCTAAGAAGGCGGAACTAGAAAAGGAGATTTCAGACGTTCTTAAAAAGATCCATGTGAACATACCACTCATTGATGCTATCAAGCAAGTTCCAAAGTATGCAAAGGTGTTGAAGGACTTGTGTACCAACAAACAAAGGATTAAAGGTAATGAAGTGCTTAGTGTGGGGAGAATGCTTCGGAAATCTTACAACACAAACTCCCATTTAAGTGCAAGGATCCCGGTAGTTTTGACATTCCCGTCACAATTGGTAACACAACATTTAACAAAGCTATGTTGGATTTAGGTGCATCCGTTAATGTTATGCCTGCGTCAATGTATAATTCACTTGATCTTGGTACTCTTAAAAAGGCTGAAATTGTATTGCAATTAGCCGATTGCTCTAATGTCTACCCAATGGGTATTGTTGAGGATGTTCTTGTGCAGGTTAATCAACTTGTATTTCCAGCTGACTTTTGTGTGTTAGAGATGAATGAAGGTTCACCGGACTCGTCTCTTCCATTGCTACTTGGGCGTCCCTTCATGAAAACGGCGAAAACCATAATTGATGTGGATAAGGGAACGCTAACTATGGAGTTTGATGGAGAAACAATACGTTTCAACATTTTCGAGACGATGAGATATCCTAGTGATGTTCACTCTTGTTTCTCCATTGATGTTATGGATACATTGGCACAACAAATGTTTGAATTAAATGGTGATGATGCTTTGGAAACCGTGTTAACTACATCCATGGATAATGGTGTAGAGTGTGGTAATGAAGTCAAGGAAGCCCTTGGTGATCTTAATTCACTACAAGGATGCCCGAAAACTCATAATATTTCTTTTATTTATTTACCATGCAGTGATGAAAAGCTTGTACCTTCAATTGTTAAATCTCCAAAGTTAGAATTAAAACCTCTTCCCGACAACCTAAAGTACTTGTACTTGGGTGATAATGAAGAGTTACCTGTGATTGTTTCTAATGAGCTTAATGATTTACATGAGCAAAAAATTCTAAGGGAGCTAAGGAAGTACAAGACGGCCATAGGATGGACAATCGCCGATATCAAGGGTATAAGCCTGCGCCGTTTGTATGCACAAAATTCGTTTGGAGGATGATGCAAAGCCTACAAGGGAAGCACAACGTCGTTTGAATCCTCCCATGATGGAAGTTGTGAAAAAGGAGATACTCAAGCTTTTGGAAGTGGGTGTTATCTACCCCATATCCGATAGCAAGTGGGTAAGCCCGGTACAAGTAGTACCAAAGAAATCGGAGTGTGACAGTGGTGGAGAATGATAAGAATGAACTTGTCCCAACTCGTGTGCAAACCGGTTGGAGGGTT
This sequence comes from Papaver armeniacum, assembly GCA_023531295.1. Lineage (NCBI taxonomy): Eukaryota > Viridiplantae > Streptophyta > Magnoliopsida > Ranunculales > Papaveraceae > Papaver > Papaver armeniacum. Next base: position 955,694 of record JAJJWW010018582.1, on the reverse strand, counting down.
TGTATTGATTATAGAAAATTGAATGCCACTACTAGAAAATATCACTTTCCTTTACCTTTTATTGATCAAATGCTTGAACATTTAGCTGGACACTCTTATTATTGTTTTCTTGATGGTTATTCAGGTTATAATCAGATTGTGATAGCGCCGGAGGACCAAGAGAAAACCACTTTCACTTGTCCTTTCGGTATTTTTGCTTATAGAAGGATGCCTTTTGGCTTATGCAATGCTCCAGCTACCTTTCAAAGGTGTATGGTAAGTATCTTTTCGGAATATGTTGAAAACATAATCGAAGTGTTCATGGATGACTTTAGTGTCTTTGGTGATTCATTTGACCTTTGCTTGAACAATTTGTCTCTAATCCTTGAACGATGTGTTGAAACAAATCTTGTGATAAATTGGGAGAAGTGCCATTTCATGGTAACTCATGGCATAGTTTTAGGCCATATAATATCTTCTAAAGGCTTGGAAGTCGATAAATCTAAGATAGACCTTATTCGTGCTCTAACCCCTCCCACTACGGTGAGGGAGATACGTTCTTTTCTTGGTCATGCAGGTTTCTATCGTAGATTCATCAAGGATTTTTCCAAGATAGCATCACCGCTTTGTAACTTATTGCAAAAAGATGTGGTTTTTAACTTTGATGAAAAATGTACGGTGGCATTCAATCGTTTGAAAGAACTTTTGATTTCATCCCCTATCATTAAACCACCGGATTGGAGCAAACCCTTTGAGCTCATGTGTGATGCAAGTGACTATGCTGTTGGTGCGGTGCTTGGGCAACGTGTGGGGAAGCTTCCTCATGCTATTTATTATGCTTCTAGAACGTTAAATGAGGCCCAACAAAACTACACAACCACTCAAAAAGAGTTATTAGCCATTGTTTTTGCTTTAGAAAATTTTCGCTCTTATCTAATTGGTACAAAAGTTGTTGTCTTTTCTGATCATGCATCGCTTAGGTACTTGCTTACAAAGAAAGAGGCGAAACCAAGGCTCATGCGATGGATTTTACTCTTGCAAGAGTTTGATATTGAAATCAAGGACAAGAAAGGGATTGAGAACACCGTTGCGGATCACTTGAGCCGACTTGCTGTGGACAAGGAGACTATCCCATTGCGTGAAAGTTTCCCGGATGAGCAACTATTCTCAATTGCCTTTGGAGAACCATGGTATGACGATATTGTCAATTACTTAGTTTCTAAACAAATCCCAAAGAACTTGTCTCGTGCTGAGAGGGACAAATTTAAGAGGTTAGGGAACCAATACATATGGGATGATCCATACTTATGGAAACATGGTAGTGACCAAGTAATACGAAGGTGCGTTCCCGAATCTGAATTTAATTCTATCTTGTCTTTTTATCACTCTTATGCTTGCGGAGGACATTTTGGGAGTAAGAGAACCGCTCACAAGGTACTTGAAAGTGGTTTCTATTGGCCAACTTTGTTTAAGGATGCACATATATTTTGTACAACTTGTGATAGGTGCCAAAGAACCGGCAATCTAGGTGCCCGAAATCAAATGCCACAAACTTTTATTCAATTTATTGAAGTTTTTGATGTATGGGGTATTGATTTTATGAGTCCTTTTGTCAACTCCCATGGGAATTTTTATATCTTACTTGCGGTTGATTATGTCTCGAAATGGGTGGAAGCTAAGGCCACCCCTACTAATGATTCTAAAGTGGTTTCAGATTTTGTGCAAGCTAATATTTTTGCAAGGTTTGGAATTCCAAGAGCCATAATTAGCGATGGGGGTTCTCACTTCAAAAAAAGGATTTTACAAAGCTTGTTGACGAGGTACAATGTGTCGCACAAGATTGCAACACCTTATCATCCCCAAACCAATGGACAAGCCGAGGTGTCTAATCGGGAGGTGAAATCCATTTTAGAAAAGACGGTGAATCCAACAAGGAAAGATTGGAGCATGCGACTTAATGATGCTTTGTGGGCGTATAGAACCGCATATAAAACACCTATTGGGATGTCTCCCTTTAGGCTTGTGTATGGTAAACCTTGTCATTTACCCGTGGAGATTGAGCATAAGGCGTTTTGGGCTATTAAACAATGCAACATGGAGATGGATGGGGCTGGAAAGCAAAGGAAGTTACAACTCCAAGAGCTAGAGGAGCTTCGGAATGATGCATTTGAAAGCTCACGCATTTATAAGGAAAAGACAAAGGCATTTCATGATAACATGATTTCTAGAAAACAATTTTGCATTGGGCAGAAAGTGCTTTTGTTTAATTCTCGCTTGCATTTATTTCCGGGTAAACTAAGGTCACGATGGATCGGACCTTTTATTGTTACTAATGTGTTTTCTCATGGTGCAGTGGAAATTCGTAGCATAGCTACAGGGAAAGAACTTAAAGTTAATGGGCACCGGTTGAAACCATATTATGAGAATTTCACTTCCGAAGTGGTGGAAGGAGTTAACTTTGTGGATGTACTCCCTGTGGAGGAGTCATAGAAAGCAAGGAGATAGTCGGGCTGACGACTTTAAACCAAGCGCTAATTGGGAGGCAACCAAAGGATGAGTATTTCTTATCTTGTATTTATTTCTTGTCTTGTTTTTAGCTTTTTCGTGTCTTTTTTTTTTTTTTTTTTTCCTGATTTTTTTGTTAGAATTTCCCACCTTGACTTACTTTGGACGATTCAATTACATTGAGGACAATGTAAAGTTTAAGTGTGGGGGAGTGGTAAAGCATTTGCTTTGTAAAATTTTTTTTTTCAACTTTTTTGTGAAATAGTGAATAAGGAAATGCCAACTTGTAGTTAGTTTAGAGTCACATAGTATACATGTCGCTAAGATTACATCGAGAATCTCATACTAGTGGCTGAACTTAGAGATGACAGAGAACATGATCGGGTTTCTTAATTGTATGAGAGTTAAAGTTGGATTTAACCATGCCAGTGGCAAATAAGGTGCAGACTGAATTCGATATTAGAGTAGTGATCCCCTATAGTGGAGACTACCCAAGTTACATAATGTGAGGCACCGACCTTCAATTCTTTGTACCTGTCTAAATTTGTTCTTTTAGAGTGTGTGTCACTGTACGTAAATTCCTGGCAGAATGGTGAGCTGCCCAACCTCCCACCATAGAAGCACTATTTTGATCTCTTGAGTGCTATTTTTATCAACCATGATGGTGACATCGAATTGCTAACTTACATACCACTTGTAATCTTGTTCGCAGTTAGCACCATCCACCTTATCTCTCTCTACACCAACAGGTCCATAGAAACACCATCATCATCAACAAGAGGAGTATCACAAATTTGAAGGAAAGTTGAACACGTTCAACTAAAGCAACAAAACAAGGAGCAGAATTTTTATAAGTTGAAGACTATTGTACAAGAGTGAAAATTATCAAGGATGAGAGTTCGAGAAGTTTATGATATCAAGACATGTAAGTTGTGAAGAATGAAGCGGTAAAGTACTTACACCATGGCCTTTGTACTTACATTTTTATTTTATTTGTATTTTACTTTCTCTTGTCAAAAAAAAAAAAAAAAAAAAACAAGAGAAAATTTTTAGGTTTGTTAATAGTTTTTATTATTTTGTTTTGTTTTTATTTTGTATTTGTTTTATTTCTTATTTCTATAAAAAAAAAAAAAAAAAAAAACAAAAAAGAGAAAAAAAAAAGAAGAGAAAAAGAAATAAAAAAATAAAAAAATTTGGGTTTGTATAGTTTGTATTTAGTTTTGTATTCTTTCAATAAAGCCAAGGGAAAAAGGAATATCTATAATGAAGTTTCAAGCAACAAGAAATTAGAGGAAAGAATTTTATTGTCAAGATTCTACGAAGTTCAAGAGTTATCATCAAGAGTTGAAGACCGAAGACGAAGATGAAGACACCGATAGAAGACCGAAGAGTTTCTATGGATGCTGTGAGAGTGGTGCTAGCTGCACGCCGAACGGATAACGAGGTAAGTAAGCATATTCCCACCTTCGTTAAGTGGTTGATTTCCTTTTGAAGAGATCGTCAGAAAAATGGGTTTTCAAAATTATAAAAGAAGTGGGTTTTCAAAACTTCGGAGGGTTTTTACCTTCCTACCATTCAACGTGTCGCATGATTCTCTCTTCATTCCTACCTGGACACATGTGTGACCCATAAAAAGTTGTTTATTATTGAGAGCAACTTCATAAAACCCTTTCTTGTGAGGCAGAGTCGAGACTTTCGATCACTCCGAACCCGAATCTTTGTCGAGAAGGGATGGTTATTTCTCTCTCAACTTTTAAGGATGAGATTGTGTTCATTTATGTGTCTAAATTCTTATGACTAGTGTGCAGAATCTCTATGTCTTCTTAGCGCGTTGGATGTTATCATTACGGAGAACTAGTAAGTTGGAAAAATAGGTTTTGTGGTAAATCTCTAGTAAACCCTCACGAGACTATAACTCGTCCACTAGGGACACCTAGGGGTTCAAAGGCTTGTTATTTATGCTAAAATGACCGTAGCCTCGACGACACGGAGTTGTATGTATTTTTTAGAATTGTCTTGTTTGATTTGCTCGAGGACTAGCAAAGTCTAAGTGTGGGGGAATCTGATAGGTGTATAAAACACCTAATTTACTATCTAGTAGTTACGCTTTCTTTGCTATTTTTCTTGTGAATTATGTACTTTACGCGTGTTTTTGAGTTATTAGGTACTTTGGAGTCATTATGAGTAAAAGAAGGAGAAAACGTCTATTTGGAGCGTAAAAGGCAAAGAGGCCAATTCACATGTGAACTATATTTGGAGCAAGCTGACGTGCCCATGAAGGAGTGAAGGATGAATTGTCGGTTGTGCGAAACTGACAGGCCAAATAGTATAAGGAAGCCTTTATCAGATTTCTGGGTGCCTTGAATAATTTTCGTCATTACCATACACCTGACTCCAGAGAAGCAGTCATTTATTTCTCCTCTCTGCATGAGGTCGATGGCAGCTCCATCAATGTTCAGAGAAATGAGAAATATGAGGAAATGGAGTCGATGATGTCTAAAGATCGAGGAGATGATGCTGGTTGAGATCGTGGAACTATTGTTTGTTGTTAAAGATTGGAAGCTGAATCTGTAGCTTGAGTTACGTTGAAGAACAAGAGAAATTAGGGTCTGAGAAGATCTAGGGTTTCTGAAATTAGGAGAAGATGGAATTGGTGGTAGTTACAACTGTGATTTGGTAGTGAATGTAATGGGCAGTTGTTTGATTTCGGTTTGAGAAGAAGTTGGGTCTGCTGTGTTGATGGGTTTTATTGTTCAGGGGATGGAAGAAATCGATGAAATTTAGAGGTTGGAAATGAGTTTAAGCAAAGAAGCAGAGTGGAGAGATGGGTTGTTGTTTGAATGTGGTATTGGTTGCAAGGAAGGTGCCATAGAGAGGCTTGGAAATCACTGGTAAAGTTTTCCCATTAGTCAGTGCACGCAACTGTTCGAGTATTTGCCTGAATGAACTCTTGTGCACCATTTCAAACTCATTTGTTGTCAAGATGAATTTGGGTACAAGGGTTGCTGCTGCAATTGGTTAGATTCATAAGGGTTTCGCATTCGCGAAGATTTGGTGGAGTTTCAAGACTAAACTCAGTTGAGAAGAGAGCAAGATAGACTCCAACAGAAGCAGGGAAAATGGTTAGAGTTGTGATGTTCTGTGACCATGTTTTTGAGCTGAATTTCAGCTGGGAACAAGTCGTTGCTGTGAACCGAGATTGAGGACTGATTTCAGGAGACAAGGAGGAGAGTAAGAGAAGGTTGGATGCAAGAGTACTGTCTGTGGTTGAGTTATGAACTACATCTTGTAGTTTGAAGTTGCAGTGAGGTGTTGCAGGTGGTCTTGCTAGTAATAGAACTGGCAGACCAAATTGTTGAATGCGGGCAAGAAGATACAAATGGGTTTCTGGAATGCGGTAGTGGTACTGGTACTTTGGTGGATGAGTGAATTGACAAGAAATTATGGCTGTGATAGGCTGCAGTTGAGAAGGTGGTTTTACAGGGAGATGGCGGTACTGCGGAAGTAGCAATTGCCGTGACAGAATGGGTAGATGAATGTTTAGGTACAGGTGAAAGCATTTGTTGCTGCTAATGCTGAGGTTCAGGTGGTGCTGAGATGGCCTGAATAATTACAGCCATGGAACTAGTGTCGAGTCTCATTGCGGTGGAAAATGCTTGTTCTGGTAGAGTGGCGAGACGTAACTGAGATGGATGAATACGGTGGCTCTGCAGTGGTTGTAAGAGCAGTATTAGTGTTGTGTGTTACTGGTGGTAATGGAATTGCAGGTGCCAACAGGTGCGGTGATAAGCACTTAGTTGAGCTGGTGCTGGCCTGAGGTTGATGCCGCTTGCCAGGGATTGCAGGAAAGTTGAGATAGTAGAGCATCAGAGTTGGGTACTGAGGCAGTGGCTCTGATTGGAGTAGTTGTGGAGATTCAAGGGGTGAAGCAGCAGTTGCAAGTGCAAAATAGAGCTGACTGGAGCTGCAGCTGGTGGTTTGTTGCCTGATATGAGATAGGAAGTGAACTAGCAGAATGATGCATGTGCTGTTGATAATGGTGTTAGCTGAAGTGGGTTTGTGTCAAGGTTACATGCTATACTTAGAAGCTGCGATTCAAGTAATGGTGTTGGACTGGGAATGGTTGCAGTGAAGCTACAACAGAGATGAGCATTGGGAGCTAGGAACCGATGGATTCAGCTCAGATGAGAAGTATAAGAAGCTAATGGGAAATATTAACTGAAATGAGTGATTGAATGGAGTTTTTGGCACTGGTGGTATTGGTGGAACTGTTAAAGCTGATCACAATGTGGCCATGGAGCTGAAATGCAGGGTTGTGACACAATGGCTCAAGGGGCTGATGGCTGGGTATGCGGTGCTGATATGGAATTGCAGGGAAAGTTGGTTTGCAATGGGGGTGCTAGAACTGGTGATGCACAATGATTGTGTACCACAAACTATGGCCTGTGTAACAACTCTGGCCCAGAGCCTATTCAACCGAGTTAGTTCGGTATTGACTCAGTTTGAGACTCAGTGATTTGACTCGGTATGACCGAGTTGACCCGAGTTGACTCGTTGACTGGTGACTGGGTGGACTTTTCCGGTCACCTGAGCTATTTTCCGGCGACCTTTCCGGACAATTTCCGACCATAATACCAGATTTCCGGCGACCACTTTTGGGGTATATTTTCACATGGGTATTTGCACACATATGGGCTTGGTGGACAACATGGGCCTTGGGCTATGAAGACCTAATTTTAGAAGTGGGAGAAAAGCTATAAAAGGGAAAGTTTTCTACAACTTATATCATCACATATATTCTTCTTGGAATTTTGGAGAGCCGGTTTTGTTTACGCTTCTAGGGTTTGCTTTTGTTCATCTTCTTCTTTTCAATTAATATTATTATGATGAACTCCATAGCTATGAGTAGCTAGACAAATATTATTGGTTATGGGATAAAGTTGATTTCTCAATATGTTATATGATTCAATGAATTAGTTTTGTCTCAATATTTTATTGTTTGTGGTTCACAATTAATAGTGTTATATGATTTGATAGTTTGTTTGGTTGAGTCCTGAATCAATCCGATTTACATTCATCTCTAGAGCTATATTAGGGTTTTCAATACGAAAAAGTTGTTTATCCCTGATTCTAAGTAGCATAATTGTGGGTAGTGATTGTAGTGATATATCCTACTAGTCACAAGTGAATCATAACTTTTGTTAAAACGTTTAGTGCTTTTACACATTCGTTTGCATTGATTAGTCTTATTCCATAGAACTTATTGCTTTTAGGGAGTTAAATCTAATTGTGCTTTTACACTTTAGGTTGCTTTCTAGGAAGAATTCACATATGCATCTTTTAATGTGGTTGTGATGAAAACAGGGAATTAGCGGGATATACTTGCGATCAAGGTATCCTAGGACTATTAGTAGATGAGAGATTAAAATACCAATTCTAATCATTGATGAAAATACATGTTTGTGAATGATACTATCCCATGACCAATATCTTCTCCTTATTGATTATTCCAATTATTTGCCTTGCTCTATTTTATTTTTACTTTAGTATTTCGTTAAAACAACAAACATTCCTCCTTGGTTACCTTAGAAACTGAAAATTACATAACAACAATTGCCTCTCTGTGGATACGAACTCTTCCTTACCTTGTCCTTCATTTAAATTTAGTGAGTAAGAAAATGAAATTATTTTTGACGGTTTGACACACGATCAACTAGTACTTAAATTAAGCAACTAATATCAATATTAATGAACAAGATAAGGATACCAGTAAAGAATAACTATGAACTTAGGATGTAGATGTCCAACCGCATACGCATCTAATCCATTAGTGTACATGCCGGACATTCGGTTGCAAAAAAAAAAAAAAAACGGATGAGGAGGGTTGAATCCGCGGATTCAATCCCAAATGCTCACCCCTAACCGCCCTACACACTAAAACTTCTTAGTGGGCCCATTTTCTTTATTTCTATCAAGTTTCTTCTCAGTGGGCCCATTTTCTTCATTTCTAATACGTTTGTGAAATGATGAGGGTACCAAGTACGCCACAATCTTTTCGATATCAACCTGTAAGTATGATACCTTGTGCAATCCAATATAGACAGAGACGGTCAATAAAATGACAACAACAAGGTATACACTTGGTATATAGTATAAGTTCGAAATCGAACCTAACTAAAGGGATCAACCCAAGTGTCTGGATTAACGTACAATGTATTTACTTTTAATTATAACTAAAACAATAATTATAATTGCCGAAGGTAAAAGTAAATACACGACAAGATTTTGTTAACGAGAAAACCGCAAATGAAAGAAAAAAAATCATGACCTAGTCCAGTTTTGAATACTCTTAGAATTAAGTCGTTATACAAAGAATACTAGCAACTTCGTATAGTTGAGACCAAGTAAACTACCCTTAGTTACCTAGTTTCTTCAGTATCCTTGCGCATATAACCATTCTTGCCAACCCGCGCGAATCCTAAGATAAATTTCACTCTCTTAAGTTGCTTCAGCCAATGTGAAGACTTCAAACACCCAACCCCTTTAGATCGTCTTTCGAAACAACTAATCGGTTCGGTAACCGCTCTATCAATCTCAAGAACTAAACCAGAGATCTATGTTGAGTTCACAAAGGCTCTTTCATTCAATCTAATAAACTTCTTTGTTCGGAAATATCAGTTAAGATCTAGATTACCGAAATAATCAAATCTAAATTTGCAATCAATCTAATATATCTCAAAGAGAACTATAGAGATGTCGATCTATAACGACTAGCAATAAGATGTCGATCAAAGATAAACAAAGATTATCCTGATCTCAGCCGATCAAGTGTGTGCACGAAGTATATCACAAAGATTATGAATAAATAAGAAATCTTCTTGTCCTCAAAAATCGTCAATGTCTTTAAATTACCTGCACAAACAAACTTGATTCCAACTTATGATCGATCATGCATAGAACAAAGTCTGTTAACAATGGATGATAACAAGTCACCGTCAGATCTAAAGACATCTGAACTACCATTAATCCCTTAATCTAGTTTGAGTGACCTTATGTCAGAAGGGAAGGCTCTCAAGAATAATCAAACTAGGTGCAATCAATGTTTAACAACCGTCAGTCAATCAAATAAATAATCGAAAACTAAAATAACAATGCAAATTATAGTTTCCCACCCAACGGTACTAGCATATGCTTCTTGATCCCACAAAAGTCTTTAAACTAGCGGATGTAAGAGATTTCTCCTAATTATGTTACTTTCCTCTCCAATATAGTAATACAAGTAATACTATTAGCCGGATACAACAGTGACTACAAAATGAAGTGCCTACCTCAGGATAAGTTTGTAAGAAGAACAAAATTCACTATTTATAGACCAATGTAGTTTGGACACTAAGAAACTTCTATAACCGAAAATATTCCCAAGATATGCAATATACACCTATTTTTCGGTTTTGTCTAATTCCAACCATATCCAACTTTCATACCGAAATCCCTTTTGGATTACAACTCAATATTAGCTAGCATGCTAATATAAAAAAAAATGCAAGATACTTAATTAATATATCTTCCAGAGATATGTTTTGCTTAATGGAAAAACATATCTCTGTAAAATATATTAGCATGCTAGATAATATTGAGTTGTAATCTGATGTGACTTAATAATGTTGTAGTAATAGGTAGGGGTTGTCGTTCACTCGGACTTGATGAAATTGATTCTAGGATTTAATAAAGAAAAATAATAAATATAAAGAATATATACAATTTATGTCACAAGATGGAGAGATTCTTTGGGACTCGGGATTCCACCAATTCTTACATTCATGCGGTTCATCTATTAATTCCGGACAATTAAGGCTCATAAAGTAACAAACATCGAATCTAATTCTTTGCCAAGGTAGATTTTATAAAGAATTATATGTAACTCACAAGCATGGCGCATCTAAAGTACCTAAGACTAAGCATGCGACATCTAACGAATTCACAAATAATCAATAAAAATCATAAATCAATTATAATAGTGCAAATAGTCATAAAGGAATTAAATAGAATTACCACATGGGTGCAAAACAGCTTCCTCCGTCGTCCCAGTGATGGGTTCTAGCTCATCATGTTGAAAACCCTCTCAAAATTCATTATTATTGCTCAAAAATGGTTTACAAATGATGAACAAAGGAGAATAAGATGAAAATCGGGTTTGCAATAGTTATAGATGTTGCAAACACTTTGTTAAAAACTACGATAAAGAATAAGTGCTTTTGTCTTGTAAGTCTGCCCCTCTCCGTATTACGACCCTCGTCTATGTGTCGTAGACACTGTAGAAGAACGACCGCTTCTGGTGGTCCGTTCTTCGTGTTCTTGAAGAAGAATGAGAGAAAAGGTAGTCTCTGCAACTTCGATTTTTTGGCTCTTCTTGCGTTCTAACACCTCCCAATCTCTCCCTCCTTCTTCTACTGATCCTCTACACCTTATATAGCATCACATGCAAGAGAATCCTCCCTCTTAACTCCGCGTATTCTCAAAAATATTCTCATGCAGGTTACGGGAATATCTTCCCTGATTTATCTTCTGACGCGATTATTCCCTCTTAAATCTCTCCAGCTCACTTTTGCACATTGATTGATCGAGTTAGACATACCTCAAACACCGGAAACCTCACAGAAAACACGGGAAGTGTTTAACAGACCCGTGTAAAGCTCAACCCCTGTTTTATCTACTCGTGGAATTTTCAGCTAAATATATGCAATTATAACGCCAGTACCACGCCTGTTATGATCTGTAACATCACCCAAACAAATTCCAGCCCTTGAATCTCCCTCTAGCACGTCCAAATCTCGAACCAAAAATCTGCCATAGCCTTTTATTTTTTGCTTAAAACTTAAGTTTGAAATGAAGAAGAAGGTGCCCCTTAACCAAATCCGTGGATGCCGAATATCATGTGGGTGCCCCTTATCAGTTGGGGTGCCCCTTATCCAAAAGTGAAAGTCCGAATAACACTTGTCCTCCGGGCGCTTTAAACAACTTTTCGAGCCGATTTTTCCAAAAATGTTTATTGCCCAAAAATACCTACAAACACATAAAACACCAAAATTAATACAAAATCGAGTGCCAACAATATATAGTATTGAGATCAAATTAGACACAAAAATGTGTCTATCAAATACCCCCAAACTTATTATTTGCTAGTCCTCGAGCAAATTTATTCTAGAAAATAAAAATCATTTGAACCCCTAGGTGGCCCTAGTGGCGGAGTGTTGTCTCCGGAGGGTTTACCAGAGGTGTACCCACAAAACCTTTACTCCAGACCCTAATTATCTACGCAGAATCTTGAAAGGCACTAAAGAATCTCCTTGGTTGGCATACTTATTGACTACAGGAGGAAGTACCCTGATGCGAAATTCCATTGCTGTACACGAGTTTGCACTCAAGCATACTAAAATTCATATAAAGTGACAGAGCTCTACTCGGATAGTCGCACTATGGACATCAATACCGGAGTCAAAACTAATCACATGGATAGATCAAGAAGATGGATATAGAGAAAAACATAGATGGTTTTGATGTTTACTAAGTGACAGGTGTTTCCCATATCTGTCTGAAGGCCTCCGCCAAAATGAACCTATCCTAATGGACTGAGATACTAGTCTGACTAATATCAACACACTGGCATATACAAGGGAACCAGTGGTCGATAATCCTAACTCTAGATCAACACAACTGGCATATACAAGGGTTCCAGTGGTCGACTTTATTGAATTTATTCCGGTTGGTCTGATGGTCTGGTCTCAATTTTTTTTTTTTTTTTTTTTTTTTTGTATCTCAATCACTCTAATTCACCCTAGCATTGGTAACAACTTGATTCGTGGGCCCCACCTAATCACTTAGAGAAACATAGTTTAAAAAGAACAAAATAAAAACAGAAGTGAAAAGGACTCAACGAGATATGGTGAAACTATCATGTTATTTCTAACATATGAGCTCTGTGCTTTTATGAATAGACTCTTTAGATGTTGCCATCTAATCAGATTGGTTCCTCAACTCCTACAACCAAAATGCTTCCATCCACTTAGATTGGTTAGTGCCATCCTTAATAAGCATAAATTTCTAGGCTCTGGAGTTTAATTATCGCAACTAAAAAGTTTCTCCCATACCCCCAAACTTAAATCTAACATTGTCCTCAATGTTCTAAAGATAAAATTAAAAGCATGAACAAGGAGAAACTGTTACCATTTTAAGTAAAAGAGTTAAGGAAAGATATTACCGTGTTGCAAGAGCATGGGTTACCTCCCAAGAAGTGCTAAGTTTAAAGTCTTCAGCCAGACATTGGAAAGGATTAGTCACCTCGAAGAATCATATAGCAACAGTCGGAATAACTGCGGGTCATCTGGATCAAAAAGTGCTAACCACAAGAAGAGGAGACTGCAACAGACCAGGAAGATATCCAACACACCCTTATCTATCTTATTGTTTAAGACAACTACATCTAGTTTTGGTTCGGGTTCAGGCTCTATAAAAGGGTCTAGATAACAAATCTTCATGGGTTGCGTTTCCTTATGAGTCAGATCCGAATGTTCAGGTTCTAGAGTCTGGAAAACTCAAATAAAAACTTAGAAGCACATAATAATAACCTGAATAATTGAGGATCCTCTAAGTCAATCAGTTTTGACTTACACACCTGACCACAATAAGATTGGTGGTCTTCCTTAAGTAAATGTGTCGACCCTAATATCCTAAAGTAATTAGGTTTAGTCTCAAAACTTAATAATGGACACATCTGAAACTTATACGTTCCCACCATTAGAAGGAAGGTTTTTGGTGGGAAAACAAAATCAATCGTGGTATCATAGCCTGGGTTAACCACATCAACCAGAGGATGGGTTTCTAACAACTGAACTTCCTTATGGACACAACTAGGTTCAGGAAAAAGTGTATGAAGATAATCTTTTAAAATGGTTGAGGCACATATGTTAAGTCCCAAGTTAGGGACTTTTCTAAGAGTTAAAGCACATGGAGAATGATAATCACCCCCAAACTTAGAGTTTTCAGTGTCTCTAGAAAGACTAGTCACAACTTCCCTAATTTCAAGGTCATCTGATTTAAAAATGGTCAATCGATTCTTCTAAGTCGGTACATCCTCACACATCTCTACGAGTTCATTTTCTTTTTCTAAGTCTATTGTTTCTAAATCGCTATACTCAAAATATACTCGTTCCTCTAAACCATCATTGGCTTCGTAATCAAAAGGAAATACTACATCGTCTAAAATGGGGTATCTCTAGTCAAATCCTCGTCCTTTTGAATAGGTGAATAATTATTAAAATTATTTGGATTTAAACTAGAAATATTATCGTTATAAAGCTCAATTGGGGTAACAATTTCTGATCACTATGCCTATTTATTTCAAATTCTTCATCAACACTATCCTCATCATAATCATCATTATAATAATATGAAAATGGTTGAACCTCATTTAGACAAGTAGTGTTACCAATTTTATCCTCGTCATCTTGATTATGTAAATAACTATCCTCATTTTCAGGGGTACTATTGGAAACACTAAGATTATCTCGAGTTCTGGGCCTCAAACAAAAGCTTTCGAATCGACTCATATGACTTCATTATGGTATCGTGACTCGACTCACATGACTTCTTTAATGTATCGTGACTCGACTCACATGACTTCCTTATTGAATCTAGGAAAGAAATTTCACTCGTTGCATTGCTTTCATCCATAACTAAGTTATTCATTTCTGCAAACTTACGTGTCGTCTCAGCTAACTTACGTGTTGACTCTATTAGAGAGGAATTTTGCTCGTACGACCGGGTGGCGTGTGGATAGTAATTGGGATCACAATGGTATGACCCATAACCTTCAAAAGTTTGGCGTTCCCAACCACTATTCACACTATGGTCATAAAAAGAGTGATGTCCATATTGTTCAGTTGGATATTCATATTCATTGTGATGGCTATTGTAATATCAGTTTGACATCCTAACTGCAAGGGAATTCTACACAAACACAAACAAGGCTGACTCGACCACAGCAAACCTACTGATTTCTAGCAAACAAAAAGCATGATGGCTCCACTTAGATTACTTTCTAGACCAGCTTCTAATCCTTCAAAAGGGAATTCATTACAATCTGAACAAACCCCTCTGGAATCAATCCGAGTTTAAGTAAGTTGAATAGAGGCGAGGGAAGCTGCGTGGAGCTTTGATACCCAAGGCCTCACCGCATTACAAGGCGGCGCGGTCACGCATTCAACTCACAGAAACCATCATGAACTTCGAAGTATGCTCAAAAGAGTAACCAATATTTTTCGAACGACTTTCCTATTAAGCTCGTTACCCTATAGGTCTCGTTCTAGTCAAAATTTTAGGCTTAGGTTCGCGTTTGGTTTTGTTTTCCTAAGGCGGGCAAGAAGAGAACGGTGATGAAATCCGAACCCTTATCTTGTATGGCCAGTCCTTGCCCTTTACTAGGAAATTAAAACAGCCGGATTCAGTTCCTCGACATATATTCACACGAAATCATCCAGAAACCCGCCGACGAGGGATTCGCGGGTGTTTAGAATTCTTACCTCCCGTTCCGGACGGGGGATGAACCGTTGAAGTCGACTCGGGCCACGACTCCTATGTCGTGTACGAACCCGAGGGGCCGAGGTGATATCGTAATCACCGTCCTTCCCTGTGCAGTTTATATTTAAATTACCCTTCCTTAGGGTTTTTTTTTTTTTAAAAAAAAAATGTCCAAAAGTCCAAAAATAAAGTCCAAAATTAATAAGTCCAAAAAAAAAAAAAAAATAATAATAAAAAATTACAAAAAAAATTACCTAATAACAGTTTCTAAAAATAAATAAATAAAAAAATTAATTACACTATATACAAAATTTTCTTCTTCACTCCTTTTGGATTCCTCTTTTCTTTCCTTCTTTAGCTTCGATTTTGTTTTCAGCGCTTTCTCCCTTTTTCTTGAGCTCGGTTCAATTCAAAAACAAACAAGAAATACCAAAAGGCGTAAAAAAGAACAAAAATAATAAAAATAAAAATAAAACCTAAAAACAAATCTATACACAAGTCCGCGTCGGCGGCGCCAAAAATTGATGTGACTCAATAATGTTGTAGTAATAGGTAGGGGTTGTCGTTCACTCGGACTTGATGAAATTGATTCTAGGATTTAATAAAGAAAAATAATAAATAAATATAAAGAATATATACAATTTATGTCACAAGATGGAGAGAGTTACTGGGACTCGGGATTCCACCAATTCTTACATTCATGCGGTTCATCTATTAATTCCGGACAATTAAGGCTCATAAAGTAACAAACATCGACTCTAATTCTTTGCCAAGGTAGATTTTATAAAGAATTATATGTAACTCACAAGCATGGCACATCTAAAGTACCTAAGACTAAGCATGCGACATCTAACGAATTCACAAATAATCAATAAAAATCATAAATCAATTATAATAGTGCAAATAGTCATAAAGGAATTAAATAAAATTACCACATGGGTGCAAAACAGCTTCCTCCGTCGTCCCAGTGATGGGTTCCAGCTCATCATGTTGAAAACCCTCTCAAAATTCATTATTATTGCTCAAAAATGGTTTACAAATGATGAACAAAGGAGAATAAGATGAAAATCGGGTTTGCAACAGTTATAGATGTTGCAAACACTGTTACAAAACTACGATAGAGAATAAGTGCTTCTGTCTTGTAAGTCTGCCCCTCTCCGTATTACGACCCTCGTCTATGTGTCGTAGACACTGTAGATGAACGAACGCTTCTGGTGGTCCGTTCTTCGTGTTCTTCAGAGAAGCAGCAGCAGAAAAGGTAGTCTCTGCAACTTCGATTTTTTGGCTCTTCTTGCGTTCTAACACCTCCCAATCTCTCCCTCCTTCTTCTACTGATCCTCTACACCTTATATAGCATCACATGCAAGAGAATCCTCCCTCTTAACTCCGCGTATTCTCAAAAATATTCTCATGCAGGTTACGGGAATATCTTCCCTGATTTATCTTCTGACGTGATTATTCCCTCTTAAATCTCTCCAGCTCACTTTTGCACGTTGATTGATCGAGTTAGACACACCTCAAACACCGGAAACCTCACAGAAAACACGGGAAGTGTTTAACAGACCCGTGTAAAGCTCAACCCCTGTTTTATCTACTCGTGGAATTTCCAGCCAAATATATGCAATTATAACGCCGATACCACGCTGTTATGATCTGTAACATCACCCCAACAAATTCCAGCCCTTGAATCTCCCTCTAGCACGTCCAAATCTCGAACCAAAAATCTGCCATAGCCTTTTATTTTTTTCCCGCCAAAACTTAAGTTTGAAATGAAGAAGAAGGTGCCCCTTAACCAAATCCGTGGATGCCGAATATCAGGTGGGTGCCCCTTATCAATTGGGGTGCCCCTTATCCAAAAGTGAAAGTCCGAATAACACTTGTCCTCCGGGCGCTTTAGACAACTTTTCGAGCCGATTTTTCCAAAAATGTTTATTTCCCAAAAATACCTACAAACACATAAAACACCAAAATTAATACAAAATCGAGTGCCAACAATATATAGTATTGAGATCAAATTAGACACAAAAATGTGTCTATCATAATCCAAGAGGAAAAACAACTCATATATATTCGAAGATGTCAATAAAAAGATTCTCACACATTTCGGTTTGGGATTTTACCTTGAGTATCAAGGAATATCTTTTAAAAAATAAAATATAATATTTGTACACATGTTCAAATCACAACGTCGACATCTATTTTGCAAACCCAACTTCCAAAATCACACAAACCCTAAAGTGTACGTGGTATTGAAAATCGATTTTGCTATCAGGATAAGTCCTACTATGGATCCCAAAATAGATAGGGATCGGTTCTGCAAGAGATCCCCAAAAGCTTCCGTAAATATTACTTGGGATACTCAGTTTCCGTAAAGTAGAAAATCACACGGAAACAAAGTTTCCATGTCATTTCCCTTCTCTACTGCCCTGATCAGATCTGATCCACTTTTAAATGTAGCTAAGGAATATCGTTACATTTAAGCTACACTGAAGACCATAGTGGTTGGATTTCGCTACAAATAGGGGATAGATAACGGAAATCCCTCACCAACGTGCTTAGCCTAAGGGTCACGACCAGCGGTGTTTTACGATCACGTTTTTTTTGTATGAGTTGTAACTCATTTTTTAAACCTTGCCATCAAATCCCTAGTAATGTTTTTTTTCAAGAATCCCTGGAAAACAGTTAACAAAGATATAAAGACTTATTAGTCAATTTGACTAGGTCCAAGTTTCTAACACTTAGAACTAGGAAAAATAAAATGGAATTTTATTATTGAATGGGATGATTTACATTGAGAACTCATAGGGAATATATAGCCGTTGATGGGTGAAAACGATATGCTGGTTTTTGAGGAAAAGTGGAGGGTTGTGCAACTGGCGGATCCTAAATTGAGAAAATTGCCTAAACCTTTAACAAACATATGCACTGCACGAGAGTGCTTTGAGTTCGAGAGATCAACCTGTATGACTCCGGCCTAAACCAAAAAATGGTCGTTCCAGAGTCAATTCGGTCACAAAGAGGGGTGAGGGCCGATCTGTAGCAGAGAGCTGAGAATTGTGTGATGATTGAAGGATTTTGGATGTGTTGGAGACTTCTGCAAGTTTGATGAACTGTAAGTGAACTATGATCAGATTGATTGAGTTTTGTTCAAATAAGTTCGACTGAGTAGGTTGTGTTTAGAAATATTCTGTTAATTTCGATAAGTTAGGTTCGGTTGTGAAATCATAGGTTGATGAACCTATTTATTGTAGAAGTATTTAACACATTGATCTTCAGTAAGTGTAACGGTTGCAGAGGAGTGGAAGAATGGGAAAAAGGGAAATCATGGTTGAACCAGTTCCAGTTTGCGCGGAAGACTTGGTTGATTGTCCATCCACTACTTTGCTAACTCCTTCAACTGCTAGCACGACTTACTCACATTTCTCATCGTGGATGTACTGTTACATCACACGTGCTGTAGGCCGCCAGACTGAAACCCTAATGAATATTCCCCCATGTGACATGATTGATGTCTCATGAATGTGGAGTCTTCAAGGCATATGTGTATTTATTTGGTCAATTATTGACTTGGCTAGACCATGCCGACGTGCGTCCATTCTTGAGAACTTTTGGTATTTTTGTTGGACGTTTGTGCAATATTTTGTATTTTCATAAGAATTTGATCTTGACTGAAACTCTCGATTTTTGCATGAATGAGCAAGTAGGACTTTGATCACACATCCAATATTTTTAGAATATTAAATTAAAAATATTTTAATATTTATCGGTGAAAAGCCCTGACGGTCGTGGAACCATTCGATTTTTAGGCTTTTTTGGAGAATTGAGCAATATTTGAAGAAATATGGAAAACTACGAGTTTGCACGAATGTGGGAGTTTCAAGAGGTGTGCAAACACTAATAAATAAAAAAAGAATGGAGAGATGTGGGACCGGCCGCGGCAAGGTCGGTCGGCCGGCCGGTGGGCCTGGTCCGTGCGCCTCTTTTCTTTCTTTTTTATCTTCCTTTCCTATTTTGCATAGGTCTCCATATATCCTCATTAATTCATCCATATTTTTGGGTGCTCGTTCGTGCATTATTTCTAAGTACACTTGCACTATTTTCTTGGGGCTTACTCGATGGTGGCCCATATGCCCAAAAGTAAATATTTATTACTAATTCATGGAATTCTGATGGGAAAAGCCATAAATTGAAGTAATAAAATATTGTGATGAAAATAGAATGTTTTCTAGAAATTCAATTGATAAATACGGCAAAGAATTAATTAATTTATGGATCTATACTAGCAGGCAATCTGTCTAGGAGCATTATATTTATTCGAGAATCGAGGTATGAGATAGTGGAAGCATCATACTCATTCTAAATATTTATTCTTTATAATCAGGGAAAATTGCTACGTCCTGAAGATGTTATCGCTCTATAGTACTAGCATGCAGTATGTCTAGGAACCGTCCAATAATTTTCGATTCTATGCAGAAGTATGTACTGAAATTTCTTAGTATTCATGATAAAATACGCAGAATATTGAAAGCTTAGCTGAGAGGATTTAATAGTTGCATATCCACGGATGCTCTGAAAAGGCTGCACACCAAGTCAGAGATCCT
This sequence comes from Papaver armeniacum, assembly GCA_023531295.1. NCBI lineage: Eukaryota > Viridiplantae > Streptophyta > Magnoliopsida > Ranunculales > Papaveraceae > Papaver > Papaver armeniacum. Next base: position 936,033 of record JAJJWW010018582.1, on the reverse strand, counting down.
CGGACATGATATTTCATGTCTAAATCATAAAATATGAATTTCGCATATTCTCCTGAAGCTAGGCCAGAATACACAAAATTATGATTTTATAATTTTAGCCTTCGTCAAAAATCCACCATCAACATTACGTCCCTTACTTAGTGAGGGACAGTCATGTTCCGAAGTAAGCACTGGATGGTGATTTTTCTAATAATAAACGAAATAAGTAATTGAACTTAGTCGTTTAGATATGTTACCATAATTCTCGATTTGCTCCAATGGCTATCATGTACGGGCAATGATTTGAGTGATGATCCTGGCAGTATGATAGAGCATCGTATGGTGAGCGTAAATTGATAAAGCACCACTGATTTGGATGGTGGAATGTCCAACTTGGTGGGTTTAGCACTTATGGGCCCGCGATTCAATAAGGGAAATCCTTGTCTAATTAGGTTTAGGAACTAAAATTAGTATAAAAGCGGTGGAACCCTTTTTTTTTTTTTTTCTTATTTCTTCCCACCGACCAAAACACCTCCATCTTCCTCTAACTCCACGCCCGAGAAGCGAATGAAGAATATATATTTTTTTCCGGTGTCGTCACCGAGCATCGCCGACGACTTTCCAGACAGATTCCGGCACCGACCAGGTAAAAAAAAAATATTTTTCGATGGAAGTGTGTCTAACAATAGTAAAAAATTAATTGCACGTGAGATTTCACGATTTTTTTTTGTTTTAAGAATGGACGTTTGTTCCATTTCGAAAAGTGGACGATTTACCTTAATAAATGATTTTTTTTATTTATCTGAGTTGCTCACCCATTTTGAATGGATGTTTGCTCAACTTTTGAAAAAAATGGATGGTCGTCCATAGCAAAGAAAATCATGCGTGAGTTGCTCACGGTTATTTTTTGGAAAAATAAAGTTTTGATTTTCAAAGCTAACTTTGCTCGTCTTTGCAGGTATTCAAAAAAAATTGTGAAGAAACAAGTGAGTTTACAGAGCACCAAATTTTGTGTTATATTCACTAATTGCTAGTGAAATTGTAAATAGTTAAGATTTTAGATTGTACCGTTTAGCACGCGTCGTGTTTGTTATTGACGTGTTTTGACTCCACGCTTTTCGTAACAGATAATGGTGACTCCTGGTTATAATCGTGTCTCAAATTCTCCTGAGAAACAATCTGGAAGCACCAAACCAAAGATGAGGACTTTTGTAGATGTTCATGCTAAGGTGGATAGTTCATTCAGAAAGGCGAGGGAATTGATTCGTGGTATGCCTCTCAATTATCTGAGAATAGTCCGAGATAGAATGTTGAGAACCAAGAACCAAAAAGATAAAAATCCTTTTATTGGGTATTAGTCACCGATTGACAAACCTAAAAACTCTGATTATATTTCTTTGATGAATAAAACCTAAAACAAACTAGCATATTTATAGTAAACAGAACTTGCAAAACAAGAAAGGGAATCCTAAAATAACTAGATCTTAGATGGAAAATCCATAAAACCTCTCAAAATATCTATCTGAATAAATAAGGTAAGTCCTAATATGATTTGGGATCAGTATCCCAACATAGAACTTATGCTTTCTTGGCTTTAATGGATGTGGAAGAAAGGCGGAGACGTGATAAAATATCCCAGAAGAAGAGGGCTGAAGATGAAAAGCTCGATGCTTATCAACAGAAATAGCATCGACTTTAAAAAGCCAGACTAGCGGCTGAAGATGAACCACGATCTTTCGTCGATGGCGTAGCTTCCGATCCAGATGCAGATGAACTTGAACCTATCTGGGAACCCGTTGGTCGTAAATTTGAGCCATATCCACCTGGTATGAAGGATGAACGATTGGCCAAGATCGATTTCCATGATAAATGTGAAGAAGATGACTACTTAGATGCAGCCTTTGACGATCTTGAAGACCTTGAGTGCTTGGTGGTTCACTTGAATAGAATTTGGTATTGGAGAGCTTCTGTATCCGTGATAAAAAAGAGTTTTGGGTATAACACTGAGCTAGCTGTTATTCTATGGTTGGTGATGAATGGTTCTAACTAAAGATAGATAATTATTCTAATCCAGTTAACGCTTGGTAACAATGAAGGATTCCTTGATCATCTCTTTTCTTTCTTATTGTTTTTTTATTTATCTTACAACTAATCCCGCCTTTGTTATTTACTTTATTTTGCAGATACAAATAACATATCAATTACACAACTCTCTGTGGAACGATTTCTATTACTGTTATATTACTAGTTAAATAGTGGGAAATATCTTGTGTAATTTGTTGCACTTACGACACACATACAAATTTTGGCGCCGCTGCCGGGGAGCAGTTGCTAATTGATTTATTATTTGTGTAGCTTGTTTTTGTTTTTATATTTTTTTTTTTGATTTTCTCTTTCTTGTGAGTCGTCATGTTTCCTTACGGAAATAACATATAGGAGTACAATATTACACAAACAACAGTGGTAATCAATATGGTTTTCAATCTCATTCATATGACAACTACAATCATCCTATATGGGTATAATCAAAACCAATCTTTTGGCTATGATCAATATCCCATGGAACCTTACGGATATTCTCATACATGTCAACAACCTTATGACGGGCATGTAAGTGAACAACCACGAGGATGGAAGGATAATCATGCTTCTGATTAATTATTTTCTAGTAAGTTGCAGATGACGGAGAGTTTGGAACTAAAAAGTTATGATACTGAATTAAGACATACTCCTCTTTATCGTGTTTTCCCTTCATTCTTTCCAAAAGAGAAGATACAGTCTAGAAACTCTTTTGTGCATAACGGTGGAAAGCGTATTAACATCATAAAACTATATGCACGACACAACAAACTGGAAGAAGCCAGTGCATCACAAGATACTCTTGACAAAATTAACAAGGCCATAGACATGGAATTAGAACGCTGTTGGGATGTTGAAGATTTTGAGGTTGAAAATGATTCTGATGAAGATGAACAACCTCTTGAAAGTCCTTGCAACAATGATACGATTATTCCAACTCCGGATCATAATAAATATCCTTCGCATATTCAAAAGGAGGATATTGGGTATGACATATCTATTGTTATAAATGGTGTAACGTACTCAAACGAAGAAATTAGGATGTGCACCGATGAATTAGACTTTTTGGGGGAAGATTCCGATTTCGATGACGAGATTGTTGAAGAGATGAAGATTGATAACAAAACCAAATTGATTGAAGTCGTGGAAGACCCAATTGAGATTGTCAAGGAATATAATGATGCTAAGATTTCGGTTGAAGCAGAAATTAAAAGTTCGATAGAGGACCACGATATACTTGAGGTAAATAATTTACTGGATTTAATTAAGAAAGATGAGGATCCGGTACAAGGTTTGTCTAATCCTTAGCATAATTCTATATCTATTGATCATTTCCATCCAATTGAAGTAGATTCTCAAAGAGTTTCTAACCCAACTTTTACAAAAATATCTCACTTAGGATTGGAGTTGTGTGCTTCAAAAAATTGAACGTATTATTTTTCTTCTAAGTATCCACTACTTGATGTGTTTGATTCAAGTATTATGCAGGTTAACCAAGAAGAACCTTTTGAAGTTCCCGAATTTTATGTTCTCTATCCACTTCGAAGTATAGAAAGAACTAAGTGTGGGGGAAACTTCAATAAATTGGTAGATTCAATATTTATATCTTGTGCTAATATTTTTGTGAAGTTGTTAATGGAATTGCATATTGTTATTTGGAGGGATTACCAAATTTTTAGATTACTGGTGTACGAACGATAATAATAACATCAGGCTGATGACGTTAAACCAAGCGCTACATGGGAGGCAACCCATCGGTTTTGTATCTCTATCCATTTTGTTTTTAGTTTTATTAGTTTTCCACATCATATCTTGCATTCCCATCTTATATTTTACAAAGGCTTATATCTATAATGAAAGTTTTGACGGAGACTATCATTGTCAGAAAATTCTGAGTGCGCACTTGTCACCAAAACATCTCTCGAGACTTCGTTCGGATTTCAATTTGAGTGGTTGACCACTTTTAAAGAGGACATATTCAGCTTTCTTTTTCAAAAAGAAAATCTAAATTCGGAGTCTGTTAAGTTGGAGCGATAGGCCTAGACTTTTGAGTTTCAGTATTTTTCCGGAACTTTTTCAGACTGCACGTCAGTCAGTCCGGAGGCCATATATGTCATACCTTTTATCGAAATATTGTGCTCTTTCGACACGTTATAAAAAAGAAGTAGGCGAACAACTTTTGTTTAGGATATTTTTCCTAGTTACCTACCCAGTTTTACAGTTTTCGAATTTTTCCAGGCTATTACGTCAGAAGTCATAAATTTTGGTTTTGAACATTGAGGACAATGTTAAGTTTAAGTGTGGGGGAGTAGTTAATCATGTTTGGATATTATATTACTATTACTATAAATAAATAAATAAAATAAAAAAAAAAACTCTTTTTGATTTCTTGGCATTCTTGGCTACTTGAAACTTCATCTTTTGGAGTTAGTTTATGAGCTATTTAGGATGACACTTGTTAGAGCACTGCTCAGTCGAACTCGCAAGCGTTGCTATCTCAAGCTTGTTTATCAATGTTAGTGATCAAAACTATAAGTCTTGATTTATAGTCTACTTATAGATGTCTCGGACTAGGATAAATTGTGTAGTTGAGCATTGATGAGTGCTAAAGATTGATGCTCCCGCTCAACACCGGTTTACTCGAGCCTTCCCTCGGCCCGTTCGGATCATAGCTGCTACATCCTACGCTCGCTCGAGGCCTTCTCATCAACTTTTGATGTCCCCGCCTCACAACGAAGCGACCCATACACCTATACCCCCTATCGAGCAACCCCATTCCTTTCTTCTTCTTTCTCTTTCTTCCTCTCCTGTCTCCATCACGGAGCGAGCTCTGCTCCCTCCACCTTCTTCACCCATACCACCACTCAGAGCCTCCTTCGCCACCAACTCCATCATCTCCCGACAATCCAACAGCCGCACCACCTTACCTAAAGCGCTTTCTAGTTCTTTCGTAGCTTCTTTCCTAGGGAGCTAAGAGAGAAATAGACGAGTTAGGTTAGGGTTTCATTGATAAATCAAAGGAAAATCGGTATGGTGTTCTCGAGCCGCACGACAAGAGGAGAGGCGAATCGTAGTATGGTGAGAGTGGTTGCAGTTTATTTTAATTTTGATTTCGATTTTTGAGAATTAGGGTTTTAGGGTTTGCTGTGCATGTATAAATAGCAGTGATGGGTGTTGATAGAGAGCATGCCTGGGCTAGCCAGTGCGCCAATTAGATTTAATTTGTGTTGTTTTTAATGTTCTAATTAGTTTGTTAGGGTTTTCACTGAAACCCTAACTCCATATTATGATTTTAACTCTGTTGAACTTTCTTGAGTGCTTAAAACTATAATTATGTCTTCAATTACAGCATCCAATACTTTTCTCTCACAATGGATGCCTTGTATCCATTGTAGTTAGGTTACATCTGTTTTGAGATTGCCAGCTCATACTTTAGGCACAATTGCTAATTCCATTGACTAGTTGTACTTAATTAGACAACTAGTGCTGCGGGTTAGCACTTTAGCCGATTAATTGAAGCATTACATGGAGAAACTCCTTAGATAGGAGGTAGACTTGACACCCTGCCCTTATCGGTCACGGGACAAGAACCTCAACTTAGCCGAACTCACGGTAGGAGTTAGTGGTGGAAATCGAGACCTTAACATCCCTTTTGTCACTGTTCTATACCTTAGTTTAGAGTCACTTCATTATAAACTCAGCCGTATCGGCAACCAAACATCTGTTGTTACTTGCACTTGTTGAAATTCAGTTTAGGAAGCCATAAGATCACTTTAAGCACACCCATTTCTCTGTGGATCGACCCGTACTTGCCGCGTCTCCGATAGACGCCGTGCACTTGCGGTTATTACAAGTAGGCTAAATTATAAACACCTTCCGAGGCCTACCAAGTTTTTGGCGCCGCTGCCGGGGACTTGGCGCGTGCCCTGTGTTCATTGTCTCGCTTCACTGTTTTTCTTTACTACCCCTGTATATATGCATTTGCATCATAGTGTAACTTAGCTTTTCATAGTGTAACTTAGTTCATTGCATTTAGTTCATTGCACCTAACTTAACTTTTTGTCTTTGTAGTGTAACTCAATCATTCAAATATTTGTTTTATACCCTGCATCATTAGCATAACTTAGTGTGCATTGTAGTCATAACTTGTCTTTGTCCTTAGCATCCGCACGCCATCCGTTGCATTGTAGTCATACCATCTTACTTATTTGCACTTGCATTATAGCATAATTTAGCTGTAACTTTCTTGTTTTTCTTTTCCCTTCTTAGTTTTAGCTCATTGCATTTGCATTTTGTTCATTCATTATTCATTGCTCGCTTCTCGAGTCAAGATAGTCTCGGTGCATACCCCGTAGCACTTAACCGAGTTTGACATTATTCCCCGTAGCATAGCCTCGAACTCGAGTGCTTTGCTCGGAGCTTAGCTCTGTCATTGTAGCACAATAGCTCGTTGCTTATTGTATAACATTGAGGACTGAAATTTGCTTGTTGAGCTAGCGGTGCAAGTGGCAAAGCCGAGCCAACCCAAGGGAAAGCCCAGTTCTTGAGGTAAGCCTAAACTTCCCCGTATGCCACGTATGCCCGCAACCCATGTGTTCAAATCCAGCCCCGAGCCGCAAGTTTAAGCCAAATTGTTATCAACCCCGAGCATGCTCTTTTGCATCTGTGAATGCTTTGACTGTGTATGAAAGCTATTTTCATTTCTTTGTTGAATTTGTGCTAGACTCAATCATGAAACCTCCGTTAGCGGAGTACTTTTATTCCCCGCCACCCTTGAGCATAGCTCGTAGAAACCAAGCCTTTGTACCCAGCCTGTTGACTTGTATGAGTTTAACTCCACCTGACCCCGTGGCGAGCCTTGGCTAAATTGTGATGTGCTGTCTTTGCCAGTATTGTGATATTTTGGAGAATTAGTCTCCCCGTGTTGATAGGCTACCCCGTCTTTGTGTGCTTTGTGTTGCTCTAAGCACATTGGGCTTAAACCGCCCCGCACAAGTTGTGTGTGTTCTTTCACCACCCTGAGCACAACTCCAGCCCCTGCAGCTGTGAGTTGAAGCTGTGAGTTTGAACCACAACTGAGGTTTCCAAGTTTGCATGCTTGAGACCTTGTGTGAGACATCTCGCACCGCCGTGACTCGTTGAGCTTGGTGAAAGACCCAGAATCTGTGTGGTCTCTGTGAGCCAACCTCAGTGACCCCCTTGCATAGCCTGTGTAAGCCTGCTAAGCTTGCCCTGCACAAGCTGTGCTGTGCTGTGTGAAGTGCCAACCTGTGCATAAGCTATCTGAGCTGTGCTTGGTGTTGCAAATTAGGTGTCATTGCTGTAATTTTTGCTGTTGTGTACTGTGATTCATGTGCCAACATGTGCACATTGTTGTTTTCTTGTGCTGTGCACAGCCTGTAGCCTGTGCTTAATAACCAATACCTGGGCTGTAAGCCTGCCATCTTGAGCTGGGTTGTGAGCTGCCTCAAACCGTGCCAGCACCATTTCAAGTCAGGCACCGGGTGAAACACTCTACCCACAACAAACCAAACTGTGCTGTGTTGATAGCACAGGTAGCCCTAAGCGGTGCTAATCTGTGCTAATCTCTGAAGCCCACATAAGCCTGTGCACCTGGGCTGCAACCAAACTAAAACCAAACAAGCCCACACAACTAGGCTTCCCACAAACAATCACTGGGCTGTGCTGTTTTCACAAAACCTGGGCTTCAAACAACAAATCCCAAACAAACCAAAGCCCACCAAAACCAAAGAGACCCAACATAAACCAAACTTGTTCTTTTGCATGAAACTGAAGCCCACAATAAACAAAAATGCACATCCCAACAAACCAAATGAAACCCACAAAAACCAAACCAATCCCATCTAAACCAAACTGAACCCACCGCAATTGGTCTTTGAGTTCAATTTGAGTTGATAAATCATGTCAGGATTTTGGTTTGCAACTGGGGATGGAAGACAATCCATCAGAGAGTTTGCTTACGGGCATGCTTCACATTATGAACCTCCAACAAACCATGATGTCAATAGTTATAGGGATTTTTATGGACATTGTCACAGTCCTGAACCTCAATACATATACCCTAATGACCATGCACATGTATCATCCACCACAGTGGGAAGTTGAACAATTTTGTACTTCTCAATCTGTGGAGGAAAATCTCAGACTCATCGAACAAAATAATGCTAGGAGTGTATTGCATGATAAACCATATAGCATTGATTATGAATTTCCTACTGTTGAAAACTCTCCTTTCATTGAACAACATAATGAAATTCTAGAATTGATTCAAAACCTTGAGCAATATCAAAAGTCAACTGACCAAAGGTTTGCGAGTTTAGAACTCAAATTGAGTCAAATCTGTGATGCACTAAATGAGGAGAGGGAGGAATTGCAGGGTGAAATGAATGTTAGTCCTAATGAATTGCATGTTGAAAGTCCTACTCATGTAACTAATATTGAATATGAGCCTCACCTAGAAATAAATGAGTGGACTAGAAATACTACAATTTTGAATAGGGAAATGCATTTGTGCTATGATGATGATGATGATGAATATGATATGTTAGAAGAGCATGTGTATTTTGAAAATGTAGTAGAATCTTTAGGTTCGGAGACATTAAGTGTCTCTTCTGTGAACCCTATGAATAATGCTTCTTCTGATATTCATGCATGTGATGTTGATATGGAACCCTGTGGAATTGTCCTGTGAAAGTGAACATGATTTACCCTCTTCTGACTTTAGGAAAGTGTGTGATGGTGCAAATGATTTTAAACATGAAAACAACTTAGATGTACCTAACCTGTCTCCTAAGTCACAAATTGAAACTCCTCCACCAAACCTAGGTGTAGTTTGTCACAAAATTGCAAAACCAACTTTTCTGAAAATGCCTAACTTAGGCCTAGAGCTTTGTGCTTCCCAAGTCCTCTGGACTATTTTGCATCAAAGTATAACACCTTTAGGGAACCACAGTTGGTATGTGTATGTCTACTGTTCTTAGCAATACTCATTTTGGGTTAGACCTTTTGCATGATGTACCTTTAAAATTGCAAGATTTTGTGCTCCCAAACACACCCGTTCACAAGTTTAGGTTTGGGGGAAGCTCATTCACATACACCTTACTTGCACTATCATATTATATTTGTGTAAGGTCTGTTAATGTGTGTATATATTTTCTATTGGGTTGATCCTCAACTCTTTTGACTGTTGGTTTATGGTGAATTTTCATTGTATATATCCAGTAGGACTTGTTAAATTTTCTTTTCTTGAATCGGTTGAGTCTTCTTGTGCATTTTTTGTGCTAATCCGATATGATCTCCGCTGAGAATATTGGATTCTAGCCTTGACTAATGAAGCTCCAACCTTGCTCCGCCGACATCCGGTAATATCTTCCCTTTTCTCTTATCAGCATAGTTCTCTCGGTATGTGACTGTTTAAAATTTTTCTATATGTCGACACATTGAGGACAATGTTTGATTTAGGTTTGGGGGTGCATTTGCATTTAGAGTTTTTAGTCTTTTATTTTATCTTTTAATTTTACAAAAAAAAAAAAAAAAAAAAAAAAAAAAAAATCAAAACTTTTTGCAAATAAAAACCTCCAACTTTTAGAGATTTTAGAGTCACTAGCATGCTTCTAGCTATGTTTACATAGAGAATCTGACCGAAATAACAGAACTTGGAAGTACTGGAGAACACAATCGGGTTCCTTAGTTGATTAGAGCGTTAAAGTTGGATTTAACCATACCGGAGGGCGAATTAGGTGCTGTTTAGATATTCGGTAGTAGAATTGTGATCACCCATAGTGGCGACTACCCAATTTACATCAAGTGAGGCACCAACCTTCAATTTTTCGCAACTTTCTAGAAAAGTTGTTAGAGTGTGTGTCACCGTACGTCAATTCTGGGTTGGAATGGTGAGCTACCCAACTTCGCACCAATTTCAAAGACTACTTTTGATCTCTTGAGTGCTAGTTTTTGTCAATCATGAGGGGGACGTCTAAAGATGAAAACTCCTTCTAAATATCGATTTGCAGTTAGCATCACTCTCTCTCTCAATCAACAGAACCAATAGAAACACATCATCGTCAGCAAACGGAGCATCATCAGAATATTGAAAGAAAAATTGATATAGTCCAAGGTTTATGTGCAACAAAGAAAAAGAAAAGAAAATAGGATGAGAATTAATAAAATTTATAAAATCAAGACAATACAAGTTGTGGAAAAATTGAGTGTTAAAGTCCTTTGTCCATGGAGTTAGTTGTTTCATTATTTGTATTTTTATTTTTATTGTAGTTTATTTTTGCTACCACCATGGTAAAGAGAGTTCAAGAAGAAAAATCCAAATAACAAGGAAATTGAGTAGAAAAGTTAAAAATTGTCAAGTTTTGTGAAGTTTAGAAGTTCGTCATCAACAATTGAAGACCGAAGACCGAAGATTGAAGACGTTTCTATGGTTCTTATGAGAGAGTGATATTAATTGCCGATCGGGTGAGAAGTGAGTGAGTACTCCCACCCCTTTATAATGGTTGATTTCCTTTCTTAGAGATCATCAGAAAAAGATTCTTTTTGTCCACATTTCTGTGGAGTCTCCAGATTTTATTTCGGAAGGTTATCCTTCTTACCTACAACGTGTGCAGGATTTCTCTCTTTATTCCTGCCTGCACACATGAGAGACTAAAAAAAGCGATATTTTTGAGTGCAATTATCATAAAATCCTAATGGTGAGGCAGAAGTTGAGACTTATGATCACAATCGAATCCAAATTCTTTCATATGGTATGGTTACTTCTCGCTCAGCACTTAAGGATGAGAATGCGTTCTTTGGTAGTTCTAACTTCTGTTACTAGCATGCAGAAACTCTATGTCCTCATAGCTTCTAGGATGCTTGAGACTCTTTTACACTCGAAGTTGGAGAAGGTTTTGTGGGTACACCTCTGGTAAACCCTCACGAGACTACAACTCGTCCACTAGGGACACCTAGGGGTTTAAAGGCTTAGTGCATACGCTAAATGCATTCGAGAGACCTACGACAAAGTGGTATAGTTAGGATTTCTTCATTTCTCGTTTCACTTGAGGACAAGTAAAATTCGGTTTGGGGGTATTTGATGAGTGCTAAATAGTGCATATTTATACACCTTTTTATTGGCATTTTACTCATCTTTTGCGCTTAGAAATCGATATTATCCTGATTCTCGTGTTTTCTTTGTTTTCAAGAATAAATATTTTTATTAATTAATTTTGTGTTTTTAGGTAATAAATAAAGTCCTAGAGAAATCGAGGAGCTAAAGAGCGAAGAATTGGAGTCAAACATCTATGGAGCAGATAGCCAAAGCCCGCGCAAAAATCGGGCTTGCAACCCAACAAGGAAGACTTGGGCTAGAGCTACCCATGACCCGATCCGAGCCCGCTCACTCGAGCCACGAGATCTCCATCGCCTACATCCAACGGTCGCTCCGCCTAGCACATCAACGATTGATGCTCCCGCCAACACCGCCTTACTCCGAGCCTTCCCTCAGCCCGTTCGGATCATAGTCGCTACATCCTACGCTCGCCGAGGCCTTCTCATCAACTTTTGATGTCCCGCCTCACAACGAAGCGACCCATACACCTATACCCCCTATCGAGCAACCCCATTCCTTTCTTCTTCTTTCTTTTCTTCCTCTCCCGTCTCCATCACAGAAGCGAGCTCGCTCCTCCACCTTCTTCACCCATACCACCACTGAGCCTCCTTCGCCACCAACTCCATCATCTCCGACAATCCAACAGTAGCACCACCTTACCTAAGCGCTTTCCTAGTTCTTTCGTAGCTTCTTTCCTAGAGCTAAGAGAGAAATAGACAGAAGTTAGGTTAGGGTTTCATTGATAAATCAAAGGAAAATCAATATGGTGTTCTCAGAGCCGCAGGACAAGAGGAGAGGCGAATCAGAGTATGGTGAGAGTGGTTGCAGTTTATTTTAATTTTGATTTCGATTTTTGAGAATTAGGGTTTTAGGGTTTGCTGTGCATGTATAAATAGCAGTGATGGGTGTTGATAGAGAGCATGCCTGGGCTAGCCAGTGCGCCAATTAGATTTAATTTGTGTTGTTTTTAATGTTCTAATTAGTTTGTTAGGGTTTTCACTGAAACCCTAACTCCATATTATGATTTTAACTCGTTGAACTTTCTTGAGTGCTTAAAACTATAATTATGTCTTCAATTACAAAGATCCAATACTTTTCTCTCTCACAATGGATGCCTTGTATCCATTGTAGTTAGGTTACATCTGTTTTGAGATTTCCACCATACTTTAGGCACAATTGCTAATTCCATTGACTAGTTGTACTTAATTAGACAACTAGTGCTCTGGGTTAGCACTTTAGCTGATTAATTGAAGCATTACATGGAGAAACTCCTTAGATAGGAGGTAGACTTGACACCCTGCCCTTATTAGTCACAGACAAGAACCTCAACTTAGCTGAACTCACAGTAGGAGTTAGTGGTGGAAACTGAAGACCTTAACATCCCTTTTGTCACTGTTCTATACCTTAGTTTAGAGTCACTTCATTACAAACTCAGCCGTATCGGCAACCAAACATCTGTTGTTACTTGCACTTGTTGAAATTCAGTTTAGGAAGCCATAAGATCACTTTAAGCACACCCATTTCTCTGTGGATCGACCCGTACTTGCCGCGTCTCCGATAGACGCCGTGCACTTGCGGTATTACAAGTAGGCTAAATTATAAACACCTTCCGAGGCCTACCAAGCATTAGACTTCACGTCATTCATCATTGAAGACGAAGAACTACTAAGGAGATCTTGTGGAACTTCATCAACAAAAAGGTATGTGGACACTGAAACTCATCTATCACTTGGAAAGTTTATTTCTACTCTATCTCCTATATTGAGCCATAAGTCGTGTTACGATATAGTTTTCTATTATATTATACACATTTGATATTTCGAGCTGAGTTTAACTCGCTTACATATTTCTCGAAATATGTGTTGACAAGCTTTCGCTTCGACCAAGTTCATATTATATTCTTGACTAAAGTCAAAAGATGATCATGTGAAAATTTTCGAGTAACATCTTACATGGTTTGTGTGATACAATCATTTGGTGTACACTTGGAATGTCCCGTTATGATTATTTCAATATCTTGAAAATTGCTTTGATGCTAATAGTGTGTGAAAACGGCTATTGTCATCCTCTAAGAAAGTTTCAATGATTGAAATAAGAGTTTAGAACACTTAACCGTTATTGGATTGTGACATGTTGTGTACTCTTGCACATATGTTATCCATGTACGGGAACCATAATATGCGTACCTGTTGGTTTGAGAAGTCCGGGAACCTAAGTATGCTTACCCGTATGCGTACTGGCGTAAGGTTCATGTCCGAGATTTCCTGCTGGGATTGGTGGTATGCGTACTGTTCGCATACTGGCGAAACCCAATTTCAGTCCGGGTATTTCAAGTATGCGTACCCGTTCACGTACTTGAAGGTTAAAGTTCTAAAATCGGTTATGTACATGAACTAATACATTTATATATTAAGGAATGCATTCTTGCAAACCGTGGCTATAATGTTCATGAATTAATTCGAGTGAATCAAACCGATTCTGCTTCAATTGTGTTCTTGTATACTTCTATGATAATATAGCAATTGAACAACTCTTTAACTAGTTTCATTTGAGTCATTTGAACTAGTTATGGTTAAGATGAATAAGGTTGATATGAGAGTGTTCATATGGCTAACCTTGTATTTTGGGGTAAAAACTGATTCTGCAGTTTTTGGTAAATTTGGGTGTGTTGATGAGAAACGAATTCAAACCCTAAACAAATGCACTGCACGGGAGTACTTTTAGATTTGAGAGATCAATCTGTAAGACTCTGGACTAAACCAAGAAATGATCGTTCCAGATTCAATTCGGTCATAAGGTGAAGGAGAAGGGCTGATCTTAGGGAGGGAAGCGAAGAAGGTGTTTAAGATCAGGATGTTGAATTCTGCAGGTGTGGTTGTTTTATGACTTGTATCATAAAAATGGTTTCTGGCTACTTGTGTTGATAACAATTATGTTCTCCCTTTTGAATAGGTTGAAAATCCTATTTATACAAGTCATGTTCGAGCATACTCTGATCTCGTAGGAAGTGAAGGTGATTAGGCAATGGAGAAGTGGAGTTGTGTAAAGAGTGGTGATTACCACGTTTCCACTATGAGGGGAAACTGGTCACGCCTTCACCCACTATCTCATTGTCGTTAACCGTCCGTTCTTCCCTGACACGTTCTCGTAATGGCCGCGTTGCACGCCGCACGCTGTAAACCGCCAGACCAATACCCCAGTGATCATCCCCCAGTTTGTAACATGTTTGACGTCTCGAGTAAGTGGGTCGAGTCGTGGGACTCGTCGCTGAAAGCAGCACACGGTGCTTTTTGGTTAAATAATAAATTATTTGTGAAACCAATATTTATAAAGCATTTCTTATAATCGATGTATGTAAAGCATCGCTTTCAAATAAGCAGCTGAAAATAATCGATGTGCTAGAAGCATCGTTGTTTTTGAGCTCGATCGAATCAGTCACGGATTGAGCGTCTTAGAAATAGCACGACCGACCATCTTTGGGTAATCATTTGAGGACCCTATGGTCGAGCTGTCACTTGTTCGATCGCTGCCTGTGGAGGAGGATGGCCGGTGATCACGATGCTACTTTGTTGGCTTTCTGAAAATAAATCTACACCATCCAACTAGGCTAGCGAAGTTGGATGGACGAGATGATTTGCGACAGTTGTATATTGTCGTTGGCGCAATTTTTAGGGTTTAGGGGCCGTGCGGCCAACCTTCTTTTGGGCGAACGATTCCAGGCACTGCGTGCTAGTTCGAGCAGGTCGATCAACCTCGTGAAAAGGTAGGTTGCCGGTGAGCATGCTGACATCTCCTGGGCCATCTAAAATTAGATCTAAGCCATTTGATTCAGCTGGCGAAGATGGATGGTTGTGATTGTTTTGCGGCAGTAATGTGTTGCCGCAAAGCAATTTTAGGGTTTTTCAAACGGCGCGTTCACGCTACTTTGGGCAAGTGATTTGATGCTCTCTGGTCTTTCCGCGGACAGGTTGATCGACCAATTGAGAAGTTGGGCCGACGGCGAACACGTTGGCACCTCTTTGATCGCTCGAGATGCGATCTAAGCCGTCCAACTAGGTCGGCTAAGTTGGACGGATGAGATGGGTTTTTGAAACCGTTCTTGCCGGTCTTAGCTCGCTTGAGCTTGTTTTTATACAGCGCGAACACCCATGTTTGATTCGGCGTTTGAAGCGCTTGTGAATGAGCAAAATAGAACTCGATCGACTAGGGAGCCAGTGGGCCCGCCGGTGGTCACTATGGTGATTGCCTAGTTCTACTAGGAGTAGTCTAAGCTTGTTAAATCGTGCGGCCAAATCGTGTGTCCATGATCATTTTTGAGACTGATATGAACAGTCTAGATTTCCTTAAGGAATTTAAACGTATTCGATCGAGCTATCGTTTAATTAAAAGTGCGTCGACATGAAAATCTCTTTGCAGCATGTGTGAGTATTTTCATGCAGATTCTCAATACTGACACTTCGGGAGATTCACGCTAGTCTGCTGAGAGTGAACATTTAATCGTCATTTCATGTCAATATTGGGAGTTCGGCTGGGAACATAGCATAGGAAAATATCAGGCAGGTCAATGCATTAGTGAATAATGCCGGCGTAAAATACAATTCACAGAATATTTGGGATCGTTGCTTTATGCACCATTCTGAGTGAATTACATATATTTATTTATATATCCGAATATAATGAATTGCTCAATACATCCGTGAGAGAAGAGGTTTATGCACTCATCACCTTCATATGGCTCTCGTTCCTTTGCAGGATGACAGCGCATTAAATACAGGGTTTTACAATTTCGACCCTGAACTAAAAACCACCATCAACATTAAGACCCCTGCTTAGCACGTAATAGTGACATTGTTGCGGGGTGAGCAATCGATGGTGATATACAAAACACAAAAGAAGCAAGAAAGATAAGGTTTACCAAGAGGAGTTCAATCGATCACCAATAACAGGTCCATACAGTAGACGGCATCAGTGCAATCATGGCGTGTCAGGGGGCCCAGCTGCCTTTCTCCGTGTTCGAACTAAATAGGTAATCCTTCCTTCATTAGGACTCTGCAAAGTATGTGAGTATAAAAGGGTGTCGACCCCTTCCCCCCCTTCCCCCCATTCTTTATTCGCTCGTTTTTGCTTCGTCCGTAACAGCTGGTGTTCGTCTATTGCTTCTGTTAGCAATCCCATTCCAGTTTCCCATCGGCAGCAAGGTAAGAGCTTCTTCGTTCTCTTCCATTCTTTTACCCTTTGCGAGCATGAACTCTAACCGCTTGTGTTGCTTTCATAGTTTTGGAATTTTGTTCAATCCTGATTGAATGTCCTTTTGTTGAAAGTGTTGAAGCGAGGAAAATCATCGTTAGTAGTAGAGGTGATCACAACAACATGATCATAGTAGGTCAGCTGGAGTATTTGTGGTAAGTGTCGCTGCTCGTTACTCTTCCTCTTCCTTTTTCTCTTATCTTTCATTGGCTTCACTTCTATGTATTCGCGTTAGTCGCAAGGGCGTGTCAATCGAGATGATCAGCGGAAGGAACAACAACAATACGAAGAGGCAAGTTTTATTCAAGTATGTACTCCAACGTCTCCTCCTTATCTCAGTATTTGCTTATTTATTTTTTCTTCTTGCGTGTTGGTGTGAACCCTAGCCGTAGGTATAGCTTCCATGAACCCGAGAAATCATCCCAATATGACTAATCGGTCTTTGTATATAGTATTAACAATACCATTGATAACAAAGTAATCAGCATCACTAGCAAGATGAACAGAGGATCCACAGGCGATTGCCGCTTGTTTGCTCCCTTTTTTTTTGTTGCCAAAACCTAGCTTTAGCTTTCAACCGTGGGTGTAATACCCATGGTGGGAAATTTGTCTTTTGTTCAAGGGGCGTAAGTCCCCACTCGAGTTAGCTGTAGGCGTAAGCCGGCCGTGGGCGCATATCCAGAGGCCGAAAGTGAACTGCAATGAATATGGCTCTTCTATAGTTTGTTATTCATATGATTCGATCTTTGAGCTTCGACCATTGGTTGCATCGAATTCGATATGTGATTATGTGCATGATTCCTCTTATAACATGGAGTAAGGACTCTTTTCTATTTTGCTTCATTGTAGTTATTTGAAAGTGAACGTAAAGAGTTCTCGTTAAGATGTCACCTGGAAATACTTCTTCCGCCAATCTAGGAAGTGCTAGCAATGCCAAAGATATGCCAAATATAGATGATGAGCTCTTTGTTGTGCCTTATCCTAACATTAGGAATCATCCTGGTCGTAAGACAATCCTCCTTACAGATTCAGAGAATGAAGGCTACTCCGTCAGCTTCTCCGGTGCGTGTGATAAGGTTCTGTCTCCAAAAGAAATAATATCCAGCTTCTCCTATTGATTTCAAAATTTGCCATACTCCGTTGCGCTCTTATGAAGGGTGGATGAGGTATATGCAGAGCAATGAACGCATAAAGAGTAATTTGACTAAAGTGCAAGTTGTTGAAGCTGTCATGGCGTCTGCAACACTGCATATTAGGAAAGATGCTGCGGGTGTAATCACTTTCATTTCTCGATGGTGTCCTTCCACACACACGGCCATATGCATATGGGGGGAGATGACCATCTCTTTAGAAAGCGTAGCCACTTTGTTGGGTCTTCCAGTTGCGGGAAATCTTCACTTTGAGTTGTCTACTGAAGAGAAGGTGATGTTCGCCGCTCTAGTTAAGAAGGCGGAGGGATATAATCAGAATGAATGTGATGAAAAATGTTTTTATACTTGGTGGGTATCTGAATGGTTTCTTACGCGGATGAAAGCGGGTCAGGTGTTGGATGATGTACTCAGTGTTGCCGCGTTTTTATCCTTGTGGCTGTCTAGAGATGTTTTTGATGATGTCTCTGGTAAGAAGACCATAAGATAGAAACTAATCATGTTTGCTATTAAGCTGGCGCAAGGCATAGTAATTCCCCTAGGTAGATTGTTCCTTGGGTCTTTGTAATATCATCTGGATTCCCTGGCAGCGGACATGTATGTTTCCAATGGATATATAAAGGTGGAGTCACATATTCACATTGCATTTCTCCAGGCATGCTTATGGGAGCACTTCAAAGGTTATGCTCCTATCCTTGCGCTTTCGTTTTCCAGTTTATATGGAGGTTCTAGAATACTTCGTTGGCAGAATAGGCGTCCGAAACCTGGGTTGAAGCTCATCGATTTCTTTGATAATGTGCATGCCATAGATTTCCGCCCGTGGGCACCGGTTCATTCTTCTCTGGTCCAGCCACAAAACTTTTGCCGTTGTTCCTGGTACGGTGTTGCATACTAGAGAAAAAAATGAGTATTGGAGAGATCATATTTATGCGAAGCTACACGCTAGGATATGTTCCGTCCTTCTTCAATGAATCTCTTACTGTAGTTCCGTATAATATCGACAGAGCCGCTCGTCACATGGGATTTGATCAGGGTATTCCATTTTGTTGTCCGACCATGCCTCCAACGAAGCTTTTGCTGCCTGTTTTTGATACTAACCTCTTCGCCGCAAACAAGAGCCTTCCATTCTTGCTTCCAGGAAGGAAACCAATGGCGACTAGTAAGTATAATGATTTCTGGAGGGAAGAGCTCCTGAATTTTCAAAAATTCGTGGAAGACGTTGTGACAGTCCCGCGTGACATGCCTTCCTCTGAGATCTTGAAACAACATAAGTTGTTGAAGCAGATTTCCCCGGGTAAACTAACCCGTAGTTCTAAACAAGGTGAGCGCACTCCCCTGGAGAAAGAGACGCGGTCAAAGGGACGTGCAGGTGGCGCTCGAAAGACTCCGACTTCTCCGGTAATCTTCAACTCTTCTAATATGTAGGTGCGTACGTGCCTTTCCTTAAATAGACGAATTTTTATTTTGAGCGATCTTACTGAATATCTTCCTTATTTGAAACCATGGCTTTGGGACTGTGAATGCCTTTGCTAAACTTTCTCGTAGCCGCAATATGGCGTCTCTAGAAGAGAGATCTGGTGATACTGAGTCTCTCGAAGAGGAAGATGAGGTTGAAGACGAGGAAGGCTCAGAGTCCGACAGTGATGAAGGAAGTGCTTCTAAGCGTAGTAGAGGATCTAACTCTCTTACTGAGCCGGAAGATGAACTGGTACATCTTCTACATATTCTCTGAAAATGATTCTTTTTTGATGCAAAACAAACATTAACCAGTGAAATTGCAGGGTGAAGCCATAACAGAGAATAATCTTGAGGTAGAGGTAGCTGATGATGTAGAGAACACTTCTGCCTCTCCTGACGAGAACAAAGACACTGCGTCCATGGTTGTAGATGTGGCTGTCCCCAAAGAAACTCTCGAAAATGCTACATCATTAGTTGTACATTCTGTTGCTGGAGCTATTTTTGACCCCCCATTCGACGCCCCTTACACATACCATGTGTTGGTTGGAGGATTTAGCGTGCCAGCTAAGTATGAGGAGTTGTACACCAAAATATAGAAGAAACATGGTCACATTGCTACTTTCGAGAAGATTCAGAGTCACTTTTCATAGGTTAAGTACGTTGAAGAATCGCTATCTTCCATTCATGATATGTATAACGTGACTGGACGCACCGTTTCTGAGGAGGTAGTTCAAAACTAGGAATTCCATCGAGACATGTTCGTGAAGTTTGAGTTTAACGCCTCCTGGTTTTGTGAAGGATTTTCTAAAATCCAAGAGCTGCAGAGCGAAATGGATGATGTTCCCTCCATGGATTTTATTACTCAGCAAGAGGCAGAAATCGAGAAATTTTCCCAGGAGTTGAAGCTGAAACAGACTGCTCTCCAGAACATGAAAGACGCCTTTGCCAAGAAGGACGAGTTGTTGCTGGACAATTTTCCTTGAATAATTTATGCTTTTTCCTTTACTTTTAGGTGTCTTTGAGTGACGTGAGGAATTCCTTTCATGGTTTGATGATTTTTTTTGGTTTTGAACTAGCAAGTGATTGCTTTTTATGAAGATATTTGTATTTGATTTTGGGTTAATTCATGAGTAGTTTTCTGAAAGGACTTATGCTTAGGTCGACTATTCAGACTGAAATTCTAATTTTTGAATACACGTAACGTAACTTAGAGAAATTGTGTACGTTGCATGAAAATTGCAAGCGTTGCACGAAAAAGGAAAACATGTAGAGGAAAATATAACATGGAGATTGAGAACGATATTGAATTCAGTCTCAAAATGGGACGCGTGCGTCAAGTTTCAGCAAATTTCCAAAAGATCTCTCGTACAAATAATTGTTTAACGAGACTTACTTGTTGACGAGGTTCCAACGACCGAAATTGGGCTTTCCCAGATAATTGCTTAAAATACAAGTTGCGACCCGAGTTATTGTGACACGCCTCTGATAATGAAAAGTCCCCAGCTGATTTGATCTTTTCTGCGGAACGACACATGTTGATTTGTAGAGAAATGGAAAATTTCTAGTTCATAGGCGCAACTCCCCTGAATTAATTTTCTCCTGGCAAATGCATTTCAGGCCGTTGCATTCACTGGTAGGGTAATGAATGAATATGTGGTAATGGCAATATCTCAGGTCAGTCATCTCCTGATCAGTTGGTGGACGCCATACATGAGGTAGTTGGACTACTCCGTCTTGCACCCAAACTTCTAGCATCTTCTAAACCTTCCTCATTGGAAATAGGAAGTGCGGGTACCCTGAGTCTAGATTTTCCTGCATTAGCAGTTGTTGTCGTGATAACTCTTGCGAACTTTGATACGAGGCTCGTTTCGAGAGTGGAGTTGAGACGTGAGCGTGTGTTGACATAGACGCAGATCGCTTAGATTGGCGGTTTTGCTGAAATGTAACTTCTCTCGAGGGCCCTGCACCGATGGCGACAGTGCTGCGACGCGGTTGAACCGAGTATCGTTCATTAGTGAAGCTTTAGTCTTCATGGAGGTCTTGGCAAATTTCCCCTTATCCAGGCGCTTCTCTGCTCGGTAAAGTCAAGGCGGTCGTGGCTGTGGATTATTGAACAACTCTCTGGACTTCTGCAAGGGTCTTGAGATATAGACTCTCCAATAGAGTTTCATAAGACGGCTCCCTGCTCTTATTCCGTAGGTATTGTGACACTCCTGGAGAGTCCCTTTCCCTGTGAAACTGTTTCGGCTCTTTGTTACCGGTTGGATTTTGTTGATCGTTTCCTTTCGGATCATTTCCGATGTGATTACATATTCTGTCTGCATCACTGTTGGCGGAAACACGAACTTCAGATAAAGATCCGATGTCATCTTTATCATTGATGGTATTCTCTGAGCGAATGGTTGTCGATTCCTTCCATAGCCGGTTTACTATACTCCTTAAAAGACAGAGCATCTTTTTTTGTCGTTTGGCGATATCAACCTGATTTTCGAGGACATCTTCTAATATCTTAGCCATGTTTTCTATGGTGATTGCACTTCGATCATTCATGACTTTTGGAGAGTTTGGCTGGCGGGGATGTATTACAGAGAGATTGGTGATTGAAATGAAATTGGGTTAACGAATGTGTTTAGACCTAAAATCCACCCTCTTGAATTCAAGATAATTGAAATGAATTTGAAAATTGATCTTGCAACTGTGAGATCAATCTCCCACTGTGGTCACCAGTTATTTTGGGGTAAAAACTGATTCTGCTGTTTTTGGTGAATTTGGGTGTGTTGATGAGAAACAAATTCAAACCCTAAATAAATGCACTTCACGGGAGTACTTTTAGATTCGAGAGATCAATATGTAAGACTCTGGCCTAAACCAAGAAATGGTCGTTCCAGATTCAATTCGGTCATAAGGTGAAGGAGAAGGGTTGATCTTGGGGAGGGAAGCGAAGAAGGTGTTTGAGATCAGGATGTTGAATTCTGAAGGTGTAGTTGTTTTATGACTTGTATCAGAAAAATGGTTTCTGGCTACTTGTGTTGATAACAATTATGTTCTCCCTTTTGAATAGGTTGAAAATCCTATTTACACAAGTCATTTTCGAGCACACTCTGATCTCGTATGAAGTGGAGGTGATTAGGCAATAGAGAAGTGGAGTTGTGTAAAGAGTGGTGATCACCACGTTTCCACTAACGCCTTCACCCACTATATTATTGCTGTTAACCATACGTTCTTCCTTGACACATTCTCATAATGGGCGCGTTGCACGCCGCACGCTGTAAACCGCCAGACCAATACCCCAGTGAGCATCCCCCAGTTTGTGACATGTTTGACGTCTCGAGTAAGTGGGTCGAGTCGTGGGACTCGTCACTGAAAGAAGCACACGGTGCTTTTTTGTTAAATAATAAATTATTTGTGAAACCAATATTTATAAAGCATTGCTTATAATCGATGTATGTAAAGCATCGCTTTCGAATAAGCAGCTGAAAATAATCGATGTGCTAGAAGCATCGCTTTTTTTGAGCTCGATCGAATCAGTCACGGATTGAGCGTCTTAAAAGTAGCACGACCGACCATCTTTGGGTAATCGTTTGAGGACCCTATGGTCGAGCTGTCACTTGTTCGATCGCTCCCTGTGGAGGAGGATGGCCGGTGATCACGATGCTACTTTGTTGGCTTTCTGAAAATAAATCTACACAATCCAACTAGGCTAGTGAAGTTGGATGGACGAGATGATTTGCGGAAGTTGTATATTGTCGTTGGCGTACTTTTTAGGGTTTAGGGGCCGCGCGCCAACCCTCTTTTGGGCGAGCGATTCGAGGCACTGCGTGCTAGTTCGAGCAGGTCGATCGACCTCGTGCAAAGGTGGGTTGCCGGTGAGCATGCTGACATCTCCTGGGCCATCTAAAATTAGATTTAAGCCATTTTATTCAGCTGGCGAAGATGGATGGTTGTGATTGTTTTGCGGCAGTAATGTGTTGCCGCAAAGCAATTTTAGGGTTTTTCAAACGGCGCGTTCACGCTACTTTGGCAAGTGATTTGATGCTCTCTGGTCTTGCCGCGGACAGGTCGATCGACCAACGGAGAATTTGGGCTGACGGCAAACACGTTGGCACCTATTTGATCGCTTGAGATGCGATCTAAGTCGTCCAACTAGGCCGGCTAAGTTGGACAGATGGGATGGGTTTTTGAGACCGTTCTTGCCGGTCTTAGCTCGTTTGAGCTTGTTTTTATACAACACGAACACCCATGTTTGGGTTGGCATTTGAAGCGCTTGTGAATGAGCAAAATAGGACTCGATCGACTAGGGCACTAGTGGGCCCGCCGGTGGTCACTATGGTGATTGCCTAGTTCTACTAGGAGTAGTCTAAGCTTGTTAAATCGCGTGTCCAAATCGTGTGGCCATGATCATTTTTGAGACTGATATGAACAGTATATATTTTCCTTAAGGAATTTAAACATGTTCGATCGAGCTATCCTTTAATTAAATGTGCGTCGACACGAAAATCTCTTTGCATCCTGTGTGAGTATTTTCATGCAGTACTGACACTTCGGGAGATTCACGCTACTCTGATGAGAGTGAACATTTAATCGTCATGTCATGTCAATATTGGAAGTTCGGCTGGGAACATAGCATAGGAAAATATGAGGCAGTTCAATGCATTAGTGAGTAATGCCGACGTTAAATAGAATTCAAAAAATATTTGGGATCGTTGATGTATGCACCATTCTTAGTGAATTACATATATTTATTTATATATCCGAATATATTGAATTGCTCATTACATCCGTAAGCGAAGAGGTTTATGCACTCATCACCTTCAGATGGCTCTCGTTCCTTTGCAGGATGACAACGCATTAAATACAGGGTTTTACGATTTCGACCCTGAACTAAAAACCACCATCAACACATTGGTTAACTATTGTTGAGCCAACATGGTGTACACGTTTAGGTATGGGTACATAAACCTAAATGAAGGTACATTTCATTTGTGTGTAACAAGCTAAGTTCGATCTAACGGTTGAAAGATATTAGCTTGAATCTAATCAGGTTTTCATCTAACGGTAAATATTGAATGCTTTGTTACCAAGGTAACTTAGATTGCAAACCCTGATTTGCAAACTATATAAAGGAAAACTCTAGCAACTGGGAAACTTAATCCCCACACCTCATGTGTGATACTAGTTGCATAAGCTATAGTCGATTCTCCTTTAACCTTACGTTTTTCACGAAACAGTGTAGGTTAACGACTTTAAGACTTCATGGGGATTGTGAAGCCAGACCAAACTATTTTCTCTGTAGTTGCGTGATTTGATCTTGCATCTTCTACCGTGTTTGAATACTATCTTATTTAAGATTGGCTCGAGATTTATTCTCCGATAGGCAAGATAAAAAGTAATCACAAATATCTTCGTCTCATCGTTTGTGATTCCACAATATCTTGTTTCGCTACCATACGATTAAGATTATTGTGAGGTGATTGATATTTCTAGGCTGTTCTTCGGGAATATAAGTCCAGTATATCAATTAGTTCTTGTTCACCTTGATTTATCAAAAGACGGAACAAAACTCGTAGGTATTTTTGTGGGAGACAGATTTATCTATTCCTATAGACTTTTCTGTTTGAGACAAATTTGTTTATCAAGTCTTCGACTTTGGGTCGTAGCAACTCTTGGTTGTGAGTGAGATCAGCTAAGGGAATCAAGTGTGTAGTATCCTGCTAGGATCAGAGATGTAAGGAGAGCAACTATACCTTGAATCAGTGTGACATTGATTAGGGTTCAACTACAGTCCATTCCGAAGTTCATTGGTAGTAGGCTAGTGTCTCTAGCGGCTTAATACAGTGTGGTGTTCAAATTTGGACTAGGTCCCGGGGTTTTTTCTGCATTTGCAGTTTCCTCGTCAACAAAACCTCTGGTATCTGTGTTATTTCTTTTCCGCATTATATTTTGTTATATAATTGAAATATCACAGGTTGTGCGTTGAATCGATCAATTGGTAAATCCAAACTTTGGTTGTTGATTGAAATTGATTGATCCTTGAACATTGGTCTTTGGTACCGTTCAAGTTATTTCTCTTATATTCAATCAGGCTTGCGAATTTCTATTTGTTGATTGCAGATTGAATTGAGAGATATAGATACAAAACTCTTTGATATACTTTTCTCTAGATTGAGTTTAACTGTCTAGTTGATTTTCTTGAAAGTATATTGGAGTTTGTCTATTCAAATTGCCAAACGAATTGTTGGGTGCGGTTGTTGTACCCCCTTTTTTTCAATTGGTATCAGAGCAGGCAAACACATTAAAGACCTTATAAGTCTGTGTTTGTAGCGATCTGAATATGGACACAATGCTATCTCCATAAACGTACCACCAGTCTTCGATGGCTCAAATTACTTGTGGCGGAAAATTGGTATGCGTGCATTTCTTCAAGCGCGTGATTTTCAATCATGTGTTTATGTAGTTAATGGCTATCATCCAAAGCAGAAGGCGATGCAATTGTTCCAAAGGATATTGGTACATACGAACCTGCCGAGATTATCGCTGCAAAGCAAAATTCTGACGGGTTAAATGCTATCATCCATGCCATTACCCCAGATCTTCAGCTCCATGTGACTACGTGCACTTGGTCTAAAGATGCTTGGGATATCTTAGAAACCATATTTGAAGGAAATACCAGTGAAAAGGAAGCTAGGCTGCAAAACCTAAATTACGATTGGGACAACCTTCGTATGGTAGATGAAGATTCATTTGACGAGTTTAATCACAAAGTTTCTGAAATTGTTAATGCATCTTTTGCATTGGGGAAGACTATTCCTGAAAAGGACATTGTGATGAAGATTCTCAGATCGCTGCCATCTAGATACGATTCTAAGAAGCATGCCATCGTTGAAGGTAATAACCTTGCAACTCTTTCCAGGAATACTCTGGTTGGGAAGTTAAAGATCTTTGATCATGAGCATACATCCAAATCCGAAAAGGATGTTGCTTTCAAAGCACAAAAGAACACTAAATTACTTTATAAAAGTAAAAGTGTTTGCATCTCTGAAGATGATCTTTCTGAGGCTGATCATCGGATGAAGATCTTGACAAGTCAGTCTCCTTGATCACAAGGAAGTTTAGGGATCTTCTGTTGAAGAGAAGTTAACGATTTTCCAGAGATAAGCCTAGGTCATCATTTAAACCTCATAATCGTGTTCCTCCTAAAAACAGGGATATTGATGAAACTGATGATGAGGATATGCCTCAGTGCTTTAAGTGTGAAGGTTTTGGTCATTTTTCTAACGAGTGCCCAAATCATAAAAAATACACTGGGAACAAAGGTCTCGATGCAACTCTTGATGAAATGTCTGACAACTATGATTCTAATGAAGACGAAAAGTCAAGTGTTGCACTTTTGTGTGAAAATATTGATTTTGATAATTGTCGCAATACATACATCAATCTTGATATTCTTTCAGAAGAAATCCCAACCGGTCTGGAAGAAAAAATTAATCCACCTGTTTCTTTTGGAAACTCTTTTTCTGATTTTTCGGGTTTCACTATGTGTCTAGCCGGATACACATCTGGGCGTCTGAATCATCTTCCAGGTTGACATGCTCTTATTGTTCTCTCAAAGGTCATGAACTTTCAAAGTGTTTCAAGTACAAATACAAATTGATATATGTCAACAAACTTCAACGAAGAGCGGATCGTTTAGCTAACAAGCTCAAACTTGTTCAAAAAACATCAGAGGTATGTAAACGCATCTCTTCTTCAAAGAAGTTAGTTTCCAAAGAAAGGACTAGATCATTAAAGAGAAATTTATGATCTAAACACTATGAGAAACATGGCTCTATGAATTCCTTTCAAAAGGATATGGTGGACAAATTATTTTTCACCCCAGCACAACTTAATTGTGTTGGTTAGTGCATCTTGTCTCATGTGCCTGATCAAAAGAGAGAAGATTATGCACACCTCAGGCTTTAGGAAAAGAAAATTCTTTTAGAGTATTTGATTTTCTTTTTTCTTATTTTTGCTCTGCTGAGCATTATAAGTCTGGAATTCGTGCCTCTTTTCATATCTAGTTGATATTGGAAAGGACTTCGCTGTTTAATCAATAAAAGAGGTTATTCTCATCAATTCTACCCTCTTTAGGGTTGTGAGTTTTGCATGCGTGAACTTATGTGTTTAAAAGTTCCGTAACCCTACATTCCTTTTTCCTTCACTTGAAACTCTTTTTATCATAAGACTGCTTGTTGAGATTATCTTGTGATTTCCTCCCACAACTCCACTCATATGGATACTCCAAGCATTATGTCATCTGATGGAAAAGATGTTAATATGATTGTTAAGCCATCAATCATGAAGGAAAAAGATAAATCTTCGTTGCCTCCAACTTTGAAAAGAAAAAGAAGGAATGTGAGGAAACCAAAGGAATTGTTCAGTGCGTGCACTTATTGAATATCGGAAGCGCAGGGATACTGAAGAAACTAGTTGAACTATAGTTTTAGTTGCTTGGTCTCAACTATACGAAGTTTGTTTGATTTTGTATAGCGGTGGACTAGGTCCTGGGGTTTTTCTGCATTTGAGGTTTCCTCGTTAACAAAATCTTGCTGTGTCATTTACTTTCGTTTTCCGCAATTGTTGTTATTATAATTTAAAGTAAATTACACAAACGTTAACTCTGTATTACTTGATAGTGATCCTATAGAGTTTGGTTAAGTCCGAACCTATTATCAAGTAATCACACTTTGATTGTTGTATTTTCTCGATCTCATATCCATAGACGATCACACAAAGTATGAATACCGATTCGTTGTATTGTCTCGACTCTGTCCATAGACAATCACTTCCGGCAAGAGGACTTATAGGTGGAAAAGTTTAAGATTGTGGTATATTTGGGTACCCTCGTCTTTTCACCTTAGTCAACATTTGCACACTTCATTGTTCTATTTCCATTCTCTTATCTATCCATGTGATTTCAGTACGCGAGTGTTGCGGCAAAAATATTGAAAAATATTGCAACAAGTTTATTTTAATGACTATCTAAGTAGAGTTATGCAATCACGTTGAATGTCACACGCAAGTAATTGCTTTCATGTGATGATTGGAATTCATGTGGGATATTATTGCAGCTAATTAAAGAACTTATGCAGGTTAACTATTTGACATTCTGCGTTGTGTCTTTCCTTAGTAGTTCTTCCAAGGCTAGAAATCGGAGTAGGTTTTGTGGTCATACCTCTTGTAAACCCTCACGAGACTATAAATCGTCCACTAGGGACACCTAGGGGTTTAAAGGCTTGTTACATTTGCTAAGTGCAACCGTATCCTCAACGAAAGGGAGTTGTTGTATTTAGGATTATTTTGGTTTTGTTTTCTCGAGGACTAGCAAAATCTAAGTGTGGTAGAATTTGATAAGTGCGTAATTCATATGATTAGTGTCCATTCCATACTTGTTTTAGCTATAATTCTTGCATGTACTCTTGTTTTCTCTTATTTGTTTCTATTAGGTAAATCATCCTAAAAGGAGCTACAATGTGCTAAAAATAACTAATAAGATAAGTAATCCATGTATCCAAGTGCCCAAGTCGAAGAGAAGTGGAAGAAGCGCGACGAAAAGGAGCAAAAATGCTCAAAATCAATACACGGGTCAAATACCAAGATTAAATCATTCAAATTAAGTATTTCTCATCACCATATTGAATATAATCCATATACAAAAATAATGCAAAAATAATGAGGTCATTCCGAGTTCGGACGAAGAAGTTATGGGCAAAACAAGCTTAACGAATATCGACGTCTACAAGACGGTACGCGTACTGGGTACGTGTACCGACGTAACGTGGAATTTCGTGAACAGAAGGGTAAGCATACCTAATACACATATTAAAA
The DNA here is from genome assembly GCA_023531295.1 of Papaver armeniacum. Classification (NCBI taxonomy): domain Eukaryota; kingdom Viridiplantae; phylum Streptophyta; class Magnoliopsida; order Ranunculales; family Papaveraceae; genus Papaver; species Papaver armeniacum. The sequence goes on along the minus strand of JAJJWW010018582.1, from coordinate 907,140 downwards.
AGTTCATGGAAACTTTTTTAAAGGAGGAAGGTATACCATGAAGGCCAAAATTCACGAACTCTTTTTAGGTCTTTTTTTACTACTTTTTAGGTCAGTTTCCGAAATCAACTAGGATACTTGAAGGCCAGGCATTGTAAATCTATATAAATAGGTATTAGGCCTTTCAAATCAGATATCAATCTCTACGTCTCGTATCACAACTTCTATATCTAAACCTAGGGTTTACCCTTTTAGGGGGAAACCACCATTATTCATCTTCTTCATCTTATTGTAATATGAGTAGCTAAGTCCTTTGTTGATTAAGGATGAATTCAATGTTCTAAGTGTGAAGCTTTATTGTTAATACAAATATATTCGGGTTTTTATCATTATATTTTGTTAATATCATACCTAGGGTTTATGAATGATTCTTAGATTGATTTAGAGTGCTTGCTAAATTGATTTATTGATCGTTCTATTGCTAGTAGAAGTTAGGAGATAAGTAATCGTCGAATAACTCTCTACACAAGTAGAAATCGTGAGACCTTACAGAGGGATTCTGTGGAGAAATTGCAAGTGAAAACAACACCAGTAAGTAAACTTTGAGCTAAGAGTTTAACTACTGGGATTAACCTAATTCACAAAGCTTAAAGCGCTCGATTGGATTACACCTTGAGTGAGATACTACTTGGTGATTCGGTTTAATAGAGTATGATATTGAAGATCTTCTGTATCCGTGATAAAAGGAGTTTTGGGGATAACATTGAGCTAGCTGTTATAGTACGGCTGGCGATGAATGGTTCTAACGAAAGATAGATAAGTATTCTAATCCAGTTAACGCTTGGTAACGACGAAGAATTCCTTGATCATCTATTTTCTTTCTTATTTTCTTTTTTATTTATTTTACAACCAATTACACATCTCTCTCGTTTTCTTTCTTACAACCAATCTCGCCTTTGTTATTTACTTTATTTTGCTGATATAAATAACCTATCAATTACACAACTCTCTGTGGGAATGGTATCTACTACCGTTATATTATTAGTTAATTAGTGGGAAATATCTTGAGTAACTTTTTGCACTTACGACACGCATCACCATTCCTCACCCATTGGTACGTTTTTCTGAATCAATGGCCTGAAGTGTGTTGTATCTCATCTGTAGAGTTCATGATAACATCTTGTAGAAGACTTTGGCTTGTGCCCTTCTGTCGTAGAAGTTTTGGGAAGAGTTTCATGTTTACATGTTCTCATGTATATACATCTTGATATAAACCATTAGTGCTTAGAGATGTATGATCCATTGAGTAACACTTCCATACTTAGGCTGTAGAGAATCGACAGTTGATGAAGCCGGTCATGAGGATGTTGCTCCTAAGACCGTTGTTGATGCTGAGATCATGACTTATTTCGCTCCAAAGATCCTTGTTGGTGCTGAGACCATGGTTGGAGTTGCTTCAGAGACCAAAAATGCTAAAACCATGATAATCGACATAGTCTTTGATCCTCCATCTAATGAGTCTTTACATTCACGAACTAGTTGGTGGGTTGAGAATTCCGAAGAAGAAGGTGTATTGGGATTTCAACCCGAATGCTCCTGAACAGTATGAATTTACTTTGAAGTGGCTTCGTCAGTGAATCCATGTTGTTGCGGCAGATAGCAGCAGCAGTCTCCATTCTAGATGTGATTGGTGAAGAGAGGAAGTTCCTCAGTCGTGCAGGGGTTTGTGATGTAGAAAAGTTTCGTTGATGACGTTTCATGGAATCACACCAGGTTGCAATGAATCTTTATGTGGATCACATTTATTGAATAGATCATAATTTATCTTTCCATTATGATCAAGTCCCCAAGTGCATCTCAGATGCGTTCATTCACTTAGCAGAATGACATATGTTGAAGGAGTCTTGTCATGAGGATAGTAAAGACTCATCGATTGTATTTAAGTTACACTTTGATTGTCTGGTTCTTGATCAGTGTGTCATCGTCGAGATATTCGTGTTGAAGCTAGAGGTGCCATTACCGAAGGTGTACTCTTTGATTTGGAGTACAATTTGAAGGCTTCTGAAGAATATAACACGAGGGATGAGAGGTTTTTGACTTTCGAGTGGGCTTGGAAAATTAGGTGATTGACATTTGTAAGGATTTTCTTTTAATTTGATCGGGATTTTGATTTAAATGAATTGAGATTGATTGTTAAAAGGGATTCATTTATTGAATGTAAGTATTCCATATGTATTGGAGAAATTGAAAATACAAACAAAATAAGAAAATCCTAACTGCTCCAAACTTCATATGCTTGAGCGTCAAAGCGTCACATCCCTTAAGCTCCATATCCCTTCGACATTCCTTTCATTTTAGTAGCGGGATTCCACATTTGTGCAGATATCGGAGCTTTTCGATTTTGTGGCACATATCGACACTCCTGCTAGGTTATGGGGAAATACCCAAGGTGTTTTTTGACATGCTTGGACGTCACATCAGTAATGAATGTCCCAGTGCGATGGTCAATTTGGAGAGGGGTCGTATTCAACCACTTGGAAAAATATTGTAGTGGTGAAGCTACCCATTCGTAGCGTCTTGCAATAACAGAGTTGCTAACAGAATTGAGTCCCCATGCTAAGAGAGCGTATGGGATAATATATGACATAGACATGGGTGTGAATGATACTTTCCTGAGTACGAAATCACTTGATGAATTCCAATGCATCTTCTCCAGGTTCTTGTTCCAACCTCATCAGAGTTCGAAGTTCCTCCAAATTCCATGATGATGGAGCGTCCACCAAGTCATACGGGTCAAAATTTGCTTCGTCGGAGAGATGTGCAATCGGAGGTTCAGTGGCTATTTTGTCAGCATGTATCCATGTTTCTCCGAGGATCATGTCATATCCTGGATCCTCCCAGATTATGTAAAATTTGGTTTCTTTCGAGGTTGAACCCATCTTCATCTTGAGAGTGATGTAGCCATCAAGCATCTCTAGGCATTCCTTCATGGTCCCCGATTAAGATGGGAGCGTGAGTAGCTTCTTGTCGGATGATGCCCGCAACTCGAGATTATTCAATGGAATAATGTTGACAAAGCAGTATCAAAGATCGATCATCGTTCTTCCAAATTGGTTTCCTTTGAGATTGATTGTGGTAATCATTCCTCAGTCGTGCATTTCCTTACCAGTAACTGAAGGCTTGATGTAATTTTGAAAGTGGTAAATAAAGTTTGTTGCTCGGACTTGTGAAAACTCGATTTTAGACCTAATTCTTAATTAAACTAGAAAATATATATATAGGTTGATAAAAATATTGGGAGCAACTGGGATTCAGGATTTCACTATCAATAAAATTCAATCTGTTCATACAATGATTCTTAACAGTTATAGCTCTTTTTTCATTGACTCTATTTATTTGCCAAAAGTAGATTTCAAAAATATTAATTGTAAATTATAAGCATGGTGCATCAAAAGCTCTTACATACGTCTAAGCATAGTTCATCAAACATGATCACAACTAATTAATGAAAATCGTAAATCAATTAAAATAAGTGCAAAAAGTCATAAAGAATCAAATATAATTACCAATCAGTTGTGAGAAATAGATTCCTCTGTCGTCCCAGTGTTGGGGTTTAGCTCATCGTGCTCAAAACACTCTCAAAATAATAATTGATAGCTCAAAAAGTGTTTAAAGGATGCAAGTATATGAAAAAGAAGAAAATATATCTATAAGCGTTGCAGACTGACTGTTACAAAAGAGGCAGAAGAAATAAGACTGCTAAGGAAAGAATGTCTTATATGTCGTTTAATTCTGCGACTGATTTGAGCGACCCTATGTTCTTTAGCTTCTTCTTTCTCCTGCAGCAGCAAGAAACTTTCCTGCAATTCTTCTTTCTTCGCTCTGCAACCTTTGTAGTGTCCCCCAGACTCCCGATACCTTTTTCTGAGTCCCATCAATCCTTTTTATATGTAACAGGGTCAAATAATCTTGCTAATTCTTTGGTTTATCTTCTTTTTCTTCTCAGACAAGTCTCGAGACTTTATTCCTTTTATATCTCTTCTTTCCGCGTAAACAGGGCCTGAGTTATTAAAAACTCTTTCCCAAGATAAAATCAATCCATCAGAGAAGACATTCACCATAAAACTTCCAAAAAAGTAATCCCGAGAAAGTTTCTTACCCGTTTCAAAGAAATTCCGTGTATACTCCATGTTTTATCGATTCTGAAACACGTATCAACCCTGTTTAGTCTTTCCAAGTTAATCCTAAACCAAAACAACGATTGAGTCCCATAAAATCTCTCCCAAAATAAGTCAGCTGACAATAATTTTCCCGAAATTTTCGTTTTAAAAAGAGGAAGATGGTGTGCCCGGAATCCAAAGACTGGGTACCTTCATCAACTGGGGTGCCTGGAGGTTCCCTTATCCATTTTGGGGTTGCCTTTTATAATTTCTTTGGCTGTTTTTAACATTTTTCAGGGTGCCTTTAGTAATTTCTCACGGGAGTGCAAATACCACTTTTCGAGCCAATTTCTCCGCAAAAGCTTATTTCTCCAAAAACACTTACAAAGACGTATAAATCCATAATAAAAACAAATCGAGTACCAACAATACATAGAATTGAGATCAAAATAGACACAAAAATGTGTCTATCAAATACCTCCAAAATTATTATTTGCTAGTCCCGAGTAAATCTAATCTATAAAATGAAAATCCTAACTCACTGTCGCATGCAACGCGATTGCACTTAGCGAGTGCAACAAGCCTTTAAACCCCTAGGTGGACCTAGTTGCCAAGTTATAGTCTCGAGAGGGTTTACAAGAGGTGTACCCACAAAATCTTTACTTTAAAACCTATCTATCTAAGCAGAATCTAGGAACGACACTAAACAATCTCCTTAGTTGGCATACTCTGATTGACTATAAGAGGAAGTCCCCTGATGCGAATTCCAATTGTTGTACACCATTTTGCACTCAGGCATACTAAAATTCATATATAAGTGACAATCTCTACTCAGATAGTCGCACTATGGATATCAATATCCAGAATCAAACAAATCACATGAATAGATTATAAATATGTAAATAAAGAGATGGTTGCGAATGGACGTCAATGCCAAGATGAATCCTACGACCTAATGGATTAAGATACTGGTCTGAACTAATATCAACACAGCTGGCATATACAAGGTAACTAACGGTCGATGTATTAATTGATTTTTTTTTTTGAATTAACAACATGATTAGATCTTTCGGATCCAAGCGCATGCTTCTTGTCATCAGATTACATGGTAATTCCTTGCTTAGGCGACAGAGACAGGGAGAACACACACATATTGCTATCCAAGTGTTAATCTTTTTATTATTTTATTCCGATTGGTTTGGTCTGTTTTTTTTTAGTAACTCAATCACTCTACTTCATCCTAGCGGCGACATCGACATATAAATTTTGCAAAAATAAAAATAAAAAGTGATATGATGATTTCGAGATACGGTGAAACTACCATGTTAATTCTAACACCTGAACTCTGTCCTTTTATGAATAGACTCTATTTTTTGGTTCCTCAACATCCTACAACCAAGGTGTTTCAATCCATTTAGATTGGTTAGTGTTATCCTTAATTGACACAAGTTTCTAGGCTCTGGAGTTTCAAAATGCAACTAAAAGGTTTCTACCATACCTCCAAACTTAAATCTAACATTGTCTTCAATGTTTTAAAGATGAAATTAAAAACATGAACAAGGAGAAACTGTTACCACTTGAAGCAAATAAAATAAGGAATGATATTTCCGTGTCGCATGAGCATGGATTACCTCCCAAGAAGTGCTAAGTTTAAAGTCTTCATCCAGACTAATAAAGGATTAGTCACCTCATAGAATCATAAAGTAATAACCGGAACATATGTGGGTCATCAAAACCAAATAGAGCTGACACAATAAAAGGAATCTGTAATATGCCAAGAAAATGAACAAATAAAGCACACCCTTGTCTAGTTTCTTTTTTAAGATAACTACATAGAGTTGTGGTTCATGTTCAGGATCTATCAAAGGGTTTAGATAAAATATTTTCATGGTATGGATTTCCTCAAAGGTAAGGTCCGAAGGTTCAGGTCGTAGAGTATGGAAAAACTCAAGTAAGAACTTAAAAGCACATATAATAACCTAAATAATTTTGGATCCTTAAATTCAATCAGATTTGACTCACACAGTTGACCACAATGAGAGTGGTGGTCATTCTTAAGTAAGTGTGTCGATTATAATCTCCTAAAGTACTTAAGATTAGTCTCAAAACTTAAAACTGACACATTTGAAACGCATATCTTCCCACAATTGGAATAAAAGTTTTTGGTGGGAAAACAAAGTCACTATGGGTATAGTTGCCTAGGTAAACCACATATACCAGAGGACGGGTTTCTAACAACTGAACTTCTTTCTGGACAACATTAGGTTCGGGAAAACGTGTTTGAAGATAATCTTGTAAAATGGTAGAGGCACGTGTGTCAAGTCCCAAGTGATGGATCTCTGTGAGATTCAAAGTTAAGGAACATGGAGAATGATAATCACCTCCAAACTTAGAGTTTTGGTAGTCTCTAGATAGACTAGCCACAATTTCCCTAATTTCAAGATCATCGGAATCCTGAAAATGGTTAATTGCTTCTTCTAGGTTATACACTCATATTTAAAAGTTATACGAGTTCATCTTCTTCGTCTAAGACTATTGTTTTTAAATTGTATGACCCTAAAATAGTATTCTCAGGATAAACTCGTTCCTCTAAACCATTGTCGGCTTCGTAACAAGGAAATACTACATTGTCTAAAATAGAATCTCTAGTCAAATCCTCGTCCTTTCGAATAGGTGAATAATCATTAGAATTATTAGGATCTGAACTAGAAATAACATTATTTTCATGAAGCTCAATTGGAGTAAAAAATTCCTAATCACTATGCCTACATATTTCAGATTCTTCATCAGCACCATCCTCATCATAATCATCATTATAATAACATGAAAATGGTTGAACCTCATCTAAACAAGTAGTGTTACCAATGCTAACCTTGTCATCTTGATTATGCAAATAACTATCCTCATTTTCAAGGGTACTATTGGAAACACTGTATCTTAATTTCGAGCAATTCTTTCGTTCGTCTAAGCCATCTGTTTGAGGATTCGTTTATAGAAATTTTACTCATAGATACAGTTCGTTCAGTCATTTCTAAAACAAACCTATTTGTATTCTCAGTTAACTGCTTGAGAGACTCTTCTAGGTGAAGAATAGGAACACAAGGATCATAATAAGGACTAGTTTTAAACTGTTTGATTATATTGTCCAAAGACGAGGAACTAGTACTATAATATTCCTTATTTTCTTGCTCGAGTGACCGGTGCGCGTGCGGATAGTAATTGGGCTCACCATGGTATGAGCCATAACCTTCAAAAGGTTGATGTTACCAACCACTATGGTCATAAAAAGAATAATGTCCATTTTGATCAGTCGGATATTCATTGTATTGGCTATTGTAATACCAGTTCGACATTATTGTGTACGTGCACATGCGAATGCAAGGTTGACTAAAATAGGGTAGCTCAGGTTATCACAGCAAAATATACCTACATTCAAAGACTGGTCAAAGGTATAAGGATGAGGTTTGTGGAATTTCAGCTGGTAACTTTCATAAGGCCCACGGCACGAGTTCAACTTTCTTTTCCACGAGTTTCCTAAACTCGGTAGTCTGACGATGCAATTGGTGTGTGCACATTTTTAGTGTTGTCAAAGCCTCAACATGAAAGAAAACCCACTGACAGGGGGTTTGTGGGTCGATAGAGTCTTACCTCCCGTACCAGACGGGCGACAAATCGATTGTAGTTGACTTAGGACACTGATTCCTATGTCAGTGTAAGAACCCGAGGGGCCGAGACAGTATCTTAATCGTCGTCCTTCCCTGCAGCAGTTTTATATTTAGGACTACCCTTCTGTAGCTTATAAAAAATAACAAAGTCCAAAGTGTCAAAAAAAAATAATTTTACAACAAACCATAATAAAATTTTCTAGAAATAAAAATCTAATAAAATCTAAATCTAAAAATAATAATAAAATCTTCTTCACTCCTTTTGGGTTTCTCTTTTCTTTCCTTCTATGGTTCAACTTTCCTTTTATAATGTTCTTCTTTTCTTTTAGCTTCGCTCCAAATCTGAAAAGAATCAAGAAAATACCAAAGGCGTAAAAAAGAACTAAAAATAGTAAAAATAAACCCTAAACTAAACTAAAAAAAAAAAAAATCTAATTTCCTAACCTAAAAACAAGTCTGCGTCGCCAAAAATTGATGTAATTTTGAAAGTGGTAAAGTTCGTTGCTCGGACTTGTGAAAACTCGATTTTAGATGTAATTCTTAATTAAACTAGAATATATATATATATTGTAGTTTAATTATGAAAACTTGTGAAAACCTATATATATATATATATATATATATATATATGTTGATAACAATATTGGGAGGAACTGGGATTCAGGATTTCCTTATCAATCAAATTCAATCGGTTCATACAATGATTCTTAACAGTTATAGCTTTTTTTTTATTGACTCTATTTATTTGCCAAAAGTAGATTTCAAAAATATTAATTGTAAAGTATAAGCATGGCGCATCAAAAGCTCTTACGTCTAAGCATACTCCATCAAACAAGATCACAACTAATTAATGAAAATCATAAATCAATTAAAATAAGCGCAAAAAGTCATAAAGAATCAAATATAATTACAAATCAGTTGTGAGAAATAGCTTCCTCCATCGTCCGAGTGTTGGGGTGTTGGGGTTTAGCTCATCGTGCTCAAAACACTCTCAAAATAATAATTGATAGCTCAGAAAGTGTTTAAAGGATGCAAGTATATGAAAAAAAAAAAAAAAAAAAAAAAAAACAGCTCTATAAGCGTTGCAGACTAACTGTTACAAAAGAGGCAGAAGAAATAAGACTGCTAAGGAACGAATGTCTTATATGTCGTTTAATTCTGCGACTGATTTGAGCGACCCTATGTTCTTTAGCTTCTTCTTCCTCCTGCAGCAGCAGGAAACTTTCCTGCAATTCTTCTTTTGCAGCAGCAGGAAACTTTCCTGCAATTCTTCTTTAACAGGGTCAAATAATCTTGCAAAATTCTTCGGTTTATCTTCTTTTTCTTCTCGGCCAAGTCCCGAGATTTTATTCCTTTTATATCTCTTCTTTCCGCGTAAACAGAGTCTAAGTTATTAAAAACTCCTTCCCAGGATAAAATCAATCCATCAGAGAAGATATTCTTACCGTATTCAGATAAAATCACTTCACTTCATATTTGCTCCTTCCCAGGATAAACGAATGTATCAACCAACGGCAAAACTGCAGCTAAGAATGCATTCAAGTCGACATTAACACACAAAAATATGGTGTTCAACAGAAACTCTTTTCATTTTCACTCGTTTCAATCAGTTCAGATGTTTGTTCGGTAACCGGAAATGAGGATTACGGCAAATAGATAAGTCAGACAAAACCTCGATCACCAAAAGAAAGAAATTGTTCATCTAAATCTGAATTAAGAACCAGAAGGGAAATTCAAGACTAGTTAGATAATCAGGTCTAGTATACAAAATTTACTGCCCTCAATAGTAATGTAAACCGCAAGTTGATCCGCAGAGAAGTTCACTTCTCTACTGGCATGCCTGAGATTGAGCCTAACAAACTTGTTAAGAATCCTTGTCAACTATACAGTGAAGTGCCAAGGAATTTAGTTCACTATAAAACTATGTGTAACAACCGACTTTTGAGTCAAACTGTAAAACTACTTTAAGCTTCTGGTTTTTAATTGCACACTCCAAGCATCTGATAATTGCTAAAAACTCAGTAATATAATCTGAAGCGATGCCAGTTCCACCAGATTCTGCAATGCCTCTTTTTTGCCTCTGAACCCATAGCCAGCCAACCCAGGACACCATCACAGTCACAGCAAAAGAGAAGGAAATCCTCTTCAGCCTTCAAGTAGAAGAAAATTTATAGAATCCTTGAAGCTCTAACTCTATGACAAGATATGTCAAAGAAACTTAGAATCATAAACTGAGTTCCATCTTTCACCTTTGAGTCTAAATCAACAATCACGAGTTATTTGAATTACTCTTTTCTTAAATTTCTCTACATTAGGAGCACATCCTTCAAATTGAACCCTATGTCTCAACAACCACGCTCAACCATACAACAAAAAGCAGCAACTAACCAAATTTCTTCAACTACTGTACTCTTAAGATATGGCATTCCAAGCACATTAGAGAAAGATGAAGGATTGATAAAAAAAAAAACAAATACCTCCAAGCCGGCTCCAAACAATTTGATTGAAGTTACAATTCCACAATATCTTGATCCTGACCACAAATATAGCATCTAGAAACCGTTTTTAACCCCTTTAGATTCCCATCATTGGCACACCATTTCCCATCATTGAGAATGGCTGTTTTTTGACCAATGGTCTACCGTTGGCTCGCCACGCCTGTCACGACCCTCCTCTTCATCCTGGCCTGGAACACCATTTCTTACAATCTTCCAGAAATTGATAGAAAGTGAAGGTGAACACAACTGTTCCAGATCTTCTTATAAGAATTCAACTTGGGAAACTTGCATCTTATTTTCTCTAGAGTAGAAGAAACTTGCTCCATTGTATCCATACAAGTTAATCCTCTTGCAAATGCAGTCAGAAATTCATTATTAGAAGTAGAGCAGAGACCATGGTTTCAAAACTAAGTCCAACTAAGCTCTTTCCCTGTTCCGTCAATTCAAAGAAGACTGGACGACGGCATCCAAGTAATTTAACAACCTAATCAATGTGAACATATTCAAACCCTATTTGAGCATATACATATTTATCCTAGTAACTGCCACTGAGCAAAAATCTTAAGGAAATAAATTAAGAAAATAACTCTTCAATAAAACTCAAATAACTTGTAAAGTAAACTGACCAGCACTACTGAACTGAAGTCTTGAGAGAATAGGAGATAACTTACTAAAAGAAAGAATAATATCTGGGTGATTTGAGTCCCATAGTCACCCATCCTACAGGGTATTTATCATCCAAAGACTGTACAAAATCCTCGTAACAATCAAATTCAGCAACTTGTCCTTCAGGAATAAAGGTTTTCAGCGAAAGGATGTTCTCCACGTGAGCGTTCAGCTGATAATCAATATACGGTAAACAAATATTTTCATCCTCACCAATAGTACGGTCTATGGAAATCTCTTTCATCTTAGTCGTAAAAATATCACGAGTTCTCTTATTACCAGAGCCGGAGCAATTCACCACCTTTAGATGTTTCATTTGCAAATTGTAGAATACAAGACACTCCCCATCAAACCAATACAATATTACCTGATCAGAGAAACTCAACACGCGTGTAGGAGGGGTACTGGTAGTGGCAAAATAACAACAGAAAGGATGATTGACTAAACCTCTCGCCTTCATTGGAACATCAAAAGTCTCCTCCTTGACCCATACTTGCTTGACCTTGTCCTTCAATATATACAGATGAATCTTGAAATGGTAACAACAAAAACCGCTCTGATGTTTACAACGACGACGGCGATGGTGTTGATGATCTGCGTCGCTTATCAATATCTTTTCACAACGTGCAACGCAGGGATATCCTTTAAACTCCAAAAGATGATGATCAACTTCTAATAGATGCTCATTCATCGTCGCCGGGGTAAGAGGTGGACAGCATTCAGTTGGGAGTTGAATGAACTGAATCTTCTCGTTATGAATGTCGAATGAAAGCAACATTTCAATCTTATAACCGTTGATACTAGAATTAGTTATCGTCCAAACAAGATCCCGGCCACAAAGGGAAGCTGATCTGCGATCATCTTTCCAAGCTCTTGTCACCATTTGATCTGGAAAAGGAGAACAAGCTGGTGGTAGTGACATTTCACAAGTACTAGTAACACTCTTTCTCCATGATTTAGTTCCCAATGTAATAACCATGCATATAAACAACCCCTGACCACCACTGACTGTTGTATAGATAACTACAACCTTGTACTCATTTGATGATAAGTCGAAACCAAAACCATGGCACAAATATTTGCCACTGGGAATAGTGTAAGGGTAGGCAAGTGTTTCACCTCTAGACGGGTTAACGATAGCTACTCCACCTTCCTTATCATTATCCTCCCTCACTAGGTTAACACAAGCTAAACCATTACAATAACCAAGTGGTTCACATGGTGCATTGTACATTACCCCACAAATTAATTTATAGTTGAGAAGAAATTCACCACCATATCTATCATTTTCTAAGCTGAAAAAGTAATGTCTTAGCTGATTGTTTATGGGTACATTCAGGAGATTAAATACTAATTTCAATTCAATACTACTATTTTGTTGCTGCTGAGCAAAGTGAGAAGCAGTAAATTTTGTATCATTGATTGAGTTATACCACAACTTACTGACGGAAGTGAATCGACCTAGATTCCGAGCTGGTAATCTGGTCAGAATATTTTCGAGTATTAGTTCCTCGGGAAGATGATCATGTGGAGAACAATAAGAATGCTCCTCTTCTTCTATCTTCTTTGTTTTCGAATATTTCGTCTTTCTCTTGGGCATCACCTCTGTATCCCGCCGCCGCGGTTGCAATGGATCTGAGGAGGAGGCGAAACGAACCCTCGGTGAAGAGGAAGAAATTTGACCAAAAACTAATTAAGGATTTTTTACACACGTGCCAAGGTCTTCCCTTCCTTGCAAGCGGCTGGTACGATGTCGTACGACAGGTGAACAATTTTACCGCTTTACTAGAAATTCAGGTCTGTCGGGGTTTCGCTTTATGTGCACTTTGGTGTGCAATTCATAGGAACGTATACTTCTTTATATATAGGCTTAATAGCTAGTACAACTTTAGAAACCTCATAACGATTATAGATTTCTTAATATAACTAGGACTTATAAAAGGATATATCTGTAATTTAGAATATTTTATATAAATCCAAATTTTTGTTGCAGTAGAATCATAGGGAAGAGGATACAGAGGCTGAGAAGGAGAAAGATTTATATTCACTAGAATAATCAGGTTACATGGATATCATATCCTTTATATACATGTAAAGAGAAAATCCTAGATATCTAGTTAGGACGCACATACATGGATTGTAAGCCCTACAACACTCCCCCTTGTGCGGTCCAACAGAACTTCGTATGCAGTGCTTCACATATAGTGCTTCAAATGTAGGTCTTCAAATGTAGTTCTCTCCTTGATGACTATTGCGTCTCAGTCAATTGCTCCATTAGAACTTTGCTAGTAAAACCCATAGGGACAAAACCTTGTTGCAGTTCTTCACATTTAGTGTTTCACGTTTTTTTTTTTACTTTACATGTAGTTCATCACATGTAGTGCGATCTTCAAAGACCATTGAGTCTAAGTTAATTGCCTCGTTAAAACCTTGTCACGAAAATACAGTTGGACAAAACCTGAGCTAAGGAAAAATAGTACAATATTGAGAAGACTTGGAGAAGAATTGGGCTCGCATATGTTGTCTCATTAAAACCTTGACAAGGAAAATTCAGTGGGAAAAAACATTGGCGAAGGGAAAACAGTACAACGCGATAAGTCTACGTAAAGTTACTTCGTTGAAGTTCACTTCTCTTGTTGCTTCACAACTCAGAAAAACCCCGTGGAAAAAAGAATAAGCTTGGAAAATCAAATTCCATGTGTTTGTTGTTGTCTCATTAAAAACCTTGCCGAGTAAGAAAACCCTAAGGAAAAAGTAATCTATGTGAGGAAAAAAGTGTTCAACACACCGTTAGATGCTCCCCTAATGCCAGACGATTTCTTTAGTTTTATGCATTCATGGGGCTCGGACAATTACTTTAGTCCCGTGCAATAAACAGAGTTCGGACAATTTCCTTAGTCATGTACTTTTCACATGTGGATTTAGTTAATAAGTCTGCCACTTTTTCATCAGACTTTACTTTGCTGGAGTGAAATGTCTTGAAGACATCGCTGTTGTTGTTGATTGTATTATAACGCTTAACAGGCTGTCGCACATCATTTTTTTGATTTACATATTTTCAGTAATATCAATGTGGTCTTTAGCGTTCAACATATGCCTGGTGTTTTTTAACGTTGTCTCGCTAAAAGCCTTGTCGAGTAATAAAAACCATGTGGGAAAAAATGATCTCGATCGAAGGGAAAAATAGTACAACAAACCTTCACATTTCAAAGTAAATTATGTCGACATCATATCCTTGGATCCTCCCCCCTGATGTCGTCATCTCCTCATTTTTCCATCCAAGGGAGTGTTTAGATAATTCCTTTAGTCATGTGTTTTACGAAAGTGAATTTAGGTAATGTTTAGTAAATAATTCTACCACATCTCCCCATGATTACTTCTATGGAATGTAGCTTATTTTTCCTCCATAATCAACAACTGTTCGGATTGCAGTTTCATTAGAAAACCTTTTCATGTATTTGTAGGGATAAACTAATATATTTTAAAATTTTCCTTTAGGTATATGATTACATTCCATATAGCATTCCAATGACACTGCGTTGGCGTTGAGCTATATCTAGCTAATAAATTCAAATGAGGATGTTGTATTTTTTCGAGCGTACAATATCTAAGTACAATAATGCGTCTATTTCACTAAGATATGGGAATTTCATCTCCCAACACATCTTCGTCATATTCCTTTAGACGATATGGTCATTCATGTACATTTGAAATTCGACTAATCATGGGAGTGCTAGCAGGATGCATGTCCTTGTTAAATTGCCTGACAATGGACATATGCAAACTGGTGGAATAATATACCACAAGCTCGGTCTTCTAGTTCGTAACATAGATTAAATCGAGATTTCCCAGGATTCTCATCTCAAATTCAGATTTTAAATAGCTTGTAAGATCTCTTATTCCATTGAGAGCACTTATCATGTCCATACCGTTGACATAGATAGCTATAATTATGAATTAGGAACTTAGTTTATACGCATGGCACAAAACCTTACTTGTTTATCACCTCTCAATCAAATAGTCACTTAGACGGGTATACCCCATCCACCTGATTGTCTAAATCAATGAGTGAGTGTTCCAGTGTAACTGCAAACACACTCCGTGGTTTAAAGTCATTTGACTTGGGAAGCAAAAGGCATCATGCACTTTTGAAAATATCTTTGAGTCTAAATCTCTAGAGACATAACCACATCTACTGTGTTTCAAGTTCTTTTGAAACTACCAAGCAAACTAATTAACAGAATATTATGATGTTTAAAAGAGTAAGTGATCCAGGGGTTTGTGAGAAACCTCACGCCACAAAGTGATTCTTTTTACTTTAAGACCTCATTCTTCTCACAACACTTTATGACAAATAACCACATATGTCCCACCGGCTTTACACTTGGTTGGTTAGCACTACCACACCAAATATCAATATATTTGTCAAAGAACTAAGTTCTACCTGGATTGCGTAGGCCAAATATGCTCTTTATTTGAAATTAATCAATATAAAGCATGGTTCGATCTCATTGTGCTCTACTTTTGGAGCAGCTATTTATGGATTATATCATCATTATGCTCACATGATCCTTCCATTGACTCATGTGCATTCTCATAATCCATCAGGATTTCATTGTTCTCTAGAATCAGTTAAAACTTCGGAGCGTCCTCCCGTTTAATTCATGGACATATTTAGATACAATCCAATGAGATGATTTCAGATGATATAATTAGTGTTAGAGCACTGCTCGGTCGAACTCGCAAGCGTTGCTATATCAAGCTTGTTTGTCAAGTTTAGTTGATCAAAACTATATACTTGATTTCTAGTTTACTTATAGCTATGTCTCGGATTAGGATAGAAGGTGTAGTTGAGCTTTAAACTTCATGGCGTTCACCAACATTCACCGATCGAATTCCTAGAATAATCTATTTTATCTCATTAATCCGTTTCATGGTTTATCCTCAGCTAGATTCCATGAATTGGCAATAGATACTCATCTCATTACTCCGTTTCATGGCTTATCCCCAGTTGGATTCCATGAATTAGTAATAGATATTCAACCTATTTTATTACTCTGTTTCATGTCTTATTTTCGGCTGAATTCCATGGATTAGTAATAGATATTCACTTTTCGGGCATCTAGGCCAACAACGAGTAAGCCCCAAAAAATGGTGCAAGTGTACTTAACAATAATGCACGAATGAGCACCCAAATGCATGAAAGAGCATTCAAAAACATGTACGAACGAGGAACCTATGCAAAATAGGGAAAGAAAATAATATAAAATAAAATAACCAAGAGGTGTGGGACCGGGCCCACCTTCCGGTCATGCCGCCGTGGCCGGTCCACCTCTCCCTTTATTTTATTTTAACCTATTTTATTATTTTCCTTATTTCATGAAAACTCCTTGTTTGAACAAACTTCCTCGTTGGAGCAAAACTCCTAGTTTCTTGGCCGTGGCCGGTCCCACACCTCTCTAATTCCTTATATTATTATTATTACTATGTCTCAACCCGTGCCGTAATGGCACGGGAAAGGATATGTGTTTCAAATGTATCCATCGATACATACATGTCGTAATTGTCTGAGAAGAATTGATCCGATCGATCCAGGTCTAAATGTTTTGAGGAGTTGGTTAATAAAAATGTCCTTATCCTCGGATCTTTTAATATTGTGTATGTAAGTCATACAACCCTTTGGGACAAACATAGTTAATCGTTAGAGAAAATCTTATGGGCAGTAGAACATTACTTCATTCACTACTTCAAAAAAATATCATCAAAGGTCATTCACCAAACTTGTAACAAAACTAAAAACACCTAAAATTACTTTAAAATCAATTAGATTAATCTTACAAAATCTGTTAGCATTAGAATTTAATTTTTCTCTTTGATATAAATTGTTGGGTTCCCAATTTACATAGATTTATTTTTATTCATTTTCCTAAAATTTATAATAATATTTAATTCTTGATCCATTTCTTTTCTTGTCTCTTTACCTATTATCATGAACTTTTTCCTGAAGCATGAATAATTACACGAAGTTGGGGAGAAACGACAAAAACAGAAATCATGACAAAAAAGGGGAATAAAGAGAGATGTGAGAAACTGAATCGATTACAATTAATTCATGCGTAGCTTTGCATAATCCCATGAAGTAGGGGAGAAATAATGACAGAAACAGAAACCATGACAAAAAAGGGGAGCAAAGAGAGATGTAAGAAACTGAACCAATTACAATTAATTCGCGTGTAGCCTTGTGTTTGGTCAATTTTTTTATAGGTTTCATTTTTCTTCCTGCCCCCTACCTGGCAAATCTTAAAATCACAACATCTTCTTTTTTGGAAAAATATGGCCTTTAAAAATTGTTTTAATTTTAAAAAATAATAATAAAAGTAATTTGAAACTAAAATCAAATTAAAACAAAACAAAAAAAACCAAGGGTGACCAAATAATTTACCTATCTTAGGACACCTTTTCTCACCCTACTACCACTACTTCTTCCACCACCACATTATCGTCACCACTCCACCCGTCTCACCAATTCCCACCACCATTATCCCTACCGCCGATCCACCACCACCACCCACCATCACAACCACCATTAGTGCTTAATTTACCTATCTTAGCACCCCTTTTCTCACCATGCTACCACTACTTCTTCCACCACCACATTATCGTCACCACTCCATTAGTCTCACCAATACCCACCACCATTATCCCCATCACAACCACCATTAATGCTTACCGATATGGTTAATATCAAATAAATTTATTATGTATCAACAAAAATATATATTCATTTGATTAATTAAAGATACATTTATTATGAAATATCAATTGAACATTTATTATTAAATTTTAATTAAACATGATCATTTATAGCAGTAGATTTATGTTTTGCAAGTATAAATTTGATCGTTCTTTACCTAGCCTAACTTGTCCAAACTTTGTTTTGTATTCTGGAAATGTAATCAATTTTATTTTAATACTAAAAACCATGATTTATTCGATCGGGTACTATAAATAGCTGGGATTCCTTTTGGGTGATCCAGCGGTCATGATCATATTGTCTTATATGATTTAGTATCCTCCTCAAAATATTTGTGTTTTGTCCTTACCAGTTGTGCTAAAAACAGCCAACTACATCTATCACAATAAAATATTGCACATTTTGTAAACAATACTATTATTGTCCACTACTATTCACTAAAATCCACCACCGTACGTAAAAATCATCCACGCCCACTATTTTTTCTACCACCAGTAATGTTACCACCTCCACCACTCATAAATACCCGCCACTGTTTCCACCACCCACTGCTTCTTTCACTACCACCATTAACCAGGGTCAATGTAGTACAATGGTAAAGTCATTGGGTGATGATACCAGTTACCTGAGTTCGAAACTCGACAGTACCAAATTCTTTACCGATCAATATACACATAGTTTTTAATATAACTTATTTATTAATAAAAATATATATTTATTAGATTCATTAAATGAATATTTATCATAAAAATTAATTAATCATTCATCATGAGCAATTAATAGGACACTAATTAATAAAGTATTTATAATGGTTAGTTGAAAAACCCACGGCCGTAGATTTATCCCTCCTAGATAAATCTCGGTCGCTCTTTATCTAGCCTAACTTAGCCAAGCTTTGTTTTGTATTCTAGATTTCTTCCCTCATCTCATGAAACTCCCTCGTTTGAGCAAAAAACCTAATTTTTCCATATTTCTCAAATATTGTTCAAACTCTCAAAAAAGCCAAAAGGTCAAATGGTCACACGACCATCCGAGATTCTCACGACAAATATTAAAATATTATTATTTTAATAAACTCAAAATATTGGTCGCACGAGCAAAGTTCTACTAGCTCATTCAAGCAAATTTGAGAATTTCAGTGATGATCAAACTCTTCTAAAAATCCAAAATATTGCCCGAACGCACACCAGAAAATATCAAAATTCTCAGAATTGAGTCACGGGAAACATGGGGACACAGGCATGCTACCTTGACCGACCAAGGTCTGCCCTTTGCCTTGCAAAAGCTGGTCCCACACCCTTTCATGATTTTTGGCCTAATTAATCTTCAATAGTTCATATTGGGTTCAAACTCTTTCCAAACAACTTGGAATTTGATCAATCGACCATCAGTTGGTCCTACGACCACCAAGGCCAATGGTCGGTTTCATACCCCTTGGCATGTTCTCTTCTCTCCATAATTAGGTTTTACCTCCTAATGCTCAGACGAGCACTATTTTGATAATGATTAAACGAGCATTTAATCATTCTTCCACCAACTGGTCTACAAAGGACTTTGATGCATGCTCGTTCGAGCATCTGGGCGCTACATGGTTGGGCCATCATCCCGTGTACCCGGTCCCTCTCTCTCTCATTGATGGAATTGAGAAATCAAAAAATAGTAAAGGAGGTTATGAAGATATTGGCAGAATGTAACAAATTTGTGGGTTTCAAATTCATCCACATAACTGGAAACTCAGTGGCTGATAAACTGGCGACGGAGGCAATAAAATTTTCGATTTTTAAAAGTTAGAAGGAAGATTTACCTGATTTCTTAAATATGTTCATTAGATTTGATAAGCTAAGTAACCAGGTTGAAGGTAGTTGTAATTCCAATAATTTGTTGTCTAAAGCTCATAACATGGCATGTCCTGATACGATAACATGACAATGCTATTTTTTCCCTATTTTGTACTCTGTTGGTAAACTCGACGAGCTTACTAACAAAATACATGGCCAATAAATTCCTTTAATAAATATCTGACGCGGTGAATTTCAAATGTGGTGGTGGTGAATTTTGTAGCGATGGTGGTGGTAAACTGATGTAACCACTACACAAACTGATGGAACCACTACACAATTATTTATTTTTATTATTTTTTTATTTTTTTGATTTGCAACCACTATATAAACTAATTTTTCATTGAATGACTTTGATGGGCTAAGTGGAGCAATGATAGAGTTGTCTCCGGTGAGAATGTCCAATTTTATGGATAATTTCTAAAAGAATGAAACATGCAAATAACTGTGCACTAACGTTTACGCTCTAACTCTATTGAAAGTTTGACCTGATTTTGTAGTTGAGTAATGGGTCAACGACCCAAACTCAAAATTATACAAACTAAGGACCCAAACATCAAGCTATACCAAAATTTACGACCCAAATCCTAATTTGCTTAATTAATAACCAATGGAAATATCCTCATGCTAACAATTTTTTGCTCTAAAATTCATTCACAGAAGGAGTAAAAAGTTTGGATATTATGATTGTTGGGTTGCCACTTCCGGTTTGTTCATAATCATTTGTTGCAACTCTTTCATAATTAAAGTAAACAAGTAACAACTATATTATATTTTGCTAAACTAAGATCGTGTAATTCCGACCATTTTAGCTAGCTTTACTGATTAATTCTTTTGACATTCAGCTAGAAAGAAAGACCTAAAAAACATTACAAACAAAGGAGATCTTATGTATTTAATCCTTAAGGTGTAAAGACGTATTTATAATGTAATAGCAAATATTTGGCAGATGTAGGTGGCATCATCTTAACCTACAGAGTATCCGAAAAATGATGGAAAAGAAGCACATAATCAAGCCTAAGGTTTTGGCGCAGTAAAAGAGATATCTACTACACCCACAACAGAGGAGAACACGTGTAAAGTATAGGCGAGATCCAACGGTTCGATTCAAGTCAAGAGGCGAAGCATTAAATACTATTGACAGAGCAATCGTAGGAACAAAGGGGTCAAGTCAAGGTGGGCCCGAAGACGGAAGGCTAACATGCTCGGGTCGGAAGGGTCATTTGGATTAAATAATGAAACGTCGGGGGATCCATCTCTCAGGTGGAAGCGAGATCACGGGACAAGTATCGGGAGAGACAGTTAGTGATCACCCAACAGAAGTATCAAGATTGATAGAATAGCCCAACGTCGTAACTTTGTTATATGTATACATTTGTTATAAATACCCAACTAACCATAGAAGTAAAGGCAAGTGATGTAAGTGAGTGAGTAAGGAGAGAAGTATAGTGTATTCATCCTTGAGTGTTCTACTAAGTATTACCACTATTATAACCTTGAAGATAGTAATAAAATTTATTATTTCACCCCATAAACGTAAATAATCATGCCGAACCACGTATATTTTGTGTTCTTATATATCTCTTTACTTATTTATCTTGCATTTACCTCACCTAAAATGTTAGAGCAGTTCCTATGGAATGAACAAACCATCAAGTTTGTTCATTTTGCTCCCACTATGGACTCAACAAACATGAAAAATGGATGTTCAAACCAACAAATTTGTTGGTTTGTTCATTGAGTTGGAGGATATAGTGAGCGTTTGATGATAGGTCGGGCGAGCTTTCCTCAAACGCTGGCGCTTTCTCGGGCAGCGCGCGATTTTTACAAGAACGCCAGAGCTCTTCCTTCTAGCACGCGTTTGTCATAAAAGCGCCAACGGCCGAATCTGGACGGCCAGAAACTCTTGTGATCTAACGGCTATAATTTATGAGTTCTATAAATACTCCTCATTTCAACTCTAAATTCACACATTCTACACATTCTTCACTCTCAAATCATCTACAAAAATGCCTCCCAGAGTGGTGTTAGATACACTCAACAAGAGGATTTAGCTATTTATAGAGCCTTTGTTTCTCACACACAAGATGCTGTCATGAGTAATGTAGCCGATTCGACGTTGACTTTCTGGGAGAAAGTTTACGAGAATGTTCACCGCGAAACCGGAACATCCTTGGGCATGATTCTCACGGATTGCAGCATCATTTTAGTGTAATTAGTATGAATGTATTGGAGTTCGTCGCCCTAATGGAGAATCACCAAAATAAGCTCAACGGTGAAGCCGAACATGAAGTGTTGCCCAGAACTCTGGCGATGTGGCAAGCATCTCACCGCGGTCGTCTTTTCGACTTCCATGCTTGTTTCAACATTCTTAGGGTGCTCAACAGATACGATCCCTACATCGCCCTAGGAATTCCACCACCCGTCGAGAATTGACGCCTATGTAGTAGTTGTTTTAATTTAATGTATTTCTTTTATTCTCATGTATGATGTGGTTGTTTAATGCAGTATGTTTTTATTTATGTAATTGATGGTGCAATGTTTAATCGAGGAAAAATTTAAATTACTTATGATATTGATGGTTTTAGATAATCGTAATAACACAAAATAAACAACAAGTTAAATACCATAATACCATAGTGAATCGATTGGTCCTTCAACTTCAATTAGCCCACTCCACCAAAAAACAATTAGGACATTCCCAGAAATGCCTTCCATATGTGTCTTCTTCATAAGAAGTCTGCAAATACAAAAAAATCTTTCAATCGGGTTTTGAGAATCCACTGATTCTATGTGGACAATGTTTGTATTCGTGATCTCCATATCCACAATGCAAGCAGTGTAATAACTCCTTCTTCAATTTGGCTTTAAGTTTGAAGTTTTTGCAGAGTGTTGCAATCTTTTCTTTTTCTTCCTTTTGAATCTTCATAGCATCATCTAGCATATGTGGTTCCTTTGGACAGTTGGGATCTTGACATTGCAAAAACCTGAGCTTTTCGGGTTGTGATTCAATCATCATTCTGATGCGTGAACAACCTTCCTGCGGACACTTTGAATACATCCAAGGGCATTGCATAAGACTGTGGTTATCCATGAAACATAATGGACAAACCTCTTTTGCTTCGACACATAATATTTGCTTCGTGATAGGGGTAGAATAC
Source organism: Papaver armeniacum (assembly GCA_023531295.1). NCBI lineage: Eukaryota > Viridiplantae > Streptophyta > Magnoliopsida > Ranunculales > Papaveraceae > Papaver > Papaver armeniacum. The sequence continues at coordinate 884,419 of JAJJWW010018582.1, read as the reverse complement.
ACCTTGATTTAATATCTATTGGTTATGCTTTCTTTGCTATTTTTCTTGTAAATTATGTATTTTACGCGTGTTTTTGAGTTATTAGGTACTCTGGAGTCATACATAGAAAAAGAAGAAGAAGTCACCCAATTTGAGCAAAAAGGGCAAGATTGTCATTTCATGGGCGAACACTATCGGGAGCCGACCTAAGTGTGGAGCGACTCTATCTGGAGGAGTGTTAAAAGACAGCCAGCAAAGTTTAAGGGGTTATTAGTTGAGTAGCCCTTATCAAGGTGACAAGACATCCAATATAACCTACTTACACAACCCTAAATTCGAGAGATGTTTTCTCTCAATCATTAGTTCATTTATGCATCTGAAATTGAGAGGAACAATGGCTGCGCAGCAGCTGCTGCTGTTGAGATCGAGAACATATTGAATTGAGAGATGAAATTAAAGGGGAAAGAAAGAAGAAGAGATCGATGGGTGTTTGAATCTGAGATTGAAGAAGATGGTAATTCAGGTTCGGTAGCTGTAATTGGAGGATGATTCAGTGAATGAAAGAGTTGGAGATTGTTTAAGGGTTTGTAGAGATCATGGTGTTCATATTCATGGGTTTGTGTTAAAATTGTTGCGCGAAAGCCTGCGGAAGCGTTAGGTTTGCACTACTACGAGGTATCTCAATATCGCCAAGAACACAATCACACACACAAGAAGAACAAGTATTTAACGAGGTTGAATCCTCAGGAAGGAATAAGCAATTTTATATATCACCGTATAGGTTGGAATATACAAAGCCTAAGCAGAGAAGAAGATAACTCTTACTAGTTCTGATGTGTTTTCTCTAGTTCTCTCTATGGCTATTTATACACATCAATAGGATTGGACACATTCCTTTACAAGGATTACTTTCCTACAAGTATAGGGTTTCCTAACTTAGCTCTAAGAGACAAACCTCTTAAGCTGCTATACTTAGGACACAAGTACTCGGTTTCCTTAACCAACTAGATTTCCTAATATATACCTTGACCGACCTACCAACAATTCTCCACCTCGGATCATGCATTCATGCATGAGACGATCAATAGATAAAATCACCTCCATCTTCCAACGTCGATTGAACCATCACTTGCTGCTTACGTATCCTCAATAAGAATCAAACCCGACCGTAGTTCTCTCAAATGGCCTTGCTAAAATACCTCCACCAGGTTCCTAAGAACCTCTACCCCAAAAGGGCCTTTCACTAAACCGGAAGGATGTGGATCAATTTCGGACAATGTCGAAACTTGATCCCAGATACTACTTTAGTCAACATATCAGCTGGTATCGATCTTCACAAGTAGAATGTCTTCTTCTTCAAGAATTTCTCTCACAAAGTGAAACCGTACGTCTATATGTTTGGTTCTAGCATGATGCACTTGATTCTTAGCCAAATAAATTGCATTTAGACTATCACAATGCACAGGCAGTTGGTCTTGCACAACTCCTAAGTCATCTAGCAAAACTTGTAACCATATAGCCTCCTTAAATGCCTCTGTCACTGGCCATATACTCGCCTCCGTAGTTGAAAGCGCCACGTAGACTGCAATATTGATCTCCAACTAACTGGTGCTCCTTCTATGGTAAATACATACCCTGTAGTTGAATGTCTCTTGTCCAAATCACCAGCAAAGTCAGAATCCACATACCCAACACACAAGTGATTGTTTATTCTATCCTTCACAAACTCCAAGCCAACACAAACTGTACCATAAAGATACCTCAAAATCCATTTCACAGCATGCCAATGTCCCTTACAGGACAATGCATATAACGGCTGACCATACTAACTGCATGTGAAATGTCCGGCCTTGTACATACCATCGTATACATCAAGCTACCAACAGCCTCAGCATATGGGACTTGGGCCATATATTTTCGTTCTTCTTTAGTAGTTGTTAAGTGCATATTTTGCATATATTTAGTGTCGAATCCATGCTAGTAATTGCTATATATTCTTGCAAATTATTGTATATTACTCTTGTTTTCTTTTATTTATGTTTTGCTAGGTGAATCGTCCAAAAGAAGTGAATCTCACACGTAATTGTGCAATAAAAGAAGTTAGCTACAAGTGGAGAAGGGCCAAAGACTAAGTGGTACTTGTTCAAACCTAGGAGTCCTTGATATCATCTCGAAGAGGACGAAAAGACGAAGCCAACGGTGAAAGAATGGAGACAATCCGGCATCGCATGAAGAATCTAGAAGCATTTGAAGCAAGCCAAAGATGTCACAAAATAGAAAGCTACTAACCTGTTAAAGGCACCTTCCTAATTTACTCGGGAAGCCTCTCGGGTATCCAGAAAGTTGAACTGTCAGTCCCATAAGACCGATGTTGAAAGCGTGAGTTGTCACCTTCGTCCCAGAGCATCGTTTTTCCAAATGCAAACCGAGAAATCTCGGTTGTGCGTATTTGATGGAGTTGCGAGATAGAAGATGATGGGTCTCTTGGCAATGACGAGAAGTTTGATTGCAATGGAGTGCATGCTCGGTTTTGGGAGGTATGTATAGCGATCACGGAACCATTAGAAGACTTTTGAGCTGTCCTTGATGATGCGGTCTCGATGGTTGAGATAGATGGATCTCGACGGTTCAATGAAGGTGTTATTTTCCTTGGTCTGTTGACATTAAACATAATCCGCTGTTGGAGATAATGGGATAACTCAAGTTTGGATGATGGAGGAGATAAGAAGTAAGTCATTATCGTTAGTAATACGATATATGGAGCTTGAGGTTGTTCTCTGGAGCTGCTGCCAGTGATAGAGTAACTCGAGATGGGGTGTTGCTGTGGACGGTGGTTAATAACAGGGAATGGAAGAAGTCTGCTGTGATTATCGATGGAGGATCTTGGCTCGGGTCATGGTGATATGGGAGATATTGATGGCGTAACAATGGGCCTGGTATTCTTGTCATTGATCAGCAAATGGTGTTGGGTTATTCGCAGTGATCAATGGCGAGTTAATGATGATCTTTGTGCGGTAATGCTTGGAGTTTTCGAGCTTTCCTCGGGTTCGAATGGTTCAAATGGGATTTTGAGGCTATCGTTGTTGGATTGCGAATCTGTTGGAAGAATGCTTGAGGCTCGATACATTGATACCTTAAGTTAACGAACTCAAGTTCGGGGGAGCTGTTGGCGGAGACGTTGGGGCAAATACGGAGCTGACCGTTGTTCACAATGAGAAGCTTGATGACGAGTTCGAGGTTGCTACCGGCGTGAAAAGGTGATGGAGAAACGAGGAGCGTCGACTTGTGGTGTTCGAAACTGTGATGCTCGAGTCGGAGAAGAACTCGAGGAGGAGGATGGTCTCTGTGCCGTTGTTGGATATCAATGGAGTTTGTTGTTTATGGAATAATGGTAGTGGCAATGGAAGATATCTGTGATCGATGTAGTTGCTGCCATTATCGGAAGTAGACCATGGCAGTGTTGCTGCTGCCAATAGGATACGATAGAAGTCGAGCATAGAATGGAAAGAATGCTTGCCATTGTTAGCGATGATGAAGGAGTAGAGTTCGAGCTCGGAGTTTGAGAAGAAGACAATGACTGGCAGTGAGGTTTAATCGGTGATCTTCTGGTGCTGGTACCTGATGGAGGAGAGAAGAATGAATCTTGTGTTGGACTTAAATCTCGCGGTGGTACTGTTGGCTATCGAACAAGACAGAGACTGGATTTGGCTGTTAACAATGAAGGACGAAGGAGGCTAAGTTGAAATTCCAGGGGAAATAGATTCTCACGGAGGCAAGAGGGTCCGAGGATTATTCTCCGGTAAAAACAAAATCCAGGGAACTTTTATTTTCACGCGACTAGACTATCCCGCGAGTAGATATCCGAATGAAGAAAATTCAGGGACTTTTATTTTTCATGGAGACTTGTATATCCGCGGGAACTGGGAGATTACAGTGAGTAGCCAAATAGTATGCATGTCAGTTCCGCGGAACGGACAAGCCATTGATACTAATGGGCTGGACTATTCGGTGTTAGGCGCGGACCACTTGGCTATCAAGCCATTCCATTCCGTGACCCTCTTTGAGAAGATTTTGGTCGTGAATTGCTTTTGGAAATTCGGCCAAATTTGGCAATCTACTTCACACGGATTCGAGCACGGACACTTCTACAATTTGGAGACATATAAAAGAAGACTTCTTAACCTAAATATATCTCAACACATCTCATAATACACTTTTGTTCTTCATAAAATATTTTAGGGTTTACCCCTTTAGGGGGAATCCGAGAAACGGTGTAAACATGAGAGGCTAAACTTTATTGATTAAGGATGAATTCAATTTTCTAGCGTGAAGCTCTATTATTATACAAGTTTGTTCGGAGTTTTAATCACATCATCGTTTGTTTTCACTATTTGATCTTTATGAGTAATTATTGGATTGATTTGGAGTGCACGCTAGATTGATTTACTAATTGTTCTATTGCTAGTATTGAGTTAGGAGATAAGTAATCGTCGAATAATTCATACACAAGTAGAAATCGCGAGACCTTGCAGAGGGATTCTGTGGAGCAATTGTGAGTGAAGATAACACCAGCAAGTGAACCTTGAGCTAAGAGTTTAACTACTGGGATCAACCTAATTCACAAAGCCTAAGCGTTCGATCCGATTACACCTTGAGTGAGCTACTACTTGGTGGTTCGTTTGGATAGAATCTGATATTGGAGAGCTTCCGTATCCGTGGTAAAAGGAGTTTTGAGGATAGCACTGAGCTAGATGCTTTCCTACGGTTGGTGATGAATGGTTCTAACGAAGATAGATAAGTATACTAATCCAGTTATCGCTTGGTAACGGCGAAGGATTCCTTGATCATCTCTTTCTTTTATTTGTTATTATTTCTATTTGACTTTAAACCAACCCCCATTTCACTTTGTTTTGCTATCTAAATAACATATCAATTACACAACTCTCTGTGGGAACGATCTTTACTACCGCTATATTACTAGTTAATTAGTGGGAAATATATTAATTAATTTGTTGTGGTTACGACACGCATCAAATTTTGGCGCCGCTGCCGGGGAGCGGTTATTAATTGATTTGTTATTTGTTTAGCTTGTTTTTGTTTTTAAATTTTTTCTTGTGTTCTTGTGAGTCGTCATGTTTACTTGTGGACATAACATGTACGGATCACAAGACCAATCATCATATTATTGTGGTAATCAATTTTGATTTCAACCTCATTCATATAACAACTACCAACCATACCCTACGGAGCCTTATGGATACTCTCATACATATCAAAAACCTTATGACGGGTATGTACGTGAGCAATCAAAGGGATGGGAAGATAGTTATGCTTCTGATCAGTTGTTTTCTAGTAATGTGCAGATGACAGAGAGTTTGGAAAGACCTACTCCTCTTTATCATGTTCTTTCATCATTTATGTCAAAAGAAGAGATACGGTCTGAACTTTCCATCGTGAATAACGGCGGAAAACGATTAATATCGAGAAAACTTTCTAAGCAATATGATCGGTTAGAAGAAGGCGGAGCATCGAAAAAGACCCTCGAAGAAATCAACAAGGTAATACTAACGGAACTTCAACGTCGTTGGGATATTGAAGATTATGAGGTTAACGAAGACTCTGATGAAGATGAGCAACCTTTGGAAAATCCTTGCAATAATGGTAATGTTATTTCAACTCCGGATCATAATAACGATCACTCGCCTATTCAAAAGGAGGAGAATGAATATGACATAACCGTTGTTATAAATGGTGTAACGTACTCAAACAATGATTTTAAGATTTGCACCATTGAACTAGAATTTCTAGGAGATGATTCCGATTCCGATGATGAGGTTGTTGAAGAAATAGAGATTGAGAATGAAACCAAATTGGTTGAAGTTGTGGAAGACCCAATTGAGCTAGCCAAGGATTATAATGATCTTTGAGATTTTGATTGAAGCGGCCGACGAAGAATGGCTAAATAGTTTGATAGAGGACCACAATACAAATGAGGTAAATAATTCATTGCAATTCTTTAAGAATGATGAGGATCCTGTAATACGAGAGATTGTGGAAGGTTTGTCTAATCCTTTGCATATTTCTAAATCTTTTGATCGGCATCACTTAGGATTGGAGTTGTGTGCTTCTACAGTTTTAAAGAATTATTTTGCTTCTAATTATCTACCACTTGATTTGTTTGATTCTAGCATTGTGCAGGTTCATCGAGAGGAACCCGAAAAGTTCCCTTATTTTATGTTCTCTATCCACTTCCGAGTGTAGAAAGGACTAAGTGTGGGGGAAACTTTCAAGCTATAACAATTTCATTATTCATATATTATGCTAATAATTGTGTGAAGTTGTTACTAGAATTGCAGATTGTTTTCTCAAGGCAGACTACCAGTTTTCGATTGTTGGTATATGGACGATAACAAGAGAGTCGGGCGACGACTTTAAACCAAGCGCTTAATGTGAGGCAACCCATAGGTTTTGTATCTTAAACCCTTTTATTTTTTGTTTTTATTGTTTTCATATCATATTTTCATCCCCATGTTTAATTTCATTGAGTCCGGAATCTATCTTAGAAGAGAATTATGACGAATACCTTTCCGTCAGAAAAATTCAGACTGCGCGTAGTTCAGTCCAGAGACCATAACTGTCAGACCGTTTATTTAAACACTGTGCCCTTTTGACACTGTGTAGAAAACACGTATATGAACAACTTTTGTGAAATGGAGTTTTTCCAAATTCCTTACCAATTTGTACAGTTTTTGCGTTTTATCTGCTGTTACGTCAGAATTCAGAATTTTCAGTTTTACACATTGAGGACAATGTGAAGTTTAAGGCTGGGTTTGGTAATGCTTTTATTTTTCCAAAAGCACTTTCAAAACCTATATATGTCAATAATTTTTGAAATTGGTGTTTGGTAAAAAAAAATCAAAGTGCTTTTTACCCAAAGCACTTTCCAACTTCCTCAATTTTCAAAAGCTGGGGAGGAGGAGCTTTTAAAAGCTACAAAAGCATAAGCTTTGGTCCCACCTAAATTTAATGTATGATTTATTTTTTTGTCCCTATTTTATTTTAAAAATGACAAAAGTTACCCTTAAATTATATACAATCAATTTTTTTATCTCTTATATTTTAGTCTTTAAATATTATTATTTTTTATTTTCAAACTATTTCATTTATCAATAATAAAAATATAGACAAATATTAAATAATTACTTAATTAATTTTAGTTTGATTTTTGTTTGAAAATTATATATATATATATATTAAAAAGTGGTTATGTAAAATAAATTTTTTTAACAATCATAATAATAGTAACAATTAGTAAATTTAATATTATATATATTTATATTGAATAGTAAAAAAAATAATTATTTTTAAAGCCAATAAAATCGAATAAAACTATTTTCAAAGATATGTCTGTTTTTGTCATTTGCTACGACAACAATGGTTGAATTTGATATTTTACCAAACACACTTTGACTGTTTTTTTAATCGACTTTAATCAGTAGTTAATATTTTACCAAACATCAAACTGCTTTTTCCTCACAAGACCAAGACGAAGAACATACATGAAAAAGTGCTTCTACAAAAGCTGCAGCAATACCAAACTAAGCCTAAGTGTGGGGGAGTCTTTTGCATATAGAGTTTTTAGCTTTTTTGAGTCAAAATTTTGTATATATTTGAATAAAACCTCCAACTTGTAGAGATTTTAGAGTCACTAGCATACTTCTAGGTATGTTTACATAGAGGATTCTGACCGACATAACTGAACTTGGAAGTGTTAGGGAACTACGTTCGGATTTCTTGCTTGTTAGAGTGTTAAATAATGGATCTAATCATGCCGGTGATGCAAATTAGGAGCAGGGAGAAATGCATTATTAGAGTTGTTGATCAATCATTAGTGGAGACTACCTATTTTCAAATCAACAGAGGCACCAGACCAAATTTCTTTGTAGCTGACTAAAGAGCTTTCTTTTGAGTGTGTGTCACCGTACGTTAATTCCGGGTAGAATGGTGAGCTACCCAACCTCCCACTAATAGAAGCACTATTTTTGATCTCTTGAGTGCTAATTTTGTCAATCATGAGGGTGACGTCTATAGATGAAAACCACCTTCTTGTAGTTTGATTTGCAGTTAGCACCATTCTCTCTCTCGCCAACAACAGATCCATAGAAACAACATCATCATCAACAAGTGGAGCGACATCAAAATCTACAAGGAAAGTTGAAGACGTTTGAGGTTTATAAGCAACATTACAAAGAAGAGCAAATTTCATATCCAAGTAAAGCAACATACAATGAGTAGATTTCTATATACATGTTGAAGACTTACACATAAGGAGCGGAATTATAAATCCAAGTATGAAGACTTATTTACAAGAGCGAAGAAAATCAAAAGATGAGAGTTATTGAAGTTTATGATACAAAGACAATACAAGTTGTGAAGATCAAAAAGTACTTCTTTCATGGCCATGTTATTTTGATTTTGTTATTATTTTTGTAGTTGCAATCTTTTTGTTAAAAAAAAAAAAAAAAAAAAAAAAAAAAAAAAAAAAAAAAAAAAGAGAAAAAAGAAGAAGAGAAAATACAAAAAGATTTGCATTTAGGTTGTTATTTGTTCAATAAGGCCATGGGGAAGAAAAATCCATAAGGAAGTATCAAGCAATAAGGAAATTGAAGAGAATGAGTTATAAATTGTCAGAGTTCTACGAAGTTCAAGAGTTTATCATCAGCGGTTGAAGACCGAAGACGAAGACCAAGAAGATGAAGAACACGAGCTAAAGGAAGACGTTTCTATTGGATGTTGTGAGAGTGGTGCTTTCATCATTGCAATCAGATGTGAAGGTGGTAAGTACTCTCATCCTTGCTATAGTGGTTGATTTCCTTTCTTAGAGATCATCGAAAAATATTTTTGTTTTCCGCGATTTTGTGGAGTCTCCAGAAATTATTCAGAAGGTTTTCTTCCCACCATTCAACGTGTGTAGGATTCTCTCTTCATTCCTACCTTCACACATGTGAGACCCATAAAAAAGCCGTCTTTTTGAGTGCAATTATCATAAAATCCTTTTAAGTGAGGCAGAAGTCGAGGCGAAATGCTTATTGATCGCTCTCAAACACGCGTTCTCTCATTATGGTGTGGTTATTTCTCACTCAACATTTAAGAATCAGAATATGTTCTTTGGTATTTCTAACTTCTTATTACTAGCATGCAGAAACTCTATGTCCTCATAGCTCTTTGGATGCTTGGGAAGCTGGAATGCTTTGAAGTTGGAGCAGGTTTTGTGGGTATATCTCTGGTAAACCCTCACGAGACTATAACTCGTCCACTAGGGACACCTAGGGGTTTAAAGGCCTGTTATTCATGCTAAGAGTAACCGAATCCTCGGCGATATGGAGTTGTTGTATTTTAGATAGTTTGCTCGAGGACTAGCAAAAGCCAAGTGTGGGGGAATTTGTTAAGTGCATATTTTGCATATATTTAGTGTCGAATCCATGCTAGTAATTGCTATATATTCTTGCAAATTATTGTATATTACTCTTGTTTTCTTTTATTTATGTTTTGCTAGGTGAATCGTCCAAAAGAAGTGAATCTGCACGTAATTGTGCAATAAAAGAAGTTAGCTACAAGTGGAGAAGGGCCAAAGACTAAGTGGTACTCGTTCAAACCTAGGAGTCCTTGATATCATCTCGAAGAGGACGAAAAGACGAAGCCAACGGTGAAAGAATGGAGACAATCCGGCGTCGCATGAAGAATCTAGAAGCATTTGAAGCAAGCCAAAGATGTCGCATAATAGAGAAGCTACAGAACTGTTAAAGGCACCTTCCTAATTTACTCAGGGCAGCCGCTCAGGGTATCCAGAAAGTTGAACTGTCAGTCCCATAAGACTGACAGTTGAAAGCGTGAGTTGTCACCTTCGTCCCAGAGCATCGTTTTCTCCAAATGCAAACCGAGAAATCTCAGTTGTGTCGTATTTGATAGAGTTGCGAGATACAAGATGATGGGTCTGTTGGCAATGACGAGAAGTTTGATTGCAATGGAGCTGTATCGGTTTTGGGAGGTATGGCAGTCACGGAACTGTTAGAAGAATTTTGAGCTGTCCTTGATGATGCAGTCTCGATGGTTGAGATAGATGGAGCTCGACAGTTCAATGAAGGTGTTATTTTCCTTGGCCATTGACATTAAACATAATCCGTTGTTGGAGATAATGGGATAACTCAAGTTTGGATGATGGAGGAGATAAGAAGGAAGCTGTTATCGTTAGCAATACAGGATATGGAGCTTGAGGTTGTTGCTGGAGATGCTGCCAGTGATAGAGTAACTCGAGATGGGGTGTTGCTGTGGACGGTGGTTAATAACAGGGAATGGAAGAAGTCTGCTGTGATTATCGATGGAGGATCTTGGCTCGGGTCCTGGTGATAGGGAGATATTGATGGCAGTAACAATGGAACTGGTGTTGCTGTCGCTGATCAGCAAATGGTGTTGGGTTATTCGCAGTTATTGATCGCGGTCGTAAGCGTCAAAAATAAATTTACACTTTCTTACTACTCAAAATATAAATATAGCAAGGGCAAGAAAGGATCGATCCCACAGAGAGGTCTAGGTTGTCAAATTGTTATGGTTCCCTATATAAAACACCGAAGATTTTCTGATTTTATGTAATAAAATAAAATAAAAGCAAATAAAGCAAAGCAAACAAATCAAATCAAGGATAAGAAAGTATTGGTCAAGGATTTCGTTTTCATTCACAAACATGGTTTCACCACAATAACTAGAATTGATATTTTAATCTCAACTTTTATCAAAGACCCTAGAATACCTTGATCGCAAGTATATCCCGCAAATCTCCTCATGTCATCAACAAACACATTAAAAGATGCGAATATGAATTCTACCTAAAGGAACAACCTAACGTGTAAAAGCACTAATCAAGTTTAATTCCCTAGATGCATTAGGTTCTATGAAATCAGGCCAATCAAAGCAATCGAACGTGGAAAGCGCACTAATCCGATTTAACAAAGGTTATGGTTCACATATGATCATAAGAATATATCACTACAAACTATAATCATACTTATGCTACTTGCAATCCGGAATTATCACTTTTGCGTATAATAACCCTAATCTAGCAAGAGAGATGAAAACAAACTCAATCGACTCGCGACTCGACTAACAAGCATTCAAATCATGTAACAATATTAATGGTGAATCATAAACGATAATATGAGAGAAAACTAATTTATTGCATTAAAACTCATATTTGGAAATCAAACTTATTCCATAACCAATAATAAAAACTCTAGCTCATATTCATGGAGTTCATAACAAGAAGAAAGAGAAAAGACTTCATGGTTCTAAACCCTAGAATAAAGTAGAGGCCAAAAGAATAATAGAATAAAAGATATAAGATATCTAGGTTTAGAGAAAAAGTTCTATTTATATGCCTCTCCCAAAAGGATACCCAAAAGTAGGTCAAGTCTTCTCCAAACCCGTCTCAAATTCGTCCACCAAGGCCCATGTGTGAGAAATAGGTCTCTGAAATTTTGGGTTAAAAATTGGGTCGCCGGATTGCTGACGTCATCGTCGGAATCCGGTCACCGTCGCCGGAATCCGGCCACCGGGAAATTATCTCAGGCCAGTTCTCTCTTCGTCAAATAGTCACTAGCTAGTGCATACTCCCAGCAGCTCATCTTCCCTTCTTCGCATTTCAAACACTCACAAAAATCATCCAAACCACTTCTTTCTCTTTTGCGAAAAACGCACCCAAAAAGCGTGGTCCGTAGCTCATATGTCCGGCCATCAATTCTTGCATCCGACTCATACCCCCTTCATGATTCACTGAAACATTACGATCCCCACTCTCGGTTCCGAAATCCGACAACCGAAACTAGTTCCACCGGCTCACCATTCTCGCGCACTTTTCGCACAATTTTGTTCAAGCAAACTCTCATTCTATCATTCTCAGGCCCCCAATGACAACACAAGGCCTTCCCGCAATCATACACGAGACCATCATCACCGCCAACTCGACCCGGCTCTTTCACAACATCTCGAACCCGATCACGGATCAATCACGCCATCACTCACGTTACCATGGCAGCAACACGTTCTATTGATCTCTGCTGTGCTCATGAATCATAGCCAGCTCCATTCAATCCTCCAGTTTTTAATATCAACAGCAAAGCTCATCTATTCATCACCCTATCATTACAGCGGCAGCTTCATTCCTTTTCTTAGCTCAATTCCAGCCTGCCTGAATTGCAGCTCATTTCAGACAAACCATTAACAACACCTCAGATCAAAACTACAGCTCCAAACCTCCTTGCATTTCAAACTCAGGTTGCTTCTGCGAACAGCATCAGCACCTGTAGCTTCATCATTTGGAGCACAGAACCACTGATGGCATAGGGTAGTAGTTGATCTGATGGGCAGGCGGAAATGGCGAAATAGGTTGAGATTGGGGAGTCACACTAGAATGTGACTTCGTTCCAGAAGACCCTCCACCCATATATGCATCTGTCCTTTTATCAAGTCTCAACTCTTCGTGTGTTTCAGGATGAGTTATCTTAACAGCCTTTCGAGTACCACCATATTTACCACCCTGTTGCTGTGCAAACTGTGGGGCCTTAACATGTGGCTGGGCTCTCATTAGTATTAGCCGATGAAATGACCGGTTTACCATTCCGAATTCTTCTTTTGCCCATAACTTCTTCATACAAGCTCCGAATGACTCCGTTCTTTCGCCATTGTCTTCATCTTCTCGTCCTCTACACAATGAAAAGTAGAAATCTTATATTTGAACGAGTTCCAATTGGTCTTTTTGCTCCAAATGACTCCATTGCACCTAATAAACTCAAAAGCACACATAAGATACATAATTTACAAGAAAACTCGCAAAGAAAGCATAAATACTAGATATTAAATACGGTGTATTCTACACCTATCAGTGATCAATGGCAGAGTTGATGATGATGCTGTGCGGTAATGCTTGGAGTTTTCTGAGCTTTCCTCAGGTTCGAATGGTTCAAATGGGATTTTGAGGCTATCGTTGTTGGATTGCGAATCTGCTGGAAGAATGCTTGAGGCTCGATACATTGATACCTTCTGCCGTTAATGAGAACTAAAGTTCAGGGAGCTGTTGGCGGAGACGATGGGGCAAATACGGAGCTGACTGTTATTCACAATGAGAAGCTTGATGACGAGTTCAGGTTGCTACCAGCGTGAAAAGGTGATGGAGAACGAGGAGCTGTCGACTTGTGGTGTTCGAGTCCGTGATGCTCGAGTCAGAGATGAACTTGAGGAGGAGGATGGTCTCTGCTGCCGTTGTTGGATATCAATGGAGTTTGTTGTTTATGGAATAATGGTAGTGGCAATGGAAGAAATCTGTGATCGATGTAGTTGCTGCCATTATCGGGCATGACCGTAGGCAGCGTTGTTGCTGCTGCCAATGGATACGATAGAAGTCGAGCATAGAATGGAAAGAATGCTGCCATTGTTGGCAGCGATGAAGGAGTAGAGTTTAGAGCTCGGAGTTTGAGAAGAAGACAATAACTGGCAGTGAGGTTTAATCGGTGATCTTCTGGTGCTAGTACCTGATGGAGGAGAGAAGAATGAATCTTGTGTTGGACTTAAAGCTCGCGGTGGTACTGTTGGCTATCGAACAAGACAGAGACTGGATTTGGCTGTTAACAATGAAGGACGAAGGAGGCTAAGTTGAAATTCCAGGGGAAATAGATTCTCACGGAGGCAAGAGGGTCCGAGGATTGTTCGCCGGTAAAAACAAAAATCCAGGGAACATTTATTTTCGCGGCGACCAGACTATCCGCGAGTAGATATCCGAACGAAGAAAATTCAGGGACTTTTATTTTTCATGGAGACTTGTATATCCGCGGGAACTGGGAGATTACAGTGAGTAGCCAAAGAGTATGCATGTCAGTTCCGCGGAACGGACGAGCCATTGATACTAATGGGCTGGACTATTCGGTGTTAGGCGCGGACCACTTGGCTATTAAGCCATTCCATTCCGTGACCCTCTTTGAGCAGATTTTGGTCGTGAATTGCTTTTGGAAATTCGGCCAAATTTGGCAATCTACTTCACACGGATTCGAGCACGGACACTTCTACAATTTGGAGACATATAAAAGAAGACTTCTTAACCTAAATATATCTCAACACATCTCATAATACACTTTTGTTCTTCATAAAATATTTTAGGGTTTACCCCTTTAGGGGGAAACCGAGAAACGGTGTAAACATGATAGGCTAAACTTTATTGATTAAGGATGAATTCAATGTTCTAGCGTGAAGCTCTATTATTATACAAGTTTGTTCGGAGTTTTAATCACATCATCGTTTGTTTTCACTATTTGATCTTTATGAGTAATTATTGGATTGATTTGGAGTGCACGCTAGATTGATTTACTAATTGTTATATTGCTAGTATTGAGTTAGGAGATAAGTAATCGTCGAATAATTCATACACAAGTAGAAATCGCGAGACCTTGCAGAGGGATTCTGTGGAGCAATTGCGAGTGAAGATAACACCATCAAGTGAACCTTGAGTTAAGAGTTTAACTACTGGGATCAACCTAATTCACAAAGCCTAAGCGTTCGATCGGATTACACCTTGAGTGAGCTACTACTTGGTGGTTTGTTTGGATAGAATCTCGATATTGGAGAGCTTCAGATCCGTGGTAAAAGGAGTTTTGAGGATAGCACCGAGCTAGCCGCTTTCCTACGGTTGGTGATGAATGGTTCTAACGAAGATAGATAAGTATACTAATCCAGCTTATCGCTTGGTAACGACGAAGGATTCCTTGATCATCTCTTTCTTTTATTTGTTATTATTTCTATTTGACTTTAAACCAACCCCCATTTCACTTTGTTTTGCTATCTAAATAACATATCAATTACACAGCTCTCTGTGGGAACGATCCTTACTACCGCTATATTACTAGTTAATTAGTGGGAAATATATTGATTAATTTTTTGTGATTACGACACGCATCAGTAGTGGGAGACATACGAGCATTCAACTTAAAATGAGCAGCAAGGGGAGTACTTACGGATTTAGTTCCTTCGTAGACACCAAACTTCTGTAACACTTTCTTCAAATATGCCTTCTGAGACAAACAAACCTTACCCTTCTCCCTGTCACGTTGAATCTCCATACCAAGAATCTTCTTAGACTCTCCAAGATCTTTCATCTCAAACTCAGATGACAACTTGCACTTCAAATTATCAATCTCTTTCTTGTTATTCGATGAAATCAACATATCATCGACATACATGAGAAAATATATGAAAGACCCATCACGTAGATTCTTGAAGTATACACAATGGTCATAGTGACTTCTTGTGTATGTTTGGCCTATCATAAACTGGTCAAATCGCTTGTACCATTATCTTGGAGACTGCTTCAGCCCGTAGAACGATCTCTTTAGTTTACATACACAATATTCTTTTCCAGCAACCTTGAACCCACTCGGCTGAGTCATATAGATCTCCTCTTCTAGATCACCATGTAAGAATGTTGTCTTAACATCTAGATGAACTAGGTCTAAATCATATTGTGATACCAAGGCCAACAAAATACGAATTGATGAGTGTTTTACCACCGGAGAGAACACCTCATTGTAGTCAATCCCTTCTCTTTGGGCATAACCTTTTGTAACTAACCTTGCCTTATAACGTACTTGATTCACCGAAGATCCTTCTTTCTTAGCATATTCCCACTTGCACCCTATGACCTTCTTACTGTTCGGAAGCTTCATAAGAATCCATGTGCCATTCTTGTAAAGAGACTCCATCTCGTCCTTCATTTCTCCTTCCCATTCTTTACACTCTGCACTGCGTACAACTTCTAAATAGGAAGTAGGAGTACCATCTTCAACAACTGGTAATGCATAAGCAATGTAATCATTCATCCAACCAGGCTTCCTGGTTGATCTTCTCGGTTTTCTGGTTGTTATGGTCTCCGTGACCGTAGCTTCTGTATCTTCTACTGACTCTTGTTCCTCTTCCTCAATAGTTTCATTATCATTTGGAACTTCAGTAGTTACCTCTCTTGCAGACCCAATGTCTTCAGAGGTATTCTGAACAAATACATACTTAACTGGATTTGGTGGAGTTGCATCAATCTCCACCTGCTGCAAAGGCTCATTAGTATTGGTGCTTCTGTTCTCCACCTGTCGAGAACCCCAAGAATTTACCATAGACATCTCATCAAATGTGAAATCTCTACTCATGACTATCTTCTTCTCAACTGGATTCCAAATTTTGAACCCTTTCACTCCACTTTTCATACCCACAAAGATTCCTTTCACGGCACGGCTATCAAGCTTGTTTTCACTAACATGGTACAACGCAGGACAACCAAAGATATGAATTGAGTCATAATCATAAGCTGGTTTACCAAACCACTTCTCCATAGGAGTTTTACCTTCTAATGCAGCTGATGGAAACCTATTAATGAGGAAGCACGCATATGTAATCGCCTCAAATTTCAAAACGCTTTACCTAATCTAGCATTAGATAACATACATCGTACCTTCTCCAGCAAAGTACGATTCATGCGTTCAGCTACCCCATTCTGTTGCGGTGTCTTCTTAACTGTGAAGTGCTTCTTTATCCCCTCATCCTGACATACTTGCAAGAACGGATTACTCTTGTACTCTCCACCATTGTCCGAATGTAGTACTTTGATCTTTCTGCCAGTTTGAGTCTCAGTTGCCTTTTTCCACCTCACAAAGATTTCTAGGACTTCATCCTTATGCCTCATGGTGTACACCCATATGCGCCTAGAATAATCATCAGTGAACGACACAAACCAATGTTTCCCTCCCAATGATGCATTCTTGGAAGGACCCCAAACATCCGAGTGAACATAGTCAAGAACTCCACTAGTATTGTGGATAGTCAAAAGTTAAAGCTTGTTCTTGTTTTCTTGCCCTTAACACAATGTTCACAAAATGCTAACTTGCAGGCAATAACACCTTTCAACAAGTCTTGTTGAATCAACCTATGCAACGACTTCTCACCGGATGTGCAAGTCTCATGTGCCATAGCTTTGTCTTCTCGGTAGCCGCACTCTCGATGTGTTCGTAAATAGACACATCTCCCGTTGTTGTACTCCCAATCAAGTAGTACAATTTATGATGACTTGTGCCCTTCATGATTACCATAGATCCAGAGATTACCTTTAGAACACCATTTTCAGCGACTATCTTATAGCCCTTAGCTTCTAAAGTTCCGAGTGAAATCGATTCTTCTTTATGGCGTACAAATCTTACCCGCCTTCAACTCTCTAACCATACCATCATGCATCTTGATACGAACACTACCAATCCCAATCACCCCGCATGTATGATTATTTCCCATACGTACTTCTCCATCAAGCTCTTCAAAACTTGAGAACCGATCCGCGATATGGACACATATGATATGTTGCTCCAGTATCTAATACCCATGTACCATCTGTAATAGCACAAGTTGATGGTGTCATAGTTAGCGAGAAATCAGAAGCATCATCTGATTCTTCATTACCTTTTACAATGTTCACCTCGGTCTTGTTGTTATCTCCTTCTCTTTTCTTACGCTTAGGACAATCCTTAGCCCAATGACCGAAGTCATGACACCAAACAAACTCATCTTTCTGCAGTCGCGTTCTACTCTTAGAACGTCCTCTACCTTTCCCATAACCACCAGTCTTCCTTCTCCTGTCTATTGAACGACCTCTTGCAAGAAGAAAGTCATTGTTAGTTTCACTTGCAAGGTCTTCACGATCCATCTTCCTGAACTCCTCACTACGCAATGCTGTAGTGACCTCTGCGTATGTCATCTTGTCCTTGTCGTGCATTAATGCCTTTATAACGGGTTCATACTTTTCAGGAAGAGAGTTTATCAGACACAAAGCTTGTTCCTCGTCGTTGATCTTCTCATCGTAGTTAACCAACTCAGCAAGAAGTTTATTATATGAATCTAGGTGCTCGGTTAAGGTTGCACCTCTCTTCATGTTATAGCGATACAAATTCCTTTGAAGATATATCCTATTGGCCACGTTCTTCACAAGGTATTCCTTCTCAAGCTTTTCCTGCAGAGATCCTTAGCTGAAGTTTCGTGTTGATAATTAACTCTTCATCATTTGCTAAACACCCTCGTATCGAAGCAAGACATAATTTATTCATCTTGTTCCACTCGCTTTCGAGACATCTCCACCGGCTGACCTTCTAGAGCTTCTTCTAGGTCAAGATGGACAAGAGCATCCATTACGTCCGTTCTCCATAAACCAAAGTTATTGGTTCCTGTAAACTTTTCAACCTTGAGTTGTGATCTATGAATGAAGTATTTCTTCTTTTGTTTCTTTATCTTTATTTGTGGGATCTGAATGTTCTCCTAAAGGATTTTTCGGATCTTCGTCCCCGTCAACCATTGTTCACAAATAACCAAATATAGATAAAAACAGAACCTTCACTTCAACTGCAATTCGAGTACCCGTATCCAAGAGCGTCTCCTTGCTCTGATACCACCATTGCGCCAAAGCTGCGGAAGGCGTTAGGTTTGCACTACTACGAGGTATCTCAATATTGCCAAGAACAAAATCACACACACAAGAAGAGCAAGTAATTAACGAGGTTGAATCCTCGGGAAGGAATAAGCAATTTTATATATCACCGTATAGGTTGGAATATACAAAGCCTAAGCAGAGAAGAAGAGAACTCTTACTAGTTCTGATGTGTTTTCTCTAGTTCTCTGTATGGCTATTTATACACATCAATAGGACTGGACACATTCCTTAACAAGGATTACTTTCCTACAAGTATAGGGTTTCCTAACTTAGCTCTAAGAGACAAACCTCTTAAGCTGCTATACTTAAGACACAAGTACTTGGTTTCCTTAACTAACTAGATTTCCTAATCTAGACCTTGACCGACCTACCAACAAAAATTCAGAGATGGAGAAGAAGAATAGATGTGGTCTGCTGCCGAAGTTGAAATGGATGAATGGGTTTTGATGATTTAGGGTTTTCCTGTGAATTGAGGAGAGATTGATGTTGTTGGTTGTCATTGCAAATGAATCGGAGATGGGTTCGATCTGAGTATGGTGAATCGCTGTTGTAGTGAATTGAGACAAGATTAAAAGGGGATCTGTGGGTTTTATTTGAAATCAAAAGCAGATAGAAGAAATTGGGAGATTATTGAGAATCAGAAGATGGGTGTTAGCCGTGGGTTAGAGAGAACAAAGAAAGAAGAAGTTGTTGGTAGTGAAATTGATGCAGCTGCAATTGGATATGAATAAAGAAGGTTTCCGCTATGGTTTGATTGAGCTACGGGTCTGGCATTGCAGCTGAGCAGTTAGGAGATGATGCTGCTGAGAACATTCAGAAAAGAGATGAAGAAGAAATTGGGGTTTGATGGATGGTACTGCCGCTGCAGCTGTGACAAATGATGGTGCTCAATGGGTTAATGTTGTTGCTGCTCAATTGGAGATGTTGCGGTGTACATTGGATGATTTTCAAGGGTCTGAGTTATCGTTCGAATGTGTTAGATGATGCTGGTGGTGCTGCTGTTACAGGGAATGCTGGAATGAAGCTTGAATTGAGTAGATGTATGTTAGGTATTGGCGCAGGGAAAGAACAACCTGAAATCGGCCTGAAAATTGTCGTAAAAACAGAAAACTCTGTTTATTTTTATGCTCCGGCGAGTCAACTCGTTATTAGCCGATAAACGATCCGACATTGACTCGGTTGAGTAAGGCGATTCAGACAAGTCAGATGTAGCTAACTCACTCTCTGCCTTGACTCCTTGACTAACGGTTTGACCATATTGACCGTTATCTCGACAGATCGTCGTAATGTAGAATATGCGTTAACATAGAAGAAATTGTGGACGGCAAGAGAGCTTTATGGACGGATTCCGGTGGTACCAATGAATTTCCGGCGACCCAATTTGTGAAGTATTTTCTAGACTCATCTAGACGCATGGGTTTGAGGATTTGGACTTGAATTTGAAAAGTGAAGATGGAAGATTTGAGAAAGACAAGGACTTGGAAAGAAGACTAACAAAGGGAAAGGGATTCTATTTCTAAGAGGATTGCTAGGAAATTGAAGCCTATAAATAGAGAAGTTCTCTACACACACTTCTACACCTTTTACAAACACAACACTTGTGTTTTTGCTTGCTTTTCAAAATTCACTTTTTTAATTATTTGTGTGAATTTCAAAAACATGAGTAGCAAATTTTCTTATTGATTGAGGATGAATTCCTAGTTCTTAACATATGATTTGAGTTTTGTTTTCAATTCTATCTTGAAGTTTTTCACATGATTATCATTTGTTTTTACTAATAGGAATGTTTATACATTCATGGTCGATTGATAGATTGTTTAGGTGGCCAACTAAATTGATTTTTTAATTGATCTAAAGCTAGTGAAAGTTAGGGGATAAGCAATCGTTTCTTGACTCTTTACACAAGTAGCAAACACGAGACCTTGCGGAGGGATTCCGTGGAGCAATTGTGTGTGAAAACAATGTTAGCAAGTAGACCTTGATCTAAGAGTCTAACTACTAATATCAACCAAATAAATTCATAAATCTTAATGCGTTTATTTAAATTACATCTTGAGTGATCTACTACTAGGTGGTTTGGTAAATAGAATCCTAAGTCGAGAACTTCCGTATCCGGTGATACAAGGGATTTAGCGGTTTAGCACTGATCTAGCTGCTTTACCTACGGTTGGTGATAATCTGTGACTAATAAAAAGTGGAAAAGAACATAAATTGATTCATTGTTTTGCAACGAAGAAGGATTCCTTGATCTAACTTCTCTTATTGAATTCAACCTAAACTTTTAATTGATTTATGTACTTTCTTTTGTTTTTTAAAATCTAAAACCAAAACCCTCCCTTTTGTGATAATTAAACGACTAAAAACTCTTGCTCCTAGCGGGAATGAACTTGACTACACTATATTACTTGTTAATTAGGTGGAAAAATATTCACTAATTTGTTGTGGTTACGACACGCATCACTTCGCTTTTCCTTTAGAAAACATGGTGGATGTTGAGAAAGAAATCTGTTGGTTTGGTTGAGAGGCCACCCCTAGTGTTGTATTTATAACAAGAAAAGAGGCGTTGGTAATTCAAATGGGCGGTTTTAGTAAAGTCGCGCGATTTTACCAAAGAACGCCAACTCCTATGGTAATTCAAACGGGCGCTTAAAGGAAAGTCGCGTGCGGTTGTATTACCAACGCCAACGGCTCGATCTTCTTTCTCGACCTATAAATTTCATTCCTCCCATCTCCAAAATCACATCTTCTTCTTCTTCTTTTTTTTCTTTCTAAAACTCTACAAAAATGTCTGTTAGAAATCGTGGTCCCAAGTTTACTGAAGAAGAGGATATAACTATATGCTAAGCATATTTTTTTCATAGGGTAATCACTGGTGTTGTTATTTTTCATGATGGTTCTTTTTGGGAGAACGTTTTTTCAATGTTCGTCTTACTGATGGGAAACCCAGGAAACCGAGATGCTCGTTGATTGGGTGCTCGTTTTCAATCTATTAGGCTTGCAGTCAAGCCATTTCTTGTTCTGGTAATGGAAATTGATCGAGAAAAGTTCAGCGGTGTAACTGAAGATGAAGTGATCCAAACAGCTCTTGATAATTGGGAGGAAGCTCACAGTAAACCTTTTCGTTACGAAGCGTGTTTCATAATTATAAAAGATGGTCCATCTCAAGCACATCGTTACTGCACTCGAATGCCGCTCCCGATCTTTACAATGGAAGAAGATGTTGCTCTTGTTCGATGTTGGTTACATCGTATGATGAGACCAATGAACAATGAAATTTTTTGGGAAAGAGTATTGGGACATTTTTTAGCATCGCGGAACGAAGCCATAAGAAACAGTAAGAGCCTAGAACTAAGAATTGCATTCATCACTAAGGAAGTCAAACATTATACAGAAGTTTTGTGGATGGTTCACCGTAGCTATTCTGGATTATCCAACGAAGAACTGGTGAGTATCTTACCTTTTTCCTCACTGATCAACTGCATCATAAATATTTGAACTTGTTGTTTATCTGTTTTACAGAAAACCATCGCTCAGGCCAAGTTTACTGAAGAAAGCGTAAGAGAGTTTAAGCATTTTGAATGCTATGAACTCTACAAAGAGAATGTCGCTGGATTTGATGTAGTTTGATATTATTTGCAAGTTCAAATTGTAATAAATTTCGCTTAATCTGAAGTGGAAATCTCTATTTTAAAATCTAAATATTTTCGTTCATTGATGCCAATTCTTTTACAAGATATAAACTTAGGCAGTAATAAAATGTACTAACAACTTCAATAAAAATCAAGTACAAGTTTTGGCCTCCTGTTTATCTTCATTTGACGTATCTTCCATTCAACGCGCTCTTTGACAGTTTCGCCTTTGTTTTTGAATTTTTTGTTGTTAACTTTCAAAACTGGAGCTCTTCTTTGCCTTTTAGCTGAACAATTTCTTGGAGCAACTTCAAAAACTTTCACGTCCCTCTTACAATTTTCATTCTTTTTAAAACTTCCACATATCTTAGAAACAACAGCTTCAAGTTTTGCATCGCAAAAAAGTGTGATCGCCTTTTCAGCGATTGAGAAATAGCTTTTAGAAGAGAAAATTCAAGAGAAGTGAATTTTGAATTTTGGTGTGAGTGAATTGTTTGAAATTGATGGTAATTTATAGAGGTAAAAGTGAATTTTGAAATTTAAAAAACTACCCGTTGGCGTTTTTGCTACAAACGCCAGCGTCCTAGCTTCGAGCGCCGCGTTGAAGCTTTGAGCGCCAGCGCTTGTCCTTCCAACGCCGACGCTTTACCTTGAAACTCCAGCGTTTGTTTTTCGGTCGCGCGTTTAGTTATCTAACACTAAGTGCTTTACCATAGTAGAAAAACCAGTTTGACCATCCACCTGGCTAACAAAGATATGGGTTTGTTCATTCCCATAGGAATTGCCTAGTTAGCAATTCGGGATACGGATAGTAGTTCGTGACTGCATACGTACGGGAATTATACGGATTCGGATAGGTCGGATTCGGTCAAAAATCCTGTCAAAAATCCGGTCAACGGTTCGTTGTCCCACAAAAAGAGTTCTGAACGGCATACGTGCGTGCATATTCGTTTTATAAATGTGAGTTCGGCACTTAAAATTCCTACTACATATATGATAAATTGATAAGTATTATGACCTTATTACGAGACTAATTTTATTTGTATATGATTTATAAGATGGAAAAAACATTTTAGCGTGATTATTTACCATGAAGTAAACAATTTAATCGCATAAATGTATTATAAAACGAGTTTATAGACTTTTAAACAAAAACTAACACATAAAACACTCAAGTTAAACAACTACCAATAGAAAATTTTAATCAATAATTGTATTTAAATATAAAGTATATACAAAATCAAACAAAAATCAATCAATGTAACTCTCGGTGAGAAAATTACTTATGGGAGAGCGAGGTTGGGCGCGAACTAGGTTCGAAGTTCTAGTTCTTAAATATCATTCGGATTCTGTTAGTTCGGATACGTTCGCGAATCATTCGTGAGGTCCATATAATCCTAACTAGGTTCGGAGTTCAAATAGTTAAGATCATTCTTGATTCTGGGGTTCGATACGTTCTAATCATTCTAATAATTCGGAGAATTACTAACTAGTAGGATGCATAACTTTCTGAAAGTACAATAACAGATGAGGTTCATTAATTAATATCTATCTTTGAGGCAGCCAAAGATGGCGGGTTATCCGCCAAAATCTTCTTCACGTGACGTAATACAATTTTCTTTCGTGGAAAGAGACTCTACAGCGTCTAGTTAATGGGCATATCACTGTCCAATCAAAAGTGTACTAACCGAATGATTCTTTTGAGACCTTTCAATTCTTGCATGGATCATCCTCACTTTGGGATGAGGTCATTATGAAATAAAAAACAAAAACTTTTTTTTTATTTATTTACGGTAATGGCTAATTGATTTTAACTTTAAATCATGTTTTTTAATATAAATTTTATTTTGTATACAATGAGTGGGTTGGCAACCTAGCTACAAGCTGAGCAATGGGTGCTAGCCTACCAACGAGTCTCATGAGGAACCAACCAATAAAGCCGAAACGGATAGGGGATTGATTATGTCGCAAGGGATCCCCTGAAGCAAGCGCCATCGATGACTCGAACCTGAACCCCTGAAGCAAATCAAATCTTTGACGAAATGGGATAGCCAGCTGAGCTAGCTATCCGGTTTTAGTTTTAGTATTAATTTTTTAATTTAATTATTAATTCAATTCTTATTTTTTTTTTTTAGTTTTCTTTTTCTCTTTTTGTTTTCTTATTGGGTGTGTTTCTGTTTGGTTAGGTTTTTTATTTTTCTAGCCGAACCGCAATCTTTTGGGCCGGCAAAAAGAAAGAAATTCAGTAGAAATTCAATTTGTTTTTCATATGCAAGGAATAGGTTAAGCTAAAGAAAAAAACAAAACAGTCCTCCGTATGTCCTTTATACGAAAAGAATTGAGATTGGATTAGGAAAAATAATTAAATATAATTACACAGAAAAAATAATAAACTCAGCAAATCACATTCTAATTTTCTTACACGCGGAGAACATATTAAAGTTCTGCAAGGAAATGTAAAAGAAATCCTACCTGATTTTTTTTTTTTTTTTTAACTCAATTCACGTATAGTTTTGTCCATAATACATACATTCATATACATGTAGATACGGTTCTTTTTAGTTATTTTATCGCACTAT
Organism: Papaver armeniacum; assembly: GCA_023531295.1. Lineage (NCBI taxonomy): Eukaryota > Viridiplantae > Streptophyta > Magnoliopsida > Ranunculales > Papaveraceae > Papaver > Papaver armeniacum. The sequence goes on along the minus strand of JAJJWW010018582.1, from coordinate 859,679 downwards.
ATATACTGTGGACTGTGGCTTACTTAAACCAAAAACATCAATTAATTTTCTTGCAAAACCTTTTGTGATGGAGAGCTATTCGTCATACCATCTCCTTAACAATCTAAAGATCATAGGAAAACCCACTTTGATTACTCCAGCAGAGGAAACACCAAATGGACTCTATTTTCTTAGTAATCTTGACCAGATAGTGCCATTTACAATCTCCACAGTGTACTATTTTAAGTCGTCGTCAGAATCACTCATCAAGACCATCAAGGATTCCTTTGCAAAAATGATGGTTTACTACTATCCCTTTGCTGGCCGACTAAAAATCAGCGAAGATGGGAAGCTGGTAATCAATTGCACGGGAGAAGGTGGTGTTTTTGTTGAAGCTGAGGTTGATTATAATATGGATGAGATAGGAGATTTTGAATCAACCAATACTAAAACTCTTTCGAAGCAGTTTGTTTATGATATTTTCGATGACCAAGAAATTGCTTTTGACATTCGTCAAACAAAAAGTATACTCGATGTTCCTCCTCTCATTGTGCAGGTTTGTATAGAGCTGAAACTAGTCATACATTACATGTTTGGGCAAAGATATGTATATAGTACTCCAATGGTACAGTACTTCCTTTTCTTCTGCATAAGACAAAAAAAAAAAGAAAAAAAATGAACGTAGCAATTCTTTTGATCAGTTTACAATGTTCGCTTGTAGGTAACCAAATTCAAGTGTGGGGGATTTGTTTTCGGGATAAGCGTGAACCACTGTATGCTAGATGGTATTTCTAATGTCCAATTTTTGAACTCATGGGGTGAAATTGCCAGAGGCTTACCATTAACCATGCGTCCGTTTCTAGATAGAACCTTGCTCAAAGCAAGAAACCCGACTAAGGTAGAGTTCATCCACAATGAGTATGCAGAGATTAAAGACATATCTACGAAAGACACGACTAATAATCTTGACAAAGAATTACAAGAGCTTTCTTACAAGTCTTTCATTTTGGATCCTGTAAAGCTAAAACAACTCAAAACAAAAGCGATGGAAGATGGGGTTCTTCAGCAAACCTGTTCAACATTCGAAGCACTGACTGCTTATATTTGGAGAGCTAGATGTCAAGCATTAAAACTCCATCCAGATCAAATAGCCAAGCTATACTTTGCAGTAGATTGTAGGAACAGAATTGATCCCCCGTTGCCAAAAGGGTATTTCGGCAATGGTGCCATGTTCATGAGTACTTTGTGCCCAGCAGGTAAACTATTGGAAAACCCAATTTCATCTACGATTCAGCTGATTCGAAACTCAATAAAATCGGTTACAGATAGTTACATAAGATCTTCAATAGATTGCTATGAAGAAACAAGAAGTAGAGCTTCTCTATCCTCTACGTTTTTGGTAAGTAGTTGGTATAAATGGCTCTATTTCATACTTTTGATTTCGGTTGGGGAGAGCCATTTTCATTCGGACCAGTTCCTTTTCCGGGTTTGGACTTATTCTTGCCTCATGGAGAAGATAGAAAGAGTATAAATGTATTCCTTGGCTTGCCAGCTTCAACAATGAAGATCTTCGAAGAACTTATGCAGATGCATGGTATTCAATCTATGGATTGATTGATGATTTTTAGCTCAATGGACTTGTTTCTAATAAGTATAGTCAAATAAGTATGGTCAAAGTCAGTTGACTATTATCATGTATATTGTCAGTTCCATAGAACTGACAGAAATGTTGGTTTTAGTGCAATATGATTGCTCAGATTAAAGGTCATTCCGAGATAGACAAAAACCTGTAACAATAATTTTCATGTAATAAAACTTCTTTCTTTCAATTCTTTGATTTCTTCTGTTTCTTTAAAATCTTGAATAATTGAAACATAGATTTCTCATGGTATCAGTTAGGTTAACGATCTAACTAATATCAAACATCAAAGCTCAATAATTTTTCTCAACAATTTTCAGCTTTCATCTACAATCTGGGTAACAAATCTTAAAAACGTTTCTCCCAATATTTTCTAGGGTTCTTAAGTTTCTGTATGGTAACTTTGAGATCTGGAAATAAATTCCACACCCAAGCTACAAATTCTAACAAGAATCGTAACAACAACAGCAGCAATCACAACATCAATTTTCGATCTGATCTTGAAGATTTTCAGAACTCAAACATTGCAATGTCGACTTCTGCTGTTAATGGTACTTCCTTACCCTTTACGAATATCACTAATTTTGTATCAATGAAACTTGATGGTACTCTCCATGTGGCTGGTGTTGACATGTGGCGTATTAGCACCACTGGGAGAAACGTTAATACCGAGAATAATTTCGGCGCGGTGTTCTCAGGGTTTGTTGCCGATCCCGACTCGAGTTCTACCATCTTGAGACCGAGTTGAAAATGAAATTGGGAATTGAAAAGTGATATTGCAACCGAGAGATTAAACTCCCACTGTGGTCGCCAATTGTTTGTGGGGAAAACCGTTTCGCGATTTCGGTAATCTCGTGTGAGTGCGGATGAGAAACAAATCTAAACCCAAAACAATGTACTGCACGGAGTACTTTTGATTCGAGAGATCAACTGCATAATCTTGTCCTAAACCAAGAAATGGTCGTTCCAGGCTTGCTTGATTCTAAAGTGAAGGAGAAGGGTTGGTCTTTGGGAGGAAGCGAAGAAAGTTTTGAGGCCGAATAGTTGATTCTGGAAGTGTGGGTGTTTTGCGACTTGTATCCGAAAGTTGAACTGGCGAGCTGAATGGAAAGCTACCAGGTGATTTATGGATGTGTATTGTTCTCCTGACCAAAAACCTTTCCTTTGGTCGAAGTAGGTGAAACCTATTTATACAAGTCGTAATAAAATGTACCTTGGCCTCGTAAGAAGTAGAAGCGGTTGAGCGGTGGAAAAGTGGTAACGGGTAACGCCTGGAATTGATGTTTCCATAATGAAGATGCGTTTCACCACTTATTTCTTTCCATTACTAACCTCCTCACCTTTATGACACTTTCTTGTAACGGGCGTATTGCACGGCGCATGATTTAAACTGCCAGACCAATACCCTGATGAGCATCCCCCAGTTTGTGACATGTTTTGATGTCTCGAGTGTTTTCATTGGAAAACGTGTAGCATGTTTCTATGTGTGGCAATTTAAAATAGAGAGGTTTGCCGGTTCGCTGACGCCTTCGACTTCACGAGATTTTGCATCTCGGAGGAAGGGTGGCCGTTGATTATGGATACCTTCTGTTGGTAGTCAGTGGCGTGGCCGTGGTGTTGGCATGGCTTGCGTATGCCTTTGGTGCGGCCAAATTAGGGTTTTGGAATAAACCTTGGAATTTGGCATTGCGACCAAAAGTTGCCACAAGTTTGGTGGCGAACTTGTACGGCTGAGATCTGTATCTGAAAAGGAAGGGTAGCCGTTGATCGTGGATACCTTTCGTTGGTGATCAGAGGCGTGGTAGCGTGACTGGCATGGCTTGCACATGCTTTTTTTGGCACGATGACCAAAGAATTGGCATCGTAGCCAATTTAGGGTTTAGCGGCACAAAGCAAGGGATTTGGCATTGTGGCCATAAGTTGCCACAAGTCTTGCGGTTTGGTGGCGAATTTGGATGGCTGAGATTTGCATCTCAAGAGAAAAGATGGCCATTGATCATGGCCGCATCTTGTTTGCATAGCGGCATTGGAAACATGCTAGTGGTATGCCAGTGGCGTAGCCATGGCATAACGACATGCTAATGGCATAGCCGTGGCATGGTGCCATGCTAGTAGCTGCGGCATAGCGGTATGCTAGTTGCGGCGTGGCCAAAAGCTAAAATTGGCATCGTGGACGGATTTGGTAGCAACTTGCCCAAATTAAGGTTTGGCGTATTGAAACCCTAATTAGTGCGTGTAGTATGCGTGCGGCATGTTTGGCGCGTTTTGGAAGTTGGTCGTTTTTGGGAAGCCAGCGTGTTTTTGGAAGCTAGCATGTTTTGGGAAGCCAGCGTGTTTTTGGAAGCTAGCGTGTTTTGGGAAGCTAGCTAGTATAGCGACCTCTTTTGAGGCCGTGGCAGGTTTGGAGCAACCTGATTGGTCGAAGGGAAGTGGGGCCACCATGCTAGGGCGTGGCCACACTTCCAACGCGCGGTGGCGGATTTGAAGCGACCTGATTGGTCGATGGAAAGAGGGCCGACATGCTAGGGCGCGGCCGCACTTTTAGTGCGCTTGTGGCGGATTTGGTTGCCTAGCTTGGTTAATCACGGTTTCGACCAACGGGGTCTAGTATACTGCGCGAGGCGCGAAACCCTAATTTTGCAAACTAGTCGGGTTTATGAGTTCTTTTATGAGTCATCACAATAATTTGCTGGATTTTGTATACTACCACACAAAATCTTTATCTACAGAATGCACTGTGCTTTCTGTCTGAGTATTCCGTGCAATGGCGTTAACTTTGGTACTTGGAGGTTCATGTTACTCCGCTCGCGAGTGAACATAAATCCGCTCATGCCATACCGATTTAAGGGTTCTCATTGGGAACATAGCACATGAAAGTACTCAGTGAGTCTAGTATTGGCGAGGGTGTAAGAATTTACAGAGTGTTATGGATAGAAGTATATTGAGCGGCTCAATAAATGTGTCGGGAGAGGTTAGTACTGCAAGATCTTGTTTCCTTGCAGAGTGACGTCACATCTGATGCAAGGTTTTACGATTTTAACCCTAATCTAAAAACCACCATCAACAATCCCTTACTGTAGTTCCGTATAATATCGACAGGGCCGCTCGTCACATGGGATTTGATCAGGGTATTCCCTTATGTCGTCCTCCCAAGCCTCCAACGAAGCTTTTGCTGCCTGTTTTTGATACTAGTCTCTTCGCCGCAAAGATGAGTCTTCCATTCTTGCTCAAGTATAATAATTTCTGGAGAGAAGAGCTCTTATCTTTTCAGAAATTCGTGGAGGAAGTTGTGACAATTCCGCGTGATAAGCCTTCTTCTGAGATTTTGAAACAGCATAAATTGTTGAAGCCACTTCCGGGCAAGCGAACTAGGGCTGACGCTTCTAATAACTGCAGTCCCCAGGATGCAGGAGCGAGGTCTAAGAAGCAAGCAGGTGGACCGGTGATTTTCAATTCTTCCCATATGCAGGTACGTTAAGTTTTTTTTTTGTTTTTTGATCCACTGATTTTGTCCATCTCGAGAAATCCTCGCTGAATGTGCTTCTTATTGATCGCTGTCGTAAGCGTCAAAAATAAATTACACTTTCTTACTACTCAAAATATAAATATAGCAAGGGCAAGAAAGGATCGATCCCACAGAGAGGTCTAGGTTGTCAAATTGTTATGGTTTCCTATATAAAACACCCTAAGAATTTCGATTGTGTAAATAAAAATAAACAAAAAGCAAATAAAGTACGCAAATCAAGGATGTGAAAGTATTGGATAAAGGTTTCATCTTCAATTGTAAACAAGTTTATGAATATATGAATAGAATTCGTATTTAATCTCGCTATCATCAAAAGCCATGGAATACCTTATTGCAAGAATACTCCGTAAATTTCCAAAGTTATCAACACACACATTAGGGCTGCGTATGTGAAATCTACCTAAAGAATAACCTAACGCCTTGCGCTAATCAAGTTCAATTCCTAGGAGCATTAAGTTTTAAATAGGCTAATCAATGCAATTGTAATACATTGCGCAAACAATTCGACAAAGGTCAATTTCTACATATGATTACGAGGATGTATCACTACAACCTAGAATCATATCATGCTACTCGTATTCAAGGTTATCGCTGATGAAAACCCTAAAATAGCTATAGATATGAATGTGAGTTCAATCAATTCTAGACTCGACTAAACAAACATTCAATCATATTGCAATCCATCAATCATGCAATTATTGTAACCCGTAGAAATCATACGATAATATTGAGAGAAAACTAATTCATAAAAATCATAACTTGGTTGCAAAATCCAACTACATCTTCAACCAATAATAAAAACTTAGTTACTTGTGTTTTTGGAAATCATCATAGAAAGTTTAGAAGAACCTATCATGTGAAACCCTAGAACAAAAGTAGAAGTCTCCCCTAATGGAGATATATCTAGGTTTAGAAAAGTTCTATTTATATGCCTCTCCCAAAAGGATACCCAAAGTAGGTCAAGTCTTCTCAAACCCGTCTCAAATTCGTCCACCAAGCCCGGGAGTGAAAAAATATGTCTCTGGAATTTTGGGTCCAAAAGCGTCGCGGAATCGGCCGACGTCATCGCTGGAATCCGGCCACTGCCACGGAATCCGTCAATGGAAAATTTATCACCAGGCTACTTGAATCATCGGAAACTGTCACCAACAAGTATGTACTTCCAGCAACTCATCTCCCCTTCTCTGCATTCCAAACATTCACAAAAATCATCCAAACCAATTCTTTATCTCTTGCGAAAACGCGCCCAAAAGCGTGATGCGTAGCTCATATGTCCGGCCGTCGATTCTTGCATCCGACTCATACCCCCCTCGCGATTCACCGAAATATTGCGATCGACACTCTAAGCTCCGAAATCCTACAACCGGAAGTATGTTTACCGGTGCGCCATTTTCACTCCGTTTTCGCACTATTTCTGCGGCTCAAAAATCCATTCTCTCGCTTGCAAACTCGTGCCTCGGTGCTTCTCTTATAACTCACTCGCAATGCCACCATCAAACTCGCCACTTCCATCCTTAGCTCGGCCTCCGCACCAACCACTTGCATTACTAACACCCGCCACATTCTCCAAAGATCTCCCCGCCTCTCATCGACCACAATCGCCATGACCTCGCAAAGACATCTCCGCACTCGCCTGCCTCGCACCGCCATTACTCCATCACTTGCTCCAGTAATCAGCCCTGTAATCCATTCCGCATCGCCACCAGCTCTGCAAATTGAGACATTGCTTCACTGGCTCTCTCTCGTTCAACTTCTCCATCTCTGTTCGTTCAATCCGAGACATATCATCCAACATCAACAGCTCTATCCAAGTCTGAATTACAGACCCATCAAACTCAATTCTAAAGTTCCTGCAATTTCAACCTGAGCACAACCCAAATCCTTCTTAGCTTCACTATATCCTGTAACATCACCCTTGGTCTGCATCCATCTGTTGCTTCAGTTGGCAGCTACAACTCCACCAGATTCATTCAACCAAAGCCATACTTAGCATACCACAACCACTTCACAAAGACATACTTCCACTGCTCACGCTTTAACTCCTCTAGGTATAATCGGGACTTGCTGATTCAACACCACCAATGCCTTTAGCTTCTTTCACAACCTGCTCAAACCCATCGCTCTCTGCTCTCTCTTGCATCCATCCACTCGGAGTCGATCCACAGCATCATTCTCCCTTGCCTCCAGCCCATGACCTGCAATTGCACTGCCTTGCAACTTGCGGCTCCAACTCCAGCTGCTACTCCCTTTGTTTCATTGCAGCACCAACATCGTAGCCTTACAGTCCATTGCCCAGTTGCAGCTCACTCCTTCTCGATCTACCATGCCATCGGGCCAGCTGTTTGACCTCCGTTAAATCCATGGCTTAACCACCTCAAGCAGCCACCATTCCCTCCATCGACCACCGCAACATTCCACTTTAGTTCCAAGACCATTACTACCACCCGACACCACTCGCATCTCGGCAAAGCCTTCAGCCTCCTTGTTTCTCAAATCTGCCACAACTCGGCTATTCCGCAACACCATCACAAGAACACAAGCCCTATTCCACCTCGCAATTGCTCGCTTACAGGCTTCACCATTTGGTACCTGCAACTCGCCATATCATTCATGCCACCTGCATTTCAGTTGTGCAGAACACTTGTACCTGCCTTAATCAGAAGCAAAACCTCCAGACATTCTGACTACAACATCACCACCATTGCTGCATCTCCCTTAGGCCACCCTCATCATACGCTCACAAACAACTAACTAACCAATGATGATGACTCCGTTGATGGACCAAAAGAGCTGCCATAAGACCGGCCAATCATTCAAAGCCATTAAGCAAACACTTGATATGTCTTCTCGATGGTGAACAAAATACAAGTTTGCCGTTGATTCTCGACCCCATAATATCTTCTTCCCCGCACAATTTCACGATTCACACAATACCCACAACTCCTAAAACGCCATTAATCATTCATCCCTCAATTGAAGGCAAATGGCTTGTTTCATGTTCATTCCCGAGTTCTTGATGATACATTGCTCAAAATCTCTGTATGTAAACCGAATCCAAGTGAGAACCCAATCTCTATGCTTCCCGAACTCTAACAAGAACTATTAATCCTCTCCTTCGATCTTCATTTTCTCCGCTCAACTCGGCAAAACACCTCGCCTTTTGGTTTGCTCGCAAAAGGAGCTTGCGGCTGCGGTTCGATGGAAAGAACCACTTATGTGTTCTAAGGTGAACTTGTCCCCAGATGGGATCTAATACACTAGAATGGATATTGGCACCCATGACTCGGATAAGGGCTACCAAAGTGATCTTCTTGCACCGTCAAATCCCTCACGGAATCGACAAGCTTAATCATTTATTTTTCTCATAACTCTCTCATTGATGTCTAACGGCCTCATTCTTTCGCAGACTAGCTTCACTTTTCGCTCTCTTCAACATGACTAGAAGAAATCCAAGATTCCAACGAGTTCCACTTCTTTTGCTTTAATGGCTCCAAAACACCTAAATAACTCAAAAGCAACAATAAGATACATAATTCACACGAAAACTCGCAAAGAAAGCATAAATACTAGCTATTAAATACTAAGTGTATTCTACACCTATCGATTCCCCACACTTAGACTTTGCTAGTCCTCGAGCAAATCAAACAAAATAAAACAAAAATAAAAATACAACAACTCCGTGTCGTCGAGGCTACGGTCACTTTTAGCATAAATAACAAGCCTTTAAACCCCTAGGTGTCCCTAGTGGACGAGTTATAGTCTCGTGAAGGTTTACAAGAGGTCTACCTACAAAACCTATATTTCAAACTCCGTCTATTCGTGACAAATCAATGAATGAATCCAAAATGACTACATGAGGAGGTACCTTGCAAATTCAATTCAATTATTAGTAAATAAACTCTAATTAGATAGTCGAACAAGCCACAATACTCTAAAACTAACAAACCACAATCACAATGAAAAGATTAAGAAGATGGATATAGATGTAGATGTTGGCGAATGTTCACAAGTGTTCGATGTTTCCCATATCCGTTCAAGGTCACTTTGCTAAGATGAACCTAATCCTATTGGATTGAGCTCCGGTGCTGAATGCTACATCAAATCAATTGGCATATACAAGGGAACCAAGAGTGACTTTATTCAACACAATAATAATTTTTTTTTTTTTATATGATTAGATCAAACTGATCCAATTTCTTTTTTTTTTAGACTTGGCATGATTAGATCTTTTGGATCCAAGCGCATGCTTCTTGTCGCCAGTACATGATAGTTGCCTTGGATCCTCGCATTCCACGCTTGTTTAGGCGACGGAGACAGGGACTACGTTTCACACATACTGCTATTCCCAAGTGTCTTTTTATTCCGTTTTGGTCTATGGTCGGTCCTTTTTTTTTCTTTTTCAATTTTTTTTTTTTTTTTCTTTTTCATATATTTTTTCATCATTTTTTTTTTCTTTTTCTAGTAACTCAATCACTCTATATCATCCTAGCAGTAATAACACGTCGATTTTTAGTGACCCACCAAAGTACTTAGAGAACAATAGATAAATATGGAAAAATAAAAATAGAATGTGATATGGTGATATTCCGAGATATGGTAACAACTATCATGGTATTTATGATTCATGAGCTATGTTCGTCCCTTTTAGTTAATTGGTTCCTCAAATCCTGCATTCAAAATGGTTCCATCCACTAATGGTGTCAAAAACAAACTATACAAACATATAAATGCTCCCCCACACTTAAACTTCACATTGTCCTCAATGTGTAAAATCGAAAGTTCTGAATTCTGACGTAACAGCAGATAAAACGCAAACACTGTGCAAATTGGTAAGGAATTTGGAAAAAATCCATTTCACAAAAGTTGTTCACCTACATGTTTTCTACACAGTGTCAAAATTTCACAGTGTTTTGATAAACGGTCTGACAGTTATGGTCTCTGGACTGAACTACGCGCAGTCTGAAATTTTCTGACGAAAAGGTATTCGTCATAATTCTCTTCTAAGATAGATTCCGGACTCAATGAAATTAAACATAGGGATGCAAATATGATATGAAAACAGTAAAAATAAATAAACGAAACAAAAATAAAAAGCAAAAGGATAAGAGATACAAAACCGGTGGGTTGCCTCCCACTTAGCGCTTGTTTTAAAGTCGACACCCGACTTAGCTTCTTGTAAGATTCATTCCCCATACACCAATAATCGGAAAAGTTGAGGATCCTTCCATAGAACCTGTTTTTCAAACATTAACTTCACACAAATATTAGTATAATAAAGCAAAAGTGAAGCTATGAACCGATAAAAGCTTCCCCCACACTTATTCTTGGCCACACTTGGAAGTGTATAAAGAATATAGGAGTCGGGTACTTCCACGGTTTCTTGTTCCATAACCTGCATAGTATGAGAATCAAGTATCTCTAATGGCGGAAAACGAGAAACAAAGTCATTCAACAATGTTTTTGAAGCACATACATTCAAACCAATAAGAGGTAAAGGAGAAGAAATAATAGGCAAAGGGTTAGATAAACCTTTCACAATCTCTTGTATTACGAAATCCTCTTCATCCTTGAAAAACTCAAGTGAATTATTCACCTCTTGTATATCATGGTCCTCTATCAAACTTTGCAACCATTCTTCGTCCGTTTCTTCCGTAACCAAAGTGTCGACATAAACATCATCATTACAATCATTTGCAAGCTCAATTGGGTCTTCCACAATATTGGTCAAAACCGTCTCATTCTCAACACATTCCTCCTTTTTATTGTAAGGCACATACTCTTTTGCGGATGCAATATTGTCCATAAGGAATTTCTTTAGAACACTCATTGCATCATCCTCAAGCTCTACCTTTTGAATAGGTTCTTGATCATTAGAAAGATCAATGCTCGAGTAAGCTACACTAGTGTCATCACATTCCTCTTCGTCTTCACCTTGATCGCAAAAAGACTCCATTGTAAACTCCTCGGGGATGTCACCATAAATTGGTTCAAACGATGTATTTGCATAATCATCATCACTATCATAGTCATCATAACATTGGTCCTCGCTGAATTTAGTGTTGCTAATCTCGAACTCATCCTTTTGAATAGGTGAATGATCATTATTACGATCAAGAGTTGAGTCAACTACACAAATATCAACAAAAGTCCCCGAAGGTTCGCCTTTGTCAACATAACTATTCATTTCCTCCTTGTACTCATCAATGCCTTGTCTTAAAGTGGAAACACCTTTTTGAAGCTCTTGGAGTGTTCCGTCCAAATTCTGAATATAGTGTTCCATTTGTTTGTAAAGCTCATTCGACAAAGAAAAAGTAGAATTACTTACTTCAGTATTGCTAGGCCAATTATATTCCCTTTGAATGGGTGGATGATCATAACTACGATCGAAATTGGGCCAAACATACTATTATTAGCACATTCGGTCGATGAAAATGGTTCCACGCTGGGTTGTCCGCAAATTGACTCCATGTTGTCCATAAATTGTTGCATTTCATCTACCAAACTAGAGGAAAAATTATAAGGAAAACAACTATTCTCCCCTCCTTGTGGTTGCTCACTTACATAACCACCATAAGAAGGTTGATATGTATGAGAATAACTCATAGGGCACGTGGAGTATTGATCATAGCCAAAGGATTGGTTTTGATTATACTCCCCATAAGGGTGATAATTGTTATATTGTTGAGGTTGAAAGCCGTATTGATTGCTCCAATATGCTCCGTCCATAATAGGTACCTGAAATACGATTCTCAAACCAAGGTTAAAAACCGTAAAAATAAGAAAATAAAACAAAAACTAAATACAAAAATAAGAAACCAAAAACAATTAACAACCGCGCCTCCCGTGAAGTAATGGCGCCAAAATTTGATCGCTCGGCCGTAAGCGTGCAAAATAAATTACACTTTCTTACTACTCAAAATATAAATATAGCAAGGGCAAGAAAGGATCGATCCTACGAGAGGTCTAGGTTGTCAAATTGTTATGGTTTCCTATATAAAACACCCTAAGAATTTCGATTGTGTAAATAAAAATAAACAAAAAGCAAATAAAGTACGCAAATCAAGGATGTGAAAGTATTGGATAAAGGTTTCATCTTCAATTGTAAACAAGTTTATGAATATATGAATAGAATTCGTATTTAATCTCGCTATCATCAAAAGCCATGGAATACCTTATTGCAAGAATACTCCGTAAATTTCCAAAGTTATCAACACACACATTAGGGCTGCGTATGTGAAATCTACCTAAAGAATAACCTAACGCCTTGCGCTAATCAAGTTCAATTCCTAGGAGCATTAAGTTTCGAAATAGGCTAATCAATGCAATTGTAATACATTGCGCAAAACAATTCGACAAAGGTCAATTTCTACATATGATTACGAGGATGTATCACTACAACCTAGAATCATATCATGCTACTCGTATTCAAGGTTATCGCTCGATGAAAACCCTAAAATAGCTATAGATATGAATGTGAGTTCAATCAATTCTAGACTCGACTAAACAAACATTCAATCATATTGCAATCCATCAATCATGCAATTATTGTAACCCGTAAAAATCATACGATAATATTGAGAGAAAACTAATTCATAAAAATCATAACTTGGTTGCAAAATCCAACTACATCTTCAACCAATAATAAAAACTTAGTTACTTGTGTTTTTGGAAATCATCATAGAAAGTTTAGAAGAACCTATCATGTGAAACCCTAGAACAAAAGTAGAAGTCTCCCTAATGGAGATATATCTAGGTTTAGAGAAAAAGTTCTATTTATATGCCTCTCCCAAAAGGATACCCAAAGTAGGTCAAGTCTTCTCCAAACCCGTCTCAAATTCGTCCACCAAGCCCAGGAGTGAAAATATGTCTCTGGAATTTTGGGTCCAAAAAGCGTCGCCGAATCGGCGACGTCATCGCGGAATCCGGCCACTGCCACCGGAATCTGGCCGGAAAATTTATCTCAAGCTACTTGAATCATCGGAAACTGTCACCAACAAGTATGTACTTCCAAAGAACTCATCTCCCTTCTCTCGCATTCTAAACATTCACAAAAATCATCCAAACCAATTCTTTATCTCTTGCGAAAACGCGCCAAAAGCGTGATGCGTAGCTCATATGTCCCATTGGCCGATTCTTGCATCCGACTCATACCCCTCGCGATTCACCGAAATATTGCGATCGACACTCTAAGCTCCGAAATCCGACAACCTAAGTATGCTTACCGGGTGCGCCATTTTCACTCCGCTTTCGCACTATTTCTCGCGGCTTCAAAAATCCATTCTCTGCTTGCAAACTCGTGCCTCGGTGCTTCTCTTATAACTCACTCGCAATGCCACCATCAAACTCGCCACTTCCATCCTTAGCCTCGCCTCCGCACCAACCACTTGCATTACTAACACCGCCACATTCTCCAAAGATCTCCCGCCTCTCATCGACCACAACCGCCATGACTCGCAGGACATCTCCGCACTGCTGCCTCTCGCACCGCCATTACTCCATCACTTGCTCCAGTAATCAGCCATGTAATCCATTCCGCATCGCCACCAGCTCTGCAAATTGAGACATTGCTTCACTGGCTCTCTCTCGTTCAACTTCTCCATCTCTGTTCGTTCAATCCGAGACATATCATCCAACATCAACAGCTCTATCCAAGTCTAAATTACAGACCCATCAAACTCAATTCTAAAGTTCCTGCAATTTCAACCTGAGCACAACCCAAATCCTTCTTAGCTTCACTATATCATGTAACATCACCCTTGGTCCGCATCCATCTGTTGCTTCAGTTGGCAGCTACAACTCCACCCGTATTCATTCAACCAAAGCCATACTTAGCATACCACAACCACTTCACAAAGACATACTTCCACCGCTCACGCTTTAACTCCTCTGTGTGTAACCGACTTGCTACAGATTCAACACCACCAATGCCTTTAGCTTCTTTCACAACCTCGCTCAAACCCATCAGCTCTATCGCCCTCTCTGCATCCAAATCCAGCTTTCGTAGTCGGGCCACAAGATCATTCTCCTTGCCTCCAGCCCCATGACCCGCAATTGCACCGCCTTGCAACTTGCGGCTCCAACTCCAGCCTCTCTACTCCCTTTGTTTCATTGCAGCACCAACATCGTAGCCTTACAGTCCATTGCCCAGTTGCAGCTCACTCCTTCTCGATCTACCATGCCATCAGTCGCAGCGTTTCAGCTCCGTTAAATCCATGGCTTAACCACCTCAAGCAGCCACCATTCCCTCCATCAGACCACTGCAACATTCCACTTTAGTTCCAAGACCATTACTACCACCTACACCACCCGCATCCGGCAACAACTTCACTCCTTGTTTCCTCAAATCTGCGCAACTCCTGCTATTCCGTGCAACACCATCACAAAGAACACAAGCCCTATTCCACCTGCAATTGCTCGCTTCAGCTTCACCATTTGCAACAAACTCGCTCGCATATCATTCATGCCACCCGCATTTCGGTTGTGCCGAACCCTTGTACCAAACCTTAACCGTAGCAAAACCTCCAGACATACAGCCTACAACATCACCACCATTGCTGCATCTCCCTTAGGCCACCCTCATCATACGCTCACAAACAGTCAAGCTAACCAATGATGATGACTCCGTTGGGACCAAAAGAGCTGCCATAAGATCGGCCAATCATTCAGCCATTAAGCAAACACTTGATATGTCTTCTCGATGGTGAACAAAATACAAGTTTGCGTTGATTCTCGACCCCATAATATCTTCTTCCCGCACAATTTCACGATTCACACAATACCCACAACTCCTAAAACGCCATTAATCATTCATCCCCTCAATTGAAGGCGTGGGCTTGTTTCATGTTCATTCCTGAGTTCTTGATGATACATTGCTCAAAATCTCTGTTGTAAACCGAATCCAGTGAGAACCCAATCTCTATGCTTCCCTGAACTCTAACAAGAACTATTAATCCTCTCCTTCTCGATCTTCATTTTCTCCGCTCAACTCTGGCAAGTGACCTCGGTTTTGGTTTGCTCCGCAAAAGGAGCTTGCGGCTGGGTTCGATGGAAAGAACCACTTATGTGTTCTAAGGTGAACTTGTCCCGGATGGGATCTAATACACTAGAATGGATATTGGCACCCATGACTCGGATAAGGGCTACCAAGGATCTTCTTGACTGTCACTCCTACTAACTGACAAGCTTAATCATTTATTTTTCTCATAACTCTCTCATTGATGTCGGAACGGCCTCATTCTTTCGCAGCTAGCTTCGACTTTTCGCTCTCTTCAACATGACTAGAAGAAATCCAAGATTCCAACGAGTTCCACTTCTTTTGCTTTAATGGCTCCAAAACACCTAAATAACTCAAAAGCAACAATAAGATACATAATTCACACGAAAACTCGCAAAGAAAGCATAAATACTAGCTATTAAATACGGTGTATTCTACACCTATCACTTATTCAAACTCAGAGTCTTAGGAAGGAAATGCTTTCACGAGGATGGTACGTAGTCATAATGCAGCTTTAGAGAAATCTGGCGATACTGAACCTATTGAGGTTGAAGACGAGGATGACGAAGACTCGGTCGGCGACGAAAGAGTCTCCAAACGTGGTGGGGAGCTCCGACTGTTCTAGCGAACCTAAGATGAGACTCGTGATGATACTAACCTTGAGTTTGAGGGAAATGATGATGCATGGACCACTGGAGATGTTACATCTACGATTGTAGAGGTGTTTCCCTTCAAGGGGCCTCCTGTGACCGACAAAGTATTAGTTGTGCACTCCGCTGCTGGGGTCACTTTTGACCCTCCTTTTGACGTCCCTTTCGTGGATCATGTGCTGGTTGGAGGATTCAGTGTGCCAGCTAAGTATGAAGAGTTGTACACCAAGATATGGAAGAAGCATGGTCACATCGCCACTTCCAAGAAGCTTAAAAGTCTCTTTGCATTAGTCAAACGTGTCGAAGAAGCTGTTTGTACCCAAAATTACTCTTGGGCACGAAACACGATGAATGGAAGATTTGGTGTGTTTTTAGGGTTAGGAGATGAATTGAAGATAAAAGCAATTGACACAGGTTTACGTGGTTCGGCGCAGTTGCCTACATCCACGGGTGAATCCCCTTGGGGAGTAATTTTTCATTGATGTTTGAATTACAATCTCATTTTCCCTCCCTCATATTGGCTACCCCCCCTTTTTCATTTCTAATCCTCACTATTTATAAAATTGTATACATAATTTCAATATAACTTAAATGGCACTAACTGCTCATTTATGCCTCCCTCTTCAATTCTGCATGAAACTGCTGAAATTATTGTTGCATGTATGAAATCGCTGGAATAAATATTGCATGGCTCCATCTTAAATTCCGCATGACATCTTTGGAATTAACTCGCATGCCTCCATCTTCAATTCCGCATGAAATCTGTTTGCATGCTTCTTTGAATAAATTCTGCATGAATGATGGCTGGCAGTATTGGTGGACACTGGCTGGCGGAATAGCTGACTGCATATGTAGAGACTAGCCGGCGTAATAGCCGATCGCATAGGTAGAGATCGGGCTGGCAAGACATCTCGACATGGCTAGAAACTGGATGGCAAGAGGCAGAGAACTTGGTCGGGAATTGGTTGGCAATGCGGATGAGTATTTAGGCCGAGAGGTGCGACGAGCAACCTGACTTTGACAGTTGACCAACGGTTTACTTTGACCGATTGTTGACTTTTACTTTGACAGAGTGTTGACTTTGACTGTTGACCGATCATTGGAATACTGGGCAGGCTGGTGGGATGCTTTGGTTGACTGGTTAGAGGGCTTGGATGAGGGCCAAAAGATGATTCAAGCTCCAACTGGGCCCATTATGTGGCATTTTTGGTTATGGTACAAACATCGCCCCCTCTTAACCTCCAACTTGTTGGGGTTAAGACATTTTCGTTTTCCTTAGTCAATGACAAAACTCTCCCCCAAGTGTGGATTATTGATGTTGAGGCGATTGGCAACCTTCTCCCCGCTTTTGCGGAAGTCAAGACGCCCCAGAGTAAATTTCATTCTTTGAAGTGTAAAGAAAACTGTCTTCGTTGATTATAGAAATTGTAATCAAGTCGCAAGTGAGGCTATTGTGTTCGGCGGGAAAAGCAATTGAGTATGAACCATTGTTGTATGCAAAATCGGGACCGAAGGCCGAATCAAGCTCAGAATGGAAGCGTGGTGCTTGAGTGGAGTGGTGTTGTGAGTGAGTGATAACTCCCGATATAAAATTGAACCGTGGTAGTTGCGTTGGACTTGAATCATGATGGCCACAAAAAAACCGTCTCCTATAGTAATGAGAAAACTGGGTAAAAAGATTGAGCAAAAATGGTTTGCAAATGACTTCAATCACCGGAATGTATCGGCGACGAGCAAGATCGCACCTGCAAAGCCTCGCGGTCACCGATCGCAGTCCGCGAACATAGCTTGACCGCAGAAGAATTTCGATCACCGACAAAGAAGCAGCATCGAGCATTGCAAAGATCTCTGCATCACCTGAATCTGGGCAGGAGCGACGAGCAAAATCAAGCATCGCAATGGGCCTACGATTAGTCGGATCAGCAGGAGTTGCGAATGAGCCGATGGCAGCAGCTTTGATCGGGATGGTCTGCAGCAAAGACGAGCATTGCGAAGAAGGCCGGGCGGATCAGGAGCGACACAAATCGCACGCAAAGAACAATCGAGTCACCGATCGGCAGAGTTGCGAACAGAAATGACCGCAAAGATCTTCGATCACCGGGTTCGGCAAGAAGATCGGAAGACAAAGCAGTAACGATCACCGGATTTGCAAGAGCGACGAGCAAAATCGCATCGCAGCATTTGCGATCACCGCATCGGGAGTTGCGAGCAGCCGGATCGGCAGCAGCTTTTCGATCACCGGTATGCAAGAAGATCGAGCATTGCAACCAGCCTACGCTCGACTCGATCGCCGAGCGACGAGCTAACCGCACTACGGCCTGCGATCGGACTGGGCAGCGAGGTTGCGACGAGTTGGACTGCGGCAACTGATCACCGGGTTCGGCAGCAAAGATTGGCATTGCGGCTACTGCGATCACCGGATCACGGGGAGCGACGAGCAACCGCTGCGGCAGCTAGCGATCGACACTGGGCTGCAGAGTTGCGAATGCGTAGCCGGATCAAGGCAACTTCGATCGGGCCTCGGGTTCCGGCAGCTGACATCGAGCATTGTAAAGAATTACGATCGGAGGCAGATCATAGAGGAATCGCGAACATGGATGGATTGGGCGTGCTTCGATCGGCTAGTCTGCGGCCAGCAACGAGCAAAGCCGCACTGGCACTTTCGCGATCACCGGATCGCAGAACCGGGAACATGGCTGGACCGGGCAGTGCTTCGATCACCGGGATGCAGCGGCAACGAGCAAAGCTACACCGCAATGTAATGCGATCGACTGGGGACATGAGCTGCGGATATAGGACGGACAGCCGCCGCGATCGTCACTGGAAGGCGCAGCCGACGAGCAAAGTTATACTTGCAGCGAGTACAAGATCACCGACTGCGGAGAGGCGGACTATCTTTGACCGCAGAGCTTCGATCACCGGATCGCATCGATTGCCGAGGAATTGGGCTAAAACAGCTTTGATAAAACTAGACCGCATCGATTCGTCCAACCGAGTCTGAAACTGATGAGAAAACTAGACTCGCATCGCTGCGTCCAACTGAGTGCAGCAGTTTCTTTTGAACAAGACTACAATAATTCGATCAACTTAACTATAGCAGTTTAACATTACTGATTGTAATAATTGCGTCAAAATATTAGGGTGTATGCTCGCCACCTCTCAATCCTGTAACTCGTTGTAGGATTAAGAAGTTTGGGTTACCTGAAGTTTCGATTTTCAGAAGCTTGATTCCGCATTGCATTTAGGTGCCATGTAACTCGCCCCCAAGCGTATGGAGTGTTACGCAGCTTGCCCCAAAAGAGTTATTTTAGACCATGAGGTGTTACGTATCTCGCCCCCAAGTGACATTCAGTCACGTTGAAGTGATTTGCAACTCGCCCCCAGAAGATAGTGATTGTCATGCTGCTCAATGCTCGCACAAGGGTGCACTGCCTTGCTGCATTTTGCTCGCGCATGAGATTTTGAAAATGTCTGCTATCTGGAATTCGCGCGGGGGACCAATCCCACTATTCCAGATGCGCGTAGAATTGAAATGTGTGCATCTCCTCGTGAGAAAATGCTCGCCACATTATAGGTGTCTCATTGAACAAAAGTATGCATGAATATATGAAAAGATGCGAAAATATGCAAATTGTATACGTACCGTATTAAAAGTGTTATTGCGACTTCGTTTGTGAGTTTATTTGGATGTCCACTGGCTATGTTGATGTTTTCCAGTGGTGATGAATAGTGTAGTTGCCTTAGCGGCTCGGCTTGGGTCGAAGAACTAGATTTGTTCTGCGGGATCGAAATACAACGATTGAATCAAAATCGGATTGAAGACAGATTGCCATGGAATCGTATTTCGCGGCCGATAAGTCATCTTAATGTGATTATACATTAAACTCGGATCAAGTAAGTGATGAGGAAAATCAGATTGAAACAGTTTTGGGGATAATCGGACTACAATGGTTCGACCAACCGGGATCAGTAGGAATTAAAAGGATCTGCGACGGTTCGATCAATCGCCAAAGCAATTTTCTTCGTGAAACTGGGATTACTGATAATTCGATCAACTGACTATAGTAAATATGCGAAAAAGGACTACAACAGTTCGATCCACTAGACTGTAGCAGTTTCGACGGTAATTGAATGTGACTGTTTCTGGTGCCGTCATTTTTCATTCCTAAAATTTAATTTTCTCCTAAAATTGAAATTTTCACGATGTTAGGAATTGACATACGATCTCATCGGGCCGAAAATCACTCAGTTTGGATGCACAAAGAAGAAGTTATCGAAGAAACAAAATGGGTTGGTTAGCGCCTTACTCCAAACATGTTGATGACGTGATTGTACCCAAAAAATATTATTCTCTAATTGCAAAATTTTACCTTCATGTCATAGGATATTGAAATGCGATCGCAACGAGCCAAAAATCATCCAATTCGGACGTGAGACGAAGAAGATATCAACGAAACAAATTTTTAGAACAAGCCCAAGTGGGGTGTACATATCCGCAAGGCAAGAGAAATGGGGCGGAATCATCCAAGGTCCACGCTAAATCATCGCGCCACACCGAATCAGGACTACGGATTTAAGTTGCAACGAGCTACATCGAAACAGAAACAGTCGCCGCCGATTAATCGCCGCCAACGATTAATCGGCCCGATTGCCGCTCGCTCTGGCCGCCGGCCAAGGCTGCCGGGTGTTGCCGCCGGGGTTGGCCGCCGGCCTTGTCTCCGGGATGTGCCGCCGGGTGGAGCATCAATGGTCATAATACGAGGCACATCGGAGTTTGATGTAACTTGATGCAGCGAAACATTTCCAAAATGTTGAATTTTGATGTATCGTGGAACATCGAAATTTGATGTATCAATGAGCATCAACGGCATGTAGACGCGGCTCATCGAAAATTGATGTCACAATAAGCATCGAACCTTTCCTGAGAACTGAATTTTGATGTACCTTGGGCATCGAATTTTGATGTACTTCAGAGAATCCACGATGGTCATTCGCTGCGCATCGAACTTTGACGTAACATGAAGTATCGAAGAATTATGACGTGGGTGTTAGACACCTTTGGCATGGGTGGCGCAACTTAACGAGGGTGAACAGAATTGTGACGTGGGTGAACATGGATGTTGCTGGGTGTTGCCGCCGGCATTGGCCGCCGTTTGTTTTTTTTTTTTTTTCTTTGAAACTTTTGGTGACAGTTTTTCGAAACTGTGATCTATCCTCCGAACATTGAGTGACAGCTTTGGGGGACTGTTGTCTTTTTTCTCATGACTTCTTGCAACGGCTAGTTGGAGTGTTATCTTTGTTGTCTTCCCCTTTGTAACATTTTTTGTAACGGTTATTTAGATGCATTTGTGGACCTTTTTTAGGAAACTTTTGTGATGTTTTGCTGGGGGTTTTTCCTTAGGGTTTTCGCCTCATGTGTTTGTCGTATGTGCAGCTGGCGCAGGTAGCTACGTACTTGGAACTCGGACATGGTGGAGGTGATTTTGACAAGCCACGAACTCGAATAGGTGGAAACTGCGTTATTTGAGAAGCAAATTTTTCCGAGTTTTGGACTTGAACATGATGCGGATCGAACATCCTGACAACAATCTTGGTGATTTTTGCAGTGAATCCGCTGTGGTGGCTTCCGCAGTTGGACTGCAGCAGCTGCGATCAATCGGATCTGCAATGGCCGCGATCGATCACGGATCAGTAGTGATTGAAAACAAAACTGGACCAAGCCGTGTTGCAGATCGAACGTCCAGCAACAATTTTGATGATGTTTTTTTTTTTTCCAGTGGTTTCAAAAGGTAATAGCTCCAGCAAATCTCGATCCCCAAATTTGGATTGCAGTAGTTGCGATCAACTGGACTGTAATAACTGGGATCAACTGGTATGCAGCAGCTTCAATCAGCTGGGCTGCAGCGATTATGATGCAGCAGTTTCGATCAACTGGGCTGCAACAATAATTTTCAAGACGTCCAAACTGCTTTTTGACGGACATGATTTTGAATTATTTTGCACAATTTTTCTCAATGGGAAAACACAATTCCTTTTCTCGTATTCCCCTTAGTCGGCGCCAATGTTTGTACCCAAAATTACTCTTGGGCACGAAACACAATGAATGGAAGATTTGGTGTGTTTTTAGGGTTAGGAGACGAATTGAAGATAAAAGCAATTGATACGTGGTTCGGCGCGATTGACTACATCCACGGGTGAATCCCCTTTGGGAGTAATTTTTCATTGATGTTTGAATTACAATCTCATTTTCCCTCCCTCCTATTGGATACCCCCCCTTTTTCATTTCTGCTTCTCACTATTTATAAAATTGTATACATAATTTCAATATAACTTAAATGGCACTAACTGCTCATTTATGCCTCCTCTTCAATTCCGCATGAAACTACTTTGAAATTATTGTTGCATGTATGAAACTATTGAATAAATATTACATGGCTCCATCTTAAATTCTCGCATGACATGCTGGAATTAACTCGCATGCCTCCATCTTCAATTCTCGCATGAAACTGTTTGCATGCTTCTTTGAATAAATTCTCGCATGAATGATGGTCGGCGATATTGGTGGACACTTGGCCGCGGAATAGCCGATCGCATAGGTAAAGATCGGGCGAGAATAGCTAACTGCATAGGTAGAGACTGGTTGGCAGCACATATGGCAGCATGGCTAGAAACTGGATGGCAGTGAGGCAGAGAACTTGGCTGGGAATTGGTTGGCAGTGCGGATGAGTATTTGGCTGGAGGTGCGACGAGCAACCTGACTTTGACAGTTGACCAACGGTTGACTTTGATTTTGACCGAGTGTTGACTTTGACTGTTGACCGGTCATTGTAATACTGGGCAGGCCGGTGGGCTGCTTTGGTTGACTGGTTAGAGGGCTTGGATGAGGGCCAAAAGATGATTCAAGTTCCAACTGGGACCATTATGTGGCATTTTTGGTTAGGGTACAAACAGAAGCTTTATCCTCCATTTATGGCATGAGCATCGTGACTGGGCGCACCGTTTCTGAAGAGGTAGTTTCAAATTGGGAGTTCCACTGAGATGTGTTCGTGAAGTATGAGTTTAACGCCTCTTGGTTTTGTGAAGGATTTTCTGAAATCCATAAGTTGCAAGGCGAAATGAAGGATGTTCCATCCATGGACTTCATTACTCAGCAAGAGGCAGAAGTCGAGAGATTGTCCCAGGAGTTGAGGTTGTAGCAGACTGCTCTCCAGAACATGAAAGATGCCTTTCCAAAGAAGAACGAATTGTTGTTGGACGACTTCCCTTGAATAATTTATGTTTTTTTCTTTTAGGTGTCTTTGAGCGACGTGAGGAATTCCTTTCATGGGATGATGTTTTTAACTTCTTTTTTTTTTTGTTTTGAACTAGCAAGTGATTGCTTTTTATGAAGATATGTGAATTTGATTTTGGGATAATTTATGAGTAGTTTTTCTGAGAGGAATTATGACTGGGTCAACAGAAATTCTAGAAATTCTCATTTTTGAATGCAAGTAATGTATCTTAGAGAAATTGTGTATGTTGCATAAAAATTGCAAACGTCACACGAAAGGAAAACATGTAAAGTGAAACATAAAAATGGAGGTTGAGAACGATAATGACTTCATCCTCAAAAATGGGATGCGTGTGTCGAGTCCCCAGCAAATTTCCAAAAGACTTCTCGTACAAATAATTGTTTTAACGAGACTTACTTGTTGACGAGGTTCCAACGAACGAAGTTGGGCTTTCCCAGATAATTTCTTAAAATCCAAGTTGCGACCCGGGCTGTTGTAACACGTATCTGCTAATGAAAAATCCCTAGTTGATTCGATCTCTCATGTGAAGTTACGCACGTCGGCTTGTGGAGAGAGAAAATATTCCCAGTTCATAGGCGCAGCTCCCTTGAATTGATTTTCACCCAGACAATGCGTTTCAGGCCGTTGCATTCACTGGTGGGGTAATGGATGAAACTGCGGTAATGGCAATATCTCGGATCCATCATCTCTTGATCGGTTGGTGAACTCCATACAAGAGGTAGTTGAACTACTCCATCTTGCACCCAAGCCTCCAACAGCTCCAGAACCTTTCTCACTGAAAATGGGAAGTGCGGGTATTCTGAGTCCATCTTTTCTTGTTTTTGCAGCTGTTGTCGTGAGAATTCTTGCGGGTTTTGATACGAGGCTCGTTTAGAGAGTGTGGCTGAGATGTGCGTCGACATAGACACAGACCGTTTAGCTTAGAGGTTTTGTCGAAGTGTAACTTCTCCCGAGGGTCCCACATCAATAGCATTGCGACGCGGTTGAACTGAGTACCGTTCCTTGGTGAAGTTTTTGTCTTCGTGGCGGTCTTGGCAAATTTCCCCTTCCTTTGGCGCTTCTCTATTTGGTAAAGTCGTGGTGGTTGGGGCTGTGGATTGTTGGACAGCTCTCCTAACTTCTGCAAGCGTCTTGAGATATATACTCTCCAACAGAGTTTCATAAGTCGGGCCTTCGTTCTTATTATGCGGGTATTTTGACACTCCTGGCGAGTCCATCTCCCTGTGAAACTGCTTCGGCCCCTCATCACTGGCTGGATTTTGTTGATTGTTTCCTTTCGTCTTATATCCGACGTGGTTGCGTATCCTGTCTGTATCACTATTTTCGGAAGCACGGACTTCAGACAAAGACCCGACATCATCTTTATCGTTAATGGTGTTCTCCGGGCGTGTGTTAGCCGTCTCCTTCCACAATCGTCTTACCATACTTCTTAAAAGACAAAGCATCTCGTTTTCCTATTTAAAGATATCAGACTGACTTGCGAGGACATCTTTTAACACCCTATCTATGTCTTCCGTGGTGATTGCGCTTCGATCATTCATGACTTTCGGAGAGCTTGGCTGACGAGGATGTATCATAGAGTGAAAGTTGATATTTGCGATTTGAAATGAAATTGGGTTAACGAATGTGTTTAGACCTAAAACCCACCCTCTCGAATTCGAGAAGATTGATATGAATTTCAAAATTGATCTTGCAACCGAGAGATTAATCTCCCACTGTGGTCGCCAGTTGTTTTGGGGTAAAAACTGATTCTGATGTGTTTAGTAATTTGGGGTGTGTTGATGAGAAACGAATTCAAACTCTAAACAAATGCACTGCACGGGAACGCTTTTAGGTTCGAGAAATCAATCTGTAAGACTCTGGCCTAAACCAAGAAATGGTCGTTCCAGATTCAATTCGGTCACAAGGTGAAGGAAAATGGTTGATCTTAGGGAGGGAAGCGGAGAAGGTGTTTGAGATTAGAATGTTGAATTATGAAGGTGTGGTTTTTTATGACTTGCGTATCAGAAAATGGTTTCTGGCTACTTATGTTGATAACACTTGTGTTCTGTCCCTTTTGAAATAGATTGAAAATCTATTTATGCAAGTCATTGAGCACACCCTGATCTCTCTTAGGAAGTGGAGGAAGTGAAGTAGTGGAGAAGTGGGTTTTGTGCGGAAGGTAGTGATCATCGTGTCTCTGTTATGAGGGATGATTGATCATACGTTCTCCCACTACTCTCACTACTGATAACCGTCTGTTTTTCCTGACACGTTCTCATAATGGACGTATTGCACGCCGCACGCTGTAAACCTCCAGACCAATACCCCAGTAAGCATCCCCCAGTTTGTGACATGTTTGATCTATCGAATAAGTGGGTCAAGTCGTGGGACTTGCCGCGGAGAATAACATATGGCGCTATTAGGTGAAACAACTAAGTTGTCTATGAGGCCGATATGAAATATCGTATGTATTTGATGCATGTGAAGCATCGCATTTAAGAAGCTCAAACTAATCGATGTGTATGAAGCATCGTTTTTTTAGAGATTGATTGGATAAGTCGCGGATAAGCATCTTAAACTAAGTAGCATGATCGACCATCTTTGGTGATCGTTTGGTGGCTCTGGGGACACGCCATCACTTGGTAGATCACTGCTCGTAGAGGGGGGATGGCCGGTGGTTGCCATGCTGGTTTATTGGTTTGCTAACGATGCTTAGGTACACACGCTCCACTCCTGTGAAGTAATGAAGAATGGTATAACACATGCGACTGCGACGTAATATCACCTGTACCAAGGTAAAAATATTACTGCATGTATTGTACGTGCAAGAAACATTACATCCATATTGTAAAACTAATACTTGGAATACGTACACAGGTTGAAGCTAGAATTAGAACTGCAAGATAAATCAGGAACTGGGACATTTACTATTGTAGGATCGATTCTTTGACATTACTGTTCGATGACATTGATAGGCTCTCAAAGCGGATGATAACCAATCATATGATGCGAAAGGTATATATACACATTAATACCAAATACAATTTTCTAAAAACCCGACAAAATGCGCTAACTAACGAAAGTTATTGCAGAAAATATAGCGAAGACATAATTGACATAATAATGACTTTGTGGCGCAAATATATATTTGAAATTCGAATAGTTGGAGGAGGCATGTCTGGCTATAGAACTGTATTTGTGCAGCGTATATATAATATCAATGATGAATTGGAACAAAAGTATGAACTAAAAATAATGCTGGATTATGAAAAGCCATATACTAAACAAGAGATCCAACGTCAACAATCACGAGCTACAATGAAAGCAAATAACAAGATTAAGGAACATCAAGAAGCATTGCGTCCACTTTTCAAATCCATGAAAAGGTTATCGATTAAAGAGGTAATAATTCTTTTTTTTTTTAAAAACTAATCATATTTGAACCAAATTTCCGCAAATTTAGTGTTCCTTAAACTTTACGTTTTACATTGTACTAGAAGACTAAGAATACACTACAACCACGACGTCAAGGAAAAGCCATGCAGATCATAATCGAAAAGGAAGAATGACATGCAAAAGAAATATCAACATGCAGACGAAACCCAGTACAAGAAGGATGCATCATATATTACTATATTAGAGAATTATGCAACTATCACAGAGTAATTATCTAGATGATTTGGTTACTACACCATTATCGATTTACAATATTATTCTTTAGGATGTCTATGAACCAATTTCACAAGTATTTTATTTATAATTAAAATAATTTTTAATAGCAAATAATATACCAAATGCCTATGAATTAATACATTATATAGAAATAGCTAGCTTAGTTTGCTATACATATTTGATTATCTTGCAGTGTCCTATCATGTTTTTTATACGAGAGCGTAAGCAACCCACATAACTGATGCCCCTTAACCGAAACTGATGCCCCTCGACCTGAATTATTCAACCCATGGACTCCTTAATGCACCAAAAAGAAGAATCATCCCCATAGTTTGCTATCAGAGCTTCCATACTTCACGCCGTAAATTCTACTCCTCTCTTTTATAACTATCAGAGATACGACAACAAAGAAAGCCATCATCTTTTCCCAAACAAGATCATACAATCAATTACGAACAAATGTATAGTAATAGGAGGTCCACTGTCACTCTGAAAGGTTGTTGAAACAATTACTGCGATGTCACATGAAGACAGCAGCAATATGTCTCCACTGCACCAACCAACAAAACCTTAAAATTGTATGACAACTTCAAATTTCACTGTATACAAAAGAACAATAAAATGTAAGCACCAGGAGAACAAAAGGAAGGTGAAGTAATCATTCTCACAACAAATACAACAATTTAATTCAAAAACCAGGTTCACTTAGATATATTAATCAGGTCAGAATACAACTTCCAGAACAAGTTTAGTTATCCCCCAAAGTCCTTGCCTTTACTATCAATCCTTGCATATGAAATTGATTATCTATTTCTTTTCTCACATTGTGTTCGTGTAGTATCTTTTGTAGAGAATCAGAATTTTAGTACCAATGCTCAACAATTCAATTCAAAATCCATCTTCAATTAGGTATATACGCCATAAGTTCCGACAAGAAATTGAGAATGACCGAGATACCATGACATGCGATACACAACTAAGATCAGAATGGGGCAGAGAAATGTCAAAAAATTATGATACGAAACAGGAACAAAAAGAAGCTCTTTCGAAGCACTGTGTGAGCTTCTGAAATGTGACGGCTTGGTTTTCAAAGTAATAAATACCATAAACAGGTTTCTTAACGACAGTTTTTGCTTGCAAACCAAGTACTAGAAATCTATATAAAGAAACAAAACCGTGATTCCTAAAAAATATAAAATTCCACAATACAAATACAACTAGGATTCTTAATTTAAGTTTACTAGCTCTTATATAAGCCTACCTCCTGTATAAGACTACTCGACAGTCATAGACAAAACTGAAAAAGCGTATATTTACTTTGCACAAACAATAGGATTTTGAACAAGCAAAAAGGTACCAACATCTTAACCATTTGATTTCATACATTGCTGAGACAGAAAAACAATTGTGTATGTTTTGATCGCAACAGGTACACATACATGGAATTTTTCACCGAAATAGACCCCTTCAAAAACGCTGAAGATGGGTGTGATGAAAAACAGCTAAAGATACAACTCTACAACACCAGAAAAATTAAAATTTTCTGTTTCGAAACAAAAGTGCTGCAAAAAGAAATAATGCGCAGAATCAACTGGGAGATGATGGACTTCCTAGATGGCGCACTGCGAGAATCGGAACTGCTGGAATATATGAGCATGCAAGTATTTCCATTCAAGGGAACAGAAAATAATAGACAAGCACACAGAAAATGGATTCACAAAAAGATTAAGAAATTCAATAAAAGACAAGCACAAAGTCTGGAACGATTCAAGAAAGAAATAGGCCTGAGTTACAGGGCAAACATAGACAAAATCTGGGACCAAGAAAGGACAACACAATGGAAATTCAGAAAAACAACCGAAGAGAGTTTATGGATTGTCAGATACAAACATAATACATATGAATATCCTTTTAGAATGAAAGGAAAATCAGACCAAAAATTTGAGTGCATTCAGGTACTAGCGTAATTTCATATAATTTAAATATTTATTCATTAATAATTATACATACTTTATTACACACTAATGATTATTTCTACACAATGATGTAGGTACCATTATGTTTATAAGGAAACAGACACTACAAAGGATGCAGACATTAAATCCAAGAAGCACAAGTTTTACGGTGAAGATATAATTAAGGTAAAGCTACCTTATGTAATCCCCATAAGTCGATTTCCAGAGAACTTGCTCGAGTTGCTCGATCAGGAAAAAATTGATGGTATACCAGAGCGCGTCATGACACTGAATATTGGATCGACGATAATGGTAATTAGAGAGGTGGAAGAACCAGTACTTCTGAGAACAGGCACTTTGCTTTCAATAGTTAAATTGAGAAAAAATTATATCAAAGCGCAGGTAATAGAAGGTGAGAATATTGGTCAGGTCGTTGGCATCGTAAGGAAAGTATTCCAGAAACATTGCGAGTCTTTCGCAATACAACGGACACAATTTCCGATAGAAGTTATTGATAACGGGATTCTGCCATTGGCCACATAGACCATACAATCCTAGAGCATTAAATCTGTTGGAAATAGTTTCTTTTAATCAGTGTATTCCAATGTTTAGATTTCAACTTCATGTCAATTACCATTAATTTATATCGAAAGTTACTTATTAACTTAAAACTTTTACGATGTGTCACCTTGCTTAACATTATAGTTATAACTACATTCAAACAAAAATGCAACACTCAACTAGATTGACAGCACAAAACCTATTCTTCTTCCTCTCATTACCCTATTCTCCGTATCAGCCATAGACTGCTTATCAAGACAAATAAGAAAACATACGAAAGACGACTGATGCTTTTTATCTGATGTAATACAAGTGAAAAATAATGTATGCAATACATTAATATGATCTTAATCATTATCACCTAAACTGATAACAAACCCAAACAATATCTAAACATAAACTGATATTAATATGATATTACTTAAAGAATAATCCTCGCTACAGATGTAGTAAAGGAACAGGACAATCCTACTCCTTCTCTCACAGAAAAACGCTTAGGTCTCGCTCTTTCCTTTGTCACTCAAGTGTACGGCATCGGCCATGCGCTCCAACGCATCTAAACATCTCGCGTGGTTCACCAGTTCCACCGACTATAACATATTCTCAGTCGATACAGAGGTGCTCTTGAAAGTGGAAGGTGTGCTGTCCTTAGTGGGCCGGAAAAAGAAAAAAAATAAGTTAGAGTTTTGATGGATTTAGGAAAGATAATACAAGTTAAACTGTTCGTATATAGGACACACGATTTCCTTATTGGGTACAGGTTGATTTCTATGGAAATACTGTTTTCCTTAACAAGGTTTGTATGACCTATATATATATAGCTTACACGATCCCATATACAGAGCATCAACTCAAGACTCTTTTGCAAGACCAGACACAGGATCTCCACGATAGTTTTAACAAGGTACAATTCTTCTTCTTCTTCTTTTTAACTCAACAAGATAAAACTTAAAAGTGTAGTGCTTGACATAGAATTTGGATATATTACCTAAAGGATAACATGTCCTACGAGAATACTGAAAGCTCTGATCAAGGTTCTAGATAATTATTCTTTAGCCTTAGCAATAAAAACAGTACTAATGGTGTTTATAAAAACAATATTTATATGCAGGGAAAAGAGACAAGCTCATAACATATACTTTGTACAAGGAAAAAAAAAAAGATGTCAGATCGAATCATAATGAGAAATAGGATGAGCATAATCAAGGCATCAACTTATCTGGAAAAACAAGAACTGTACGGTAAAAATAAGGTAAGTTAATATTCCATGAACATATGATCTATATTGTATACATGCTCATATGATATTGTATACATGCTCATATGATCTATATCATTACATAAGTAGTTTAATTGTTTCCATGAACACAGCGCTACTCGATAAAGATCAGTGCAACAATCGTACGTCTTAAAAGAAGACAAGAATGGTTTTACTATGCTTGCCCAAGATGCGACGAAAGATACCAAACAATTGATGATTTGAGCTGGTGTTCAAACTGCAATGAAAAAATTTCTTCTCCAAAAACAAGGTAATTTTATAATTTTTAATATTCCTGACCTACAGATTGAGGTGTTTTTTTAGATAACGAACATATTAATATTCCTAATCTGCAGATTGCTGATAAGACTCCAAGTCAGGGACAGCACAGGCATAGCTGAAATATTAGTACACGGACAACACGCCGAGGAATTAACTGGGTTAACATTTAACGACGTTCAAAAATTGCCAGCAGAAAATAAGGTAATGCCTTAAAAAATCAATATTTATTCTAACGTGAACCATATTAGATAAACAACAAACAAACTCTAATTGCAGGGAAACCAAAGAAAATTTAGAAAGAAGGTAACAAGCAGAATAAAGGGCTATGTGTGTGTCTTTCGCGTGGAAGTGGCAAAACTCACATGGGGAATCATGTCTTTTGAAGCAAAAGAAATTATGAAAATAGATGCCACGGGAAAAACGATGAAGGTATTATTATTTTTTCTAACAACAAGAAGAACATAAACAAAAAAAAAAAAAAACACTGAATTCTTTCCTTTTTTTTTTGCCTGTCACAGATAACACGAGCCTCGATAAGAAAACAACCAATCCATGATTATCATTCGGAAGAAACTTCAAGTGACACGGAACAACCGTTGCAGGGGGACATTGGAACAACTTCAACTATCTTAGCAAAAATATTTTTAGCAACAAATATTATTAGTCAATCTAATAATAATTACTAATCAGAGAAAGCATCAATATGTTTAAACAACTTATTAACTATGCTATAGCAATTTTGCATTGATTTCTTTATTAGCTCTTTCAACAAAAAAAATAAAAAAAACTTTATTATGAGGCCATTTTTTTTCTTATAGTAATTTTGAGAGACAGATTTCACTATTTCAAGTTCTTATTATTTTCAATTAATGTTCAAACAATTTATTTCAATTAATGTTCGAACTATTTCCATGGAAATATTTGTTAGATTACGACTAATAGTATGTGTTCGATTACAAATCATCCGTTATTTAGGCCTATAGAGTCACAATGCAAACAAGTTCCATGCATGAGTATTACCCATAAAAGAAATACAATTAGGAGACACACATCCTACGGTTTTTGAAAAGAAAAAATCAGCTCAAGGAAATTCATCCTACCCAAACCAGGCGAACTTATAATTTACGCCCCACTAAATTTAGTCTTCTACTGCTGTGTCACGGCACAGACTAAACCCAAATTTTGGTCTTTTTTTCCCTCTTTGGTACCAAATCTATGTAAAGAAACAAAACCATGATTCCTAAATATTTAAAATTCCATAATACAAATATAACTAGGATTCTTAATTTAAAGTTTATCAGCTCTTATATAAGACTATCTCCCGTACAAGAGTACTTGAAAGTCATAGGGAAAGCGTATATTTACTTTGCACCGACGTTGGCTTTCCCTTGGCACCGACGTTGGCTTTTCCTTAATAGGCTCGAGTTGCTTGGTTTTATACAAATTGGTTACCCAGATGAACTATGGTACGTGTTTGATCCTTTTTTAATTACAATGCGTCACTTTTTTTCCTATATCATATAATTGGGAGATTATTGCACTCCATTCAATTTTAAAACCAATGCAACAATTCAATTCAAAATCCAGCTTCAATTAGGTATATTATTTAATTTAGTTAGGATGGATTTAGGAAAGCTATTCCAGAACAAAAATTGAGTTATGATGGATTTAGAGAAGATATTCCAGAACACCGATTTTATTTATTGTATGGAAACACAATTTACCTTAATTAAATACCATTGATACATCTCTTTTCTATGCAATTAATTAATAACAACTTTTTTTTCCATATCAGCAGTTGATTCCTAGATTAAACTTCTCCGTAACCATGGTGATTACCCATCAAATGAAGAATCAAAGGAGTAATAAATTTAAATTCCTTACCTATAATGCACAAAGGCTGAACAATTTTTGCTTTTCAACTATAGTTTTCGAGAAAAAAATATTAAGTTTGATCGACGAGGAGATGACTAGATTTATACGCCATCAGTTCCGACAAGAAATTGAGAATGACCGAGATATCATGGCCTGCGAGGCAGAACTAGGATTAGAATGGAGCAGAGAAATGTCAAAAAATTATGATACGAAACAGGAACAACGAATGGAGGAGTTCAAAAAATATCTGACACAGCAGTACAAAACCAACATAGGCATTATTTGGAGTAACAAAAGAATCGATGAATACAAATATGGAGGAACCTTTTCAACTGAACCCCGTGATCCGGAAAATAGTGACTACGAAGATTTTACTACTTAGTAAAAATTTAATAGTTCTTTCTGTTTAAATTTTAATAGTTGTTTCTGTTTTCTTAAATTTTTGAAGCTCTTTCTGTTTTCTTAAATTTTAATAATACCCTTATAATTTTAATGATAAATATTCAAGTCTCTTAATTTACTGTGACACGCTGCTAAGAAACCAGGAAGGGTACCCTATGATAACTAACAGAGAACATGAAGAACATGAATGCCTAAGCAGGGACAGAGTTATCAAGGCCATTCTGATTACATCAAGAATTTTTAAACAGCTTAGAGTTGCACCACGTACCAGACCATATCGTCAGACTCAAAGTAAGCATGCTAATATTTCTAAATAGAAAAATCAACCCAAACTACATCGGAGAATACAGTAAGAACATGGAAATCTGCATCCTTCATCAACTGCAATTGGCAGCGATTGCTTCTACACAATCTTTCTTCCATTCTAACCTGAACCAAAACCTCTTAAACACCGCTGATTCTCCACTCAAAACACATCTGTATTGAAAAATCCAGATAATCTCTATCTGAATATATTTCATATAATGATTAAAACAAAAACCCAAGGATCAAAATTCATCTTCTTTGTTGTTTCACTGGGATTTCCATCTTAAAATAAACAAGGTGCTACGAATGAGTGGACATCCCATCTAAAACAACAAAGAAAAATGAAATTGATGAAAGTATACAAGACGAACCCGTTATCGTTTGAACAGGAGTGAATAACAAAAATTGTTTTAAAGGGATGTAGTACATTGACAAAACCTGAAATGAACATGGTACTTTATCTGATGATGAAACACATGTAGAGAACACTCTTAAATAGAGGTTTCTTTTTTCGTTGGGTGGGAGTTAATAAAATAAAAGAAACATAAATGCAGACTTTGAAGTTTTAAATTTGCATGCCATTGTTATTGCCTTACGTTTCAACAGTTTGGTCTATTAAATTGGGATACATGCAATAGCAGTTGACTCTAAGTAGTACTAGACTATTAGCATTAGATTTCCATTAAAGTACAACTATTCTAGCAGTTGACTATAGAGATAGAGCCATATGGAAAAGATAAGGTACATTGAATGACCAACAAACAAAAGTTCGAGACTCGCATTGTCTCCTCTCAATTATTTAATCAATCCCGTGTCACATCTGCAACAACACTACCATGTTTAAACTCTGCATGCTCTCGACGAAATATGGAAATAACACTGATTTCTTTATTAGCCTGTAGTACAAAAAAGGAATTATTACTAGACTATTAGCATTAGATTTCCATTAAAGAACAACTATTCTAGCAATTGACTCTAGAGTTAGAGCCATATAGAAAAGATAAGGTACATTGAATGACCAACAAACAAAAGTTCGGGATGCATTGTCTCCTCTCAATTATTACATCTACAACAACACTACCATGTTTAAACTCTGCATGCTCTCGACGAAGTATTACGATGACGAAAAGGAATTGAAAATATTTTTGGATTACCAGCATCACTATTACGAAATGAAGCATTACAATCAAATTGAGTTTTATGATTCTAACACTAAATAGCAATGAAGAAATACATAATTCAATTAAAAATTCAGAAGCCTATCTATTGACACGCGACAGTAGAATGCTCGAGTCATAGGGACGCGTATCACACAGTAAAATAAATAAAAGACTAAAGTTGGTATAGCTCATATGAAAGACTAGCTACAATCCTTGGAAACATTAAGTTTGTGAAAGAGCTAATGGAATACATCTCCAAGATAGTGCCAATAAGTTGGTCCACTAATGATTGGCAGTGTGCCACACTTTTCCAAACTACGACAAATATTTTAGTAGAAAAAAGGGACATCAGGGCATCGTGAATTAGGTTTTATCGACAAAAGTTTTCTTGATACTTATGTCTCTTTGCTACACATATGTAAACCTCTGATGGAGTAGGGTTAGGTACATATTCTGTTTAAAAAACATGTGTCGGCCATGCTTAACAAACATGTAAACTATTCTTTGTTAATACTGCTACTTAACAAACATGTGTCGGCCATGCTTCTGTTTAAAAACAAAAAGAAATCTCTGAACATGTGTCGACCATGCTTCGTCCTTTATTCTTTTGTTCATATTAATACTCCATCAGAATACTCGGGATAGAAAAAAAAAGGATAAGAATAGATAATCTTTGGGAATCGTGATCGACTGGAGTAACACTTACTTTGTTCAATTACAGAACTAATTGAAGCAGAACCACTAACATCTAGGTAACTCTTCTTCTAATGTTTATGATTTTGTAGATATTACAATCAACAAAATAATTTGTATGGTTTCACTGTATTTGGAGACGAATTTGCTTCAGATAATTCAAATTCAAATAATTAGTTCTTATTCAATTTCTAATTTGTTTTTTTGGATCAAAAACTCTGCAATTTATTCGTGGTTATAATTTATTCGTATGATAATTGTTTTTGGATTCTAAATTCACAGGGATGTTCCGTAAAAAACAAGGGTAAAGAGAAGATATGGCAGAGACGAGCAGTGACAACGAGAGTGAGGCCTTTTATATGCCATGTAATGCGAAAAGCGGCAGTGAAGCGACGCACCGTCGGCCACCACCGGGCACTAAACTGATATGGCTAAGTGAGAAGAGAAAAAGCACAAATGAAGACTTGCATGAAGAATTCATAAACATTTCGGATGATAGTGATGCAGAAAGCAGCAATGAATCGGTAATTAATATTTCGGATGATAGTGATTGCTCTTGCAAGATATGCAGAAGTAAAGAACTGAAAGATGATGCAAGCAGCAACGATGATTCAGTGTATATCTTTCCAGCATTTCGACAGCAACGACAACAAATTACTCTGATTTCAGACACAGAAAGCGAAGTAGAAACTGGGGAGCGGCAACAAAGGCAACAGAACATACAATCTGAATACGATAATTCAAAGATAGAAAAAATGCTTGCTTGGTATGCCAATCTAGAACCAATTGCAAAGAGGACACGATGTTCAACAAAGCAAGCACAACCTATTTCCTGCAGAACAAGAAGTAGAAATTGAAAACATAAGATAAATGTGGCAACCAAAGGCATCAAATATTTGAGTTATCTTGCGTACACCATAGGGGGGGAACTTCTCAAATATTTCAGTTGTTTATTACAATCTGTTTCGTAGTATCGTACTAAGAATGTAGCAGCTATACTATGCTGTCTATTTTTGGATGTTTTATTTGGTTTTATTTTGGACATACCTCACATGTATTAATTGCATCCCAGATAAATCAATGTCCAAAACAAAAGCAGTTTCCTAAAGGTGTTGGGTTTAAAATTAATAACCAGATTCCTAATCTGATACACATTGAATTCTAAACACTATAAAAGATGTTGTTTATTCAACCACAAACTAAAACTAAGAGACTACAACCAACATTGCAGCAATGATGTCAGCTAAATATGGAGCATCACTTGGCCTAAAATCCTTATATGAAGGAAAATCAAACACTGTCAGAGTCCAAGTCGTAAACAAGTGGAAAGAATTCAACTTTGGAACAACAGATAGGATAAAAAGCATAGATATGCTTTTCAACGATGAAGAGGTATCAATTGCCAATGTCTAATATTTGGTAAACCATGTACCTATTATTTAATAAATACGATGATTTTAATTATTTTTTATTTTTATTTTTATTTTTTTTGACAAACCCAGGGCGATGAATTACATGCAAGTATACCGGGAGAACTAATCTGGAAATTTGATGACGCGATTAAAGAAAATAGCCTATATTCCATTCAAGGATTGCACTTAAGCAAGTCTAAGACTAGATTCAGGCCAGCCAGAAGTGAAAAAAAAGGTCTCTTTTGTCGGGACACCAGAATTACTGAGTTGGATACAGATCCAACGGCAATAATTCCTAGAAGATTTAAGTTCACAGAATTTGAAGAGATCAACTCAAACATACAAAACATATATCTTACAGGTATGGTAAAGGAAATTTAACATAAAATCAAATTTAAGAGAAAAAATTAATATTACTAATGTTATTAATGTAGATGTGATCGGCTATTTAAGAGCGTACACAAGCATCCGAAGTTTCCAGAGTGCAAGCGGACAGAGCAATCTAATGCGAGAAATAACTTTAGAGAACCTCAGGTACAATATTATTTCTAATTAATATTATTACTTAAATAAAGAATTTTTAAATATCCAACATTAACAAAAAAAATTATGATGTCTTATGATTTAAATAGAGGATCAACTATAAACACTGCCCTATGGGGCAATGCTTGCAAGGAAGTGGAAAATAACACAGCTTTCAAAACCTACAAACATAACCCGATTTTACTTGGTGTTTGTTCCACATACGTGAAGAATTACCAAGGTATTATTTGATTTAAAAACATGAATGTTTCATCTAATACATACCTGAACAAATTAACCGATTAATGTTCACAATCTTCTCAGGTAAGATGACCCTGTCATCAACGAATGCTACAAAAATATACCATAACTTAGAGGGGAAACATAGCATACAAATGCACATGAGGTTAGCATATACAATTTCAATGAAACATCTTGCTCAACACAATGGCATATAAAAGATGTCACGTAAACTATTAACTAACATCATTCATGAATAGGGCCTCAAATATTCAAGAAACACGACAAACTACATCCGTTGAAGCAACCAAAAATCCAGGACCGATATGCAAAGAAAAATCAACAAAGTGGAATTCCTATGAGAAGCTTGGCTTACCAAAATCAAAATTTATGGAGTTTCAAAAGGACGCGGTGAAACATATGAAGATTGGTTTTTTTAGATACATGGGCAGAAGAGTAGCTGCAATCATAATGCATGCAATTTTTTCATAAACATCATAAAAAATATTAAATACCTAAGTGTTGTTATGCATTTTTATGTTTAAATAATTTATGTTTAAGTAGGACCGCAGAATAAAACTCATTATATGTATTTTCACATCCTAAATTTCCGCCTTTTTTCTAATCCTTGAAGCTTCTGAACGACTACGAGTAGTAGTCATCATTTCCAACAACAGATCGCTACTCTTCCCCTTACTATGTAGAGGGAATATGATGAAAACCGAAGAGAGAACTAAGGATGATGAACATTCATTTCTTTATAGATGTAACTTGCAGATTAGGGAGGAAAATTGTTGCACACAAAAAATTTAATATACAATTATTGTATCTTGACTGTCATCGATAAATCTAGAAAACCTTATACATATAACCACAAGTAATGGAAATATATGGAAGTAAGAGGTTGAGACCGGACAAGCCCACAAGCATGGCAAACACGCTGGCAACCACCATGATATTAGTAATGGAAACATCTTCTCTTTTATAGCTCCACTCCTTCCAAAATTAGGTTTTGTCTTCAAAGTCCATTAGTTAGAAGTCCACCAAGCCCACAAGTGAGAGAAACTCGTGTAGAAATTCTGTCCCAAAAACGCTCGACGGAAAACTGGGATCACGACCGGAAATCGGCCGGAAAGTTGCCGGAAAACTATTTCAGGTGACCGGCAAAGTCAAACCGGTCACCAGTCAACGGGTCAGGACCGAGTCATCTAGGGGTCAACGAGTCAACTCGGCTAGTCAAACCGAGTCAACTCGGTCAGGAAGAGTCAAGGTGAGTCAGCTGGAATCAGTCAGAGGGGTTAAACTGAGTCACAATCTGCCTTGGCTGAAACAGCTTCTGGCTCGAGCCATTGCAAGGCTTAACTTGTTGCTGCACTATCATTGTGCTTCATTACTTCACTGCCAGCCATCATGGCCCTGACTACCAATTGCATCACTATTTCAATTCCTTCTCCCTGAACCACAACTGCTTCCCTGTATCTCCGATGCTGTAGCTTCAAACCACCAATCAACACCTGCAACTTGACACCAGTTAAGACCACCGCTCGATTCCTAGCATTCGTCTCAAAGAACTCCCATTCTCGCTCCCCGCAATGTCTTCCCTTGGCTGATCGCCACAAGCTCCAACGCATCGGTTCATTCCCATCTCGTGTACCAACACTAGCTTCCACCTCAGAGCCAACTCCATGCCACATCATTAGCCATACTGCACTATTTCTCTTGCCTGCAAAGCTCCAAGTCCTCAGTTCTATATTCATTCATCCTGTGCCATCTATGCAATTCAGTTCAGGCTACATCACACAGCTTGGGACAATCTCCATAACCTGCATTTTAATTGCACCAAATGCACACATTGTCATACCACCCGCAATTCTCAATGTCACCATTCAAGCTTCTGCCAAACCATGTAGCAGCACCCCTGCTACAGCTGCTTCACTACCCATCTCAGCAACTCCACCAATTACAGCTCTGTCTCAATCCATTTGCAGCACAAACAAACACAAATGCCAGCCACTAGCCCAGCAAACTGCACCATCAGTGTACAGCTCCAACCATTCCAATTCTTCATTCCATCTGCCAAATACAACCCGGTGCAAGTCATCTCAGGCAACCTCAATCCCTGGTCATCAAGCCATTGCCGAGCCTTCCTCTTCAGCTCAGGGTCACCCGTAATACCACCAGACAAACCAACATCCCTCAGAACCGAGCTCCAACACAGTCCCTGTAATCCATTACGCATTGCCACCAGCTCATGTACCTGCAACTGCAAATTGAGCCATTGCAATCCTTGCCATCTCCTGCAGCTTCTCAGCTCCACATATTCCAACCATTCTCCTTGTTTAGACTCTCAGTCACTTCTTCCTGCACTTTACAGCATCAGTACACATGCTCATCTCTGCCCTGCTGAACCATTCCACTACTGCATTTCCAATAACACACACAGCACCACATTCTCACAACCACAAACCATTAGTGCAACCTCTGTGACATCAAATCCCATCATCAGCATCATTCTTTGCAGAATCAGAACTTCAACAGCACCAGCTTCTTCCCTGCCTGCAACACATCATTGCAGCTCACTTTCACAGCTCATTTTCACAGCACCTG
The DNA here is from genome assembly GCA_023531295.1 of Papaver armeniacum. Taxonomy (NCBI): domain Eukaryota; kingdom Viridiplantae; phylum Streptophyta; class Magnoliopsida; order Ranunculales; family Papaveraceae; genus Papaver; species Papaver armeniacum. The sequence continues at coordinate 819,672 of JAJJWW010018582.1, read as the reverse complement.
TAACTCTCCACTTCATCCATTCCCTGGTCACCATGTTAGTTCCAGCTGCATCTCAGCCCATACAATTTCATAATCCACCAGGTGCTTCCTTGCAACTTTGCTCCATCCAGCCCTGCCTTTACCCCTGCAGATTCACCTCAGTTCATACTGCCTAGCCACCACCAGCTGCTCAGCTCACAGGCCACCTGCAGAGTCCTAGCATACATCTACACTCCTTAATCTGTGACTTAGTTTTTGTCCTGTATCACCAATTCAAATAAACCCAATCTAACAGAACCTGTAATCAAGTACATTCTCAAACTGCTACCACCATTGATCATCTATCTATATTCAATTCAACATCTCAGTCACCACAAACCTTAATCTGTGGCTTTACCTCAACAGCAACATCTCCAAGAGTACCACCGCAAACCCATTTCATCACAGATTCAAATCCATCTTCTATGGCTTCTTCTTCTCACAATTTCATACCAGAAACATCATCTTCAATGCTTTCAATTCTGCTCAAACCCTAACCAGATTCAACTCAATCATAATCAATCCAAACTCGAATTCGAGTTCCACCAATCTTCGCAGAAACCCATCTCAACAGAACCCGACTTTATTCTTGTTCTTCATATCTTTCTCCCCCTGATGTAAGTCTTCACAGGCTTCATCGATTCATCAACAGAGACCCTTGCTTCCTCTTCAAATCAACGAAATCCATGACAAGCAACTTCAATCACCATCACCCATTTACTCGATCAGTATCGTCATCTTCTTGATCTCCACTTCATTTGCAGAGATTCAAACATGAACTCTGTGTACTACGATTCCCCGAATTCAATCTCCCTCTGATAATGAATGAGTGAATGAGAGACATCCCTCTCAATCTTAGGGTTAGGGTGATATGGATAAGTACACCCCTCATATAGAACCCGATAAATACACCCACTGATAAATGATAAGGGATAACCTGATGGCAACCCCCCTTAACCTCTGCGGGCCTGGCTTTAGTATTCCTCCCAAAAGAGTTGCCCCTTAACTTTGATCGGGCTCCAGATAGTGTTCGCCCCTGAAATGACCTTTTTGCCCTTTGGCTCAATTTGGGTGATTTCCGCTTCTTTTCCTCCGTGCGACTCCAGAGTAACTACAAAACTCAAAACATGCGTAAAGTACATAATTCACAAGAAAAAATAGCAAAGAAAGCGTAACTACTGAATAGTAAATTAGGTGTTTTAGACACCTATCAGATTCCCCCACACTTAGACTTTGCTAGTCCTCGAGCAAATCAAACAAAACTTATTCTAAAAGATACATACAACTCCGTGTCGTCGAGGCTACGGTCACTTTTAGCATAAATAACAAGCCTTTAAACCACTAGATGTCCCTAGTGGACGAGTTATAGTCTCGTGAGGGTTTACTAGAGATATACCCACAAAACCTACTTTTCAAACTCCATCTATTTGTGACAAATCAATGAACGAATCCAAATTGACTACAGGAGGAGGTACCTTGCAAATTCAATTCAATTATTAGTAAATAAACTCTAATTAGATAGTCGAACAAGCCACAATACTCGGAAACTAACAAACCACAATCACAATGAAAAGATAAAGAAGATGGATATAGATGTAGATGTTGGCGAATGTTCACAAGTGTTCGATGTTTCCCATATCCACTCAAGGTCACTGCTAAGATGAACCTAATCCTATTGGAGTGAGCTACTTGGTGCTGAATGCTACATCAAATCAATTGGAATATACAAGGGAACCAAGAGTGACTTTATTCAACACAATCATAATTTCTTCTCCTTTTTTTTTTATATGATTGGATCAAACTGGATCCAATTTCTCTGTTTTTTTTTTTTAGACGGCATGATTAGATCTTTTGGATCCAAGCGCATGCTTCTTGTCAGCAAGTACATGATAGTTGCCTTGGATCCTGCATTCCACGCTTGTTTAGGCGACGGAGACAGGGACTACGTTTCACACATACTGCTATTCCCAAGTGTCTGTTTATTCCGTTTTGGTCTAATTGGTCGGTCCTTTTTTTTTTTTTTTCTTTTCATATATTTTTTTCATTTTTTTTTCTTTTCTTGTTCAATTTTTTCTCTTTTTCTAGTACTCAATCACTCTATTTCATCCTAGCAGTAATAACACGTCGATTTTTAGTGACCCACCAAAGCACTTAGAGAACAATAGATAAATATGGAAAAAAATAAAATAAAAATAGAATGTGATATGGTGATATGGTGATATTCCGAGATATGGTAACAACTATCATGGTATTTATGATTCATGAGCTATGTTCATCCCATTTAGTTAAATGGTCCTCAACTCCTGCATTCAAAATGGTTCCATCCACTAATGGTGTCATCCTAAAGGCACAAGTTTCTAGATTTCAGAGTTCGAAAAGCACAAATTTTTCTTGGTTTTTTCTATTTTTCTCATTTTTTTTTTGTTTTAAAAGGTATAAATAAACTATACAAACATATAAATGCTCCCCCACACTTAAACTTCACATTGTCCTCAATGTGTAAAACCGAAAGTTCTGAATTCTGACGTAACAGCAGATAAAAACGCAAAAACTGTACAAATTGGTAAGGAATTTGGAAAAACTCCATTTCACAAAAGTTGTTCACCTACGTGTTTTCTACACAGTGTCAAAATTTCACAGTGTTTTGATAAACTGTCTGACAGTTATAGTCTCTGGACTGACTGATCTACGCGCTAGATCCGAAATTTTCGACGAAAAGGTATTCGTCATAATTCTCTTCTAAGATAGATTCCGGACTCAATGAAATTAAACATGGGGATGCAAATATGATATGAAAACAGTAAAAAATAAATAAACGAAACAAAAATAAAATGCAAAAGGATAAGAGATACAAAACCGGTGGGTTGCCTCCCACTTAGCGCTTGTTTTAAAGTCGACGGCCCGACTTAGCTTCTTGTAAGATTCATTCCCCATACACCAATAATCGGAAAAGTTGGGGATCCACCCATAGCACCTGTTTTGCAAACACTAGCTTCACCCAAATATTAGTACAATAAAGCAAAATTGAATCTATGAACCGATAAAAGCTTCCCCCACACTTATTCTTGTCCACACTTGGAAGTGTATAAAGAATATAGGAGTCGGGTACTTCCACGGTTTCTTGTTCCATAACCTGCATAGTATGAGAATCAAGTATCTCTAATGGCGGAAAACGAGAAACAAAGTCATTCAACAATACTCTCGAAGCACATACATTCAAACCAATAAGAGGTAAAGGAGAAGAAATAATAGGCAAAGGGTTAGATAAACCTTGCACAATCTCTTGTATCACGGAATCCTCTTCATCCTTGAAAAACTCAAGCGAATTATTCACCTCTTGTATATCATGGTCCTCTATTAAACCTTGCAACCATTCTTCGTCCGTTTCTGCCTTAACCAAAGTCTCGACATAAACATCATCATTACAATCATTCACAAGCTCAATTGGGTCTTCCACAGTATTGGTTATACCGGTCTCATTCTCAACACATTCCTCCTTTTTGTTATAAGGCACATACTCTTTTGCGGATCCAAATTTTATCATAAGAAACTTTTTTAGAACACTCGAAAATGCATCATCATCAAGCTCCACCCTTTGAATAGGCTCTTGATCATTAGTAAGATCAATGCTTGAGTAATCTACACAAGTGTCGACATATTCCTCTTCGTCTTCATCTTGATCCCAAAAAGACTCCTCGGAGATGTCACCATGAGTTGTTTGAAGCAATGTATCATAATCACCGTCACTATCATAGTCAACATAAGGTGGTTCCTCGCTGAATTTAGTGTTGCTAATCTCTAACTCATCCTTTTGAATAGGTGAATGATCATTATTAAGATCAAGAGTTGAGTTAACTACACAATTATCAACGAAAGTGCCCAAGGATTGGCCTTTTTCAACATTAGCATCAATCAAATATTCATCACAAACCATATGCACATTAGAATTATCCATATCTTCCTTGTATTGATCAATACCTCTTCGCAAGCTAGCCATACCTTCACGAAGTTCTTGGAGTTGCTCGTTTGTAGTCTCTTTAGATTTTTGAAATTTCTCTTGTAAAAAGTTGGAAACTTGATCTATAAAGTTAGAGACTTTTTGTTCACAAGCATAAGAATCCTCCCATCCTTGTGGTTGTTCACACACATACCCGCCATAAGGTTGTTGAGGAAAACCATAAGGTTCCATGGAGTATTGATCATAACCAATGAATTGGTTTTGATTATACCCATGGAATTGGTAGTTATCGTATTGTTGAGGTTGTTGAAAACCGTATCCATTGTTCCAATATGCTCCTTCCATAGAAATAAGCACCTGAAATAAGATTCTCAAAACTACGGTTAAAACCCAGAAAATAAGAAAAAATAAAACAAAAACTAAATACAAAAATAAGAAACCAAAAACAATTAACAACCGCTGCCTCCCCGGCAACGGCGCCAAAATTTGACCGCGGTCGTAAGCGTCAAAAATAATTTACACTTTCTTACTACTCAAAATATAAATATAGCAAGGGCAAGAAAGGATCGATCCCACAGAGAGGTCTTGGTTGTCAATATGTTTCGGTTCCCTATAAATAACACCGGTAGTTTTGTGATTATAATAAACTAAATAAAAGAAATAAGCAAACAAATCAAATCGAGGATAAGAAGATATTGGTCATGGATTTCGTTTTCATTCACAAACATGTTTTCACACAATAACTAGAATTGATATTTTAATCTCAACTTTTATCAAAGACCCTAGAATACCTTGATCGCAAGAATATCCCGCAAACCTCATCATGTCATCAACAAACACATTAAAAGATGCGAATATGAATTCTACCTAAAGGAACAACCTAACGTGTAAAAGCACTAATCAAGTTTAATTCCCTAGATGCATTAGGTTCTATGAAATCAGGCCAATCAAAGCAATCGAACGTGGAAAGCGCACTAATCCAATTTAACAAAGGTTATGGTTCACATATGATCATAAGAATATATCACTACAAACTATAATCATATTTATGCTACTTGCAATCCGGAATTATCACTTTTGCGTATAATAACCCTAATCTAGCAATAAAGATGAAAGCAAACTCAATCGATTCGCGACTCGACTAACAAGCATTCAAATCATGTAACAATATTCATAGTGAATCATAAACGATAATATGAGAGAAAACTAATTTATTGAATTAAAACCCATATTTGGAAATCCAACTTATTCCATAACCAATAATAAAAACTCTAGCTCATATTCATGGAGTTCATAACAAGAAGAAAGAGAAAAGACTTCATGGTGTAAACCCTAGAACAAAGTAGAGGCCAAAAAGATAGATAAAAGATAATAGATTATGTGTTTTGAGAAAAGTCTTCTCTTTTATAGCTCCACTCCTTCCAAAATTAGGTTTTGTCTTCAAAGTCCATTAGTTAGAAGTCCACCAAGCCCACAAGTGAGAGAAACTCGTGTAGAAATTCTGTCCCAAAAATGCTCGCCGGAAAACTGGGATCATGGCCGGAAATCGGCCGGAAAGTTACCGGAAAACTATTTCAGGTGACCGGCGAAGTCAAACCGGTCAACGGTCAACGGGTCAGGACCGAGTCATCTAGGGGGTCAACGAGTCAACTCGGCTAGTCAAACCGAGTCAACTCGGTCAGGAAGAGTCAGGGTGAGTCAGCTGGAGTCAGTCAGAGGGGTTAAACTGAGTCACAATCTGCCTTGGCTGAAACAGTTCTGGCCTGAGCCATTGCAAGGCTTAACTTGTTGCTGCACTATCATTGTGCTTCATTACTTCACTGCCAGCCATCATGGCCCTGGCTACCAATTGCATCACTATTTCAATTCCTTCTCCCTGAACCACAACTGCTTCCCTGTATCTCCGATGTTGTAGCTTCAAACCACCAATCAACACCCGCAACTTGACACCGCTTAAGACCCCGCTCGCTTCCTAGCATTCGTCTCAAAGAACTCCCATTCTCGCTCCCGCAATGTCTTTCCTTGGCTGATCGCCACAAGCTCCAACGCATCGCCATTCCCATCTGTGTACCAACACTAGCTTCCACCTCGAGCCAACTCCATGCCACATCATTAGCCATACTTTGCACTATTTCTCTTGCACTGCAAAGCTCCAAGTCCTCAATTCTATATTCATTCATCCCGTGCCATCTATGCAATTCGATTCAGCCACATCACACAAATTGGGCCAATCTCCATAACTTTGCATTTTAATTGCACCAGCTGCACACATTGTCATACCACCTGCAATTCTCAATGTCACCATTCAAGCTTCTGCCAAACCATGTAGCAGCACCCCTGCTACAGCTACTTCACTACCCATCTCAAAGAACTCCACCAATTACTGACTCTGTCTCAATCCATTTGCAAGACAAACAAACACAAATGCCAGCCACTAGCCCAAAGAAATCGCACCATCAGTGTACAGCTCCAACCATTCCAATTCTTCATTCCATCTGCCAGCTCTGCCAGTGCAAGTCATCTCAGGCAACCTCAATCCCTGGTCATCAAGCCATTGCCAGAGCCTTCCTTTTCAGCTCAGGGTCACCTGTAATACCACCAAAGAAAACCAACATCCCTCAGAACTGAGCTCCAACACAGTCCCTGTAATCCATTCTGCATTGCCACCAGCTCATGTACCTGCAACTGCAAATTGAGCCATTGCAATCCTTGCCATCTCCTGCAGCTTCTCAGCTCCACATATTCCAACCATTCTCCTTGTTTAGACTCTCAGTCACTTCTTCCTGCACTTTACAGCATCAGTACACATGCTCATCTCTGCCCTGCTGAACCATTCCACTACTGCATTTCCAATAACACACACAGCACCACATTCTCACACCCACAAACCACTAGTGCAACCTCTGTGACATCAAATCCCATCATCGGCATCATTCTTTGCGAGAATCGAACTTCAACAAAGACCCGACTTCTTCCCCGCCCGCAACACATCATTGCAGCTCACTTTCACAGCTCATTTTCACAAGACTGTAACTCTCCACTTCATCCATTCCCTGGTCACCATGTTAGTTCCAGTGCATCTCACCCATACAATTTCATAATCCACCAGGTGCTTCCTTGCAACTTTGCTCCATCCAGCCCTGCCTTTACCCCTGCAGATTCACCTCAGTTCATACTGCCTAGCCACCACCAGCTGTTCAGCTCACAGGCCACCTGCAGAATCCTAGCATACATCTACACTCCTTAATCTGTGGCTCAGTTTGTGTCCTGTATCACCAATTCAAATAAACCCAATCTAACGAACACCGTAATCAAGTACATTCTCAAACTGCTACCACCATTGATCATCTATCTATATTCAATTCAACATTTCGGTCACCACAAACCTTAATCTGTGGCTTTACCTCAACAAGAAGATCTCCAAGAGTACCACCGCAAACCCATTTCATCACGTGATTCAAATCCATCTTCTATGGCTTCTTCTTTTCATAATTTCATACCAGAAACATCATCTTCAATGCTTTCAATTCTGCTCAAACCCTAACCAGATTCAACTCAATCATAATCGATCCAAACTCGAATTCGAGTTCCACCAATCTTCGCAGAAACCCATCTCAACAGAACCCGACTTTATTCTTGTTCTTCATATCTTTCTCCCCCTGATGTAAGTCTTCACAGGCTTCATCGATTCATCAACAGAGACCCTTGCTTCCTCTTCAAATCAACAGAATCCATGACAGCAGCTTCAATCACCATCACCCATTTACTCGATCAGTATCGTCATCTTCTTGATCTCCACTTCATTTGCAGAGATTCAAACATGAACTCTGTGTACTACGATTCCCCGAATTCAATCTCCCTCGATAATGAATGAGTGAATGAGAGACATCCCTCTCAATCTTAGGGTTAGGGTGATATGGATAAGTACACCCTCATATAGAACCCGATAAATACACCCACTTTGATAAATGATAAGGGATAACCCGATGGCAACCCCCTTAACCTCTGCGGGCCGGCTTTAGTATTCCTCCCAAAAGAGTTGCCCCTTAACTTTGATCGGGCTCCAGATAGTGTTCGCCCCGAAATGACCTTTTTGCCCTTTGGCTCAATTTGGGTGATTTCCGCTTCTTTCCTCCGTGCGACTCCAGAGTAACTACAAAACTCAAAACATGCGTAAAGTACATAATTCACAAGAAAAAATAGCAAAGAAAGCGTAACTACTGAATAGTAAATTAGGAGGTTGCGAGCCCAGCTTGTTGCGAGGTTGCCAACCAAAAGTATGTAATATTAATTACCAACTAATAAGACTATATTGTGTAAATTAGGTGTTTTAGACACCTATCACCTGCCTCTTGGATCTCTCCCCAGCTTGGGGACTGCAATCCTCAGCTCTGGTCCGTTTGGCTGGAAGTGGCTTCAACCGGAAATATTTTTCAAAACGTCGGAAGATGGTTCACCACGGAAACCTGTCACAATACTCTCCGAGAATTCTGGAAAATCAACATTACTGCTCCAAAATTCCTTTTACTTATCGGTTACCACTTTGGTTTCTCCCAATAGGCCGGAAGGGAAGGCTCACCCGTTCCAAAAACACGTCGCATTAAGAATATTCGGGAGGAATTCTCTAAACCCCGTGGGCGGATAAATGGGACACCCCGATCAAACCCCATTTGACGAGCCTCCTGTCAATATTGTACGGAGTCACAAGAAATTCTTCGTTGAATAAAGACGGGACATATCCTCGGGATGCAAAAATGTAAACAATTTCCCGGATCTCATAGTCTTAACATCGATCACGCAACACAACATCGGGGCCATCGAAGCAATAGCAAAATTCTTTGGGTGAACAACGGAAGGGTGGACCAGCCCCCATGGACGGAAATCTACGAAGACACATTGTCAAATGTCTCCACAAGTCTCGCACCGGCTCTGAACGCCTCTTATTCCAAGCGGAGTATTCTCGAGCCACCATACAAGTTGGTGAGCAAATTTTTAGGGGTAGGAGCATAGCTTTTGAAGTGTTCCCATAAGAATGCTCAAGAAAAGCGAAGTGAACGTGCGATTCCACCTTCTTGTACCGTTAGAAACATGCATGTCCATTGCTAAGGCGTCCGATAAGAATATAGCGATCCAAGGAACAAGGCACCCGGGGAAGAACTTTACCTTTTGCCGACTTTATAGCGATCTTAACAAGGTCACCTCTAATGGTCTTCTTTCCAGATCCATCGTCGAATATATCTCTAGATAGCCATAAAGACAGGAACGCAATCACACTGAGCTCATTTTCCAACTCTTGATCCAGCTCTGGGTCTGCAGGAGACCACTCCGACACCCACCAGGTGTAAAAGCATCTCGTATCTTTTTTCTCCTCCTTGTCCAGTTGTCGAATTCCGCCACCTTTTGAAGTATAGCATCATAGTTACGTTGCTCCGTATCGGAGAGATCGTAAGAAAGACTTCCAAAGAACAGAAGAGCGCGGTTCATTAACGCAGCTACACTCTCCAGGGTAATAGTCATCTCTCCCCATCTAGATATGGTCAGTATGAGTGGAAATACGCCACCGAGAAATGAAGGTAATCAAACCCGCAGCGTCTTTCTTAATTTCAAGAGCGGCGGATGCCATGACCGCATTGAGGATTTGCGGCCGAAAGAAAATTATCTTTAATGTCCTTATTACTCAACATGCGTCTCATCCATCCTTCATAAGAACCCGGTGGAGTATGGTCAAGTCAATAGGGGAAGGCGGATATTCATTTCTCCGGAGACAATATCTCATCACAAGTCTTGAAGAAGAAAATGGATCAAAGATCCATATTTTCTCGAATCGGAAAGCGGGACTATCTTATGAGAAGGATGCCTTCTAATGTTTGGAAAAGGCGAGGTAAACAACTCATCATCGATGTTCGGCATATCTTTGAAGCCGTCAACACTTCCCCGGCTTGGAACCGGCATTATCTCCGAAGACATCTCAACATGAGTTCTTTTCTTCATTCCACAATGAAAATAGGAGTTAGAACTTGTATGAAAAACGCGTGGGGCATGTAGTCACGCATGACAAGACACAACCCACGTTAAAATACACAAAAGCTGGGATTGGGTCCAAGCACCCGATTCATTCAAGTCTGGTATTGGTTTCAACTCCGGTACAAGTTTCAGTCTGGTATTGGTTTCAAGTCCAGTACAAGTTTCAGTCTGGTATTGGTTTCAAGTTCGGTACAAGTTTCAAGTCTGGTATTGGTTTCAAATCAGTCAAGCATATGTGGGTGGGACCCACGTTCAAATCAAACGCACAAGGTGGGGCTACATTCACGGGCACGTATTACAACACGGTTTTCTCATGATCGTGGGAATTATGTTTACGAAATTCAAGCCAAGGTCTCTTCCCAAGCTACAATCTAAGAAGCTAGTTTTGCATGCAATGGTAGAAAGAAGCAAAAACAACATGATCATGGATTCACGGGTTGTTTTACTAAGCAATTCTAGAAAATATTGACGTATCAACCTTGGTGGAAAAAACTAAGCATATACATGTCTTACAAAAGGTGTTTGCCTAACAAACTAGGGTTTTACCTTTATAAAAAAAAATAATAATAATAAATAAAAAAAAAAAAAAATCAAAAACCGAAACTTACCGTGGACGGACGGTGGCGCACGGCAAAAATCCCGGCGTCGGTAGGAGCGGGTGGTCACGAGACGGGAGAGCTGCTTCACAATAAAAAAAAAATTCGTGGGAAAAAAGCAAAGAGTTTGGTCTCTTTTATAGACAAAAATTAGAAGAATTCCAATAGAACAAGGATACCTCTTTTGTTTGGATTCCTCTTTTGATTCAAATACCCAAAGAAGGAAACCGGTCCCACCAAAGGATTCCATACAAGCATGACGGCGTGGGCAACTAGCGGTCGGCCAACACTCTTCCGGGTAAACTCCTTTTATCCTGTCTTTCTCACATATGTATGTCACCATCTCATGCCTACCCCACAATAGTGTAACCATTATGTACTAGGCAGGGGACTTAATGTTGATGGTGGGTTTTCATTTGAGGTTAAAATTGTAAAAATCCGGAAAAAATTATGCGCTGACATCTTGTAAAAGATAAAGCCATTTATAAGTGTTGGATACTCCCTCACTTAATTTACCAAGAATTGAGCATGTGGCAACAATCCCATTCTGTGAATACATGAAATTCCTCCAGGTTGGAGCATGTGGCAACAATCCCACCCTGTGAATTTCTAATCGGCATTGTATTTTCGGTACTCATTATCGGTGTGGCATGACGGTCGAGTGTTACTCTTACGAGTAACACGAACCTCCAAGCACTATAATGAAACCATGTACGAAATACCCGTGCAGGTGACTCTCGGTGTGTTATACTAGCCCGATTGAGCCCCCTCGGTGTGTTATACTAGCCCGATTGAGCATCCGGATTGACCGTATCGGTCGGATATGATCGCAGATCATCCAACTCCATGAGCATGATTGGATGACCCGGATCAATTCCATCACCCCCAGCGGGTATGGAATATCCATGCCAACCAATGCGGAACCCGCATGGTCGGCCATTGGCCTAGCTTGCCAAAAAACGTTCATACCAAGCATTATGGACGAAAAACCCTAAATTAGGGTTTGCGGCATATTACATGTGTCGCAAAACAGTCTCAACCATCCATCTTCGCAGGTATAGATGGAGGGTGTAGATGTAGATTTAAAGGGCCCAGAGCATGTCAACACGATCACCGCGGGCACCTACACACTTGACCAATCGGTCAAGACCAACCATGTTTGGTCGTGACAAAATCGTCGCCCAAACAAGAGAAGATGCACGGCTTTGAAACCCAAAATTAGGGTTTTGAGCATCACGAGCGTCCATCTTCTCCGGCATAAACGGAGGGTCCAAGATTAGATAAAGCGGTCCGGTCATACCAAAGATGACCACCGTGGACCCATCTATTCCCTAACCCAATCGGCCAAGGCATATCATGCCCGGCTAATCCAAAACGCACGCTCAAACTAGCGTGGTCACACCTCCCAAACCGCAAACTGATCTCGACCACTCAACTTCGCCGGACGATTTGGATGGCTCGGATCACGTTTTCATGGGATATGCAGGTATAGGCGTGAACATCAGCCTACCACCTTCACACTAGGCCAATCGGCCAAGACCGACCAAGATTGGTCGTCTTGGAACGTGCGCCTGAAGAGGGCGTGACGTGCGGCCCTTGCGGCACTAGTTTTTGGTCGCAAATCGATCTCGACCACTCGATTTCACCGGATGAATTGAGTGACCCAGATCATACTTTCGTGAGGTAATGGGGTACGTGCGCCTACACCATCATGCGGTCTACACGCATGTATGGTCGGCCCGGCCAAGGTTGTATCCCATGCTTGGTTTCGACCAAGTCAAGAGTGATGCTGCGCACCTCTTCAAAACCCTAATTTCATTAACGGTCGCGGATGAGTGTCTCAAAGATCATCTCATCCGTCCAACTTCACCAACTTGGTTATACAACCCGGTCGGAAGTTAGTTGGTCGGTGAGGCGTCATTACCCATCACTTTACCACACCATGATGCGATGCACATAAAATACACACGATACTTCACAAGTATCAACTTCCGAATAACGCAATTATTCAAATCGACATTACATGCTACCTATCGTGGATCCACGATCCACACATTCCGGACATCAATCATGTCACAAACCGGGGATACATATTGGGGTATTGGTCTGGCGGTTTACAGCGTGCAGCGTGCAACGCGCCATCACAAGAACGTGTTAGGAAGTTATGGACGGTTAGCGGTGACAGGAGAAGTGGGCAAGACCGGTCGTGTATCACCAACACACAACTCTACTACTCCATCACTCCACTTCCTCCACTTCCCACGAGAGACGTGAATAAGGCTCAATGACTTGTATAAATAGGTTCTCCGTCCTATTTCCAAACAACGGAGAAAAAACAGAGAGAAAAACAACAAGAAAACATCAGAGCCTGCTTACACCAATCGTAAGCTTGTTCACTTTCCTGTTGCAAGTCATAAGCAAGTCTACACCTTCACATTCTCAACACCTTCTTCGCTTCCCTCCCTAAGATTGATCGGTCGTCAGCCGACACAAATATAATTACACTTTCTTACTACTCAAAATATATAATGAAGCAAGGGCAAGAAAGGATCGATCCCACAGAGAGGTCTAGGTTGTCAAATTGTTTCGGTTCCCTATAAATAACACCGGTATTTTGTGATTTTTATATAATAAACTAAATAAAACAAATAAAGAAATAAGCAAACAAATCAAATCAAGGATAAGAAAGTATTGGTCATGGATTTCATCTTCATTCACAAACATGTTTTCAACACAATAACTAGAATTGATATTTTAATCTCAACTTTTATCAAAGACCCTAGAATACCTTGATCGCAAGTATATCCCGCAAATCTCCTCATGCCATCAACAAACACATTAAAAGATGCGAATATGAATTCTACCTAAAGGAACAACCTAACGTGTAAAAGCACTAATCAAGTTTAATTCCCTAGATGCATTAGGTTCTATGAAATCAGGCCAATCAAAGCAATCGAACGTGGAAAGCGCACTAATCCGATTTAACAAAGGTTATGGTTCACATATGATCATAAGAATATATCACTACAAACTATAATCATAATTATGCTACTTGCAATCCGGAATTATCACTTTTGCGTATAATAACCCTAATCTAGCAAGAGAGATGAAAACAAACTCAATCGATTCACGACTCGACTAAATAGCATTCAAATCATATAACAATATTGATGGTGAATCATAAACGATAATATGGAGACAAAACTAATTTATTGAATTAAAACCCATGTTTGGAAATCTAACTTATTCCATAACCAATAATAAACTCTACCTCATATTCATGGAGTTCATAACAAGAAGAAAGAGAAGTTTCATGTTTCTAAACCCTAGAAAACAAAGTAGAGGCAAAAAGATCATCCAAATTCTATCTAAGCTTCCCTATATATAGAGTTTTGTAACCTCTTCTTGAAGAAACTAGGAAACCTAGTAAAAATAGGAAAGTGTCCGTGCATCACACCCCGTGCAAAGTGGCTGCCAAAGTCTGGCCATTCACACGTCCAAGGCTGGTCATGCAAATTAAAAAGTCTCCTACGTACTGCTTATTGAGCTCGTGCAGCAGCTGTGGAAGCCCAACCCATTATCGTTCTTGGCTTGTCAGTTATATGGAACTGACAGCCTATTCTCAATTCCATCTTCCCTTTCTCGACAAATTCTTCTGCCACAGTTCCAACTAAGTCATACCATCTCGGCTGAATAATTCTGCCTGAGACCAGACTCGAGCTCGAACTCCCTCACAGACTTGAACCGACTCTTGTCACGGCTAACCTCCCTCGAGTTCACCTCCTTCCTACCAAAAACTTCCAGCATCAATCTCCAATCATCAGCCCCAAATCCCATTAGTAACCATCACCGAGAGTGGCAGCAGCTACATGCTCTTACCAAATTCGACCTTCCATCGTCACGCTTCAGCTTGACACCTAACAGACCTCTTCTCCATTGCAACCATCGTAATCCCATATCCACAGCTCAGCTCCATGTACATTGCTGCCATCGAACTCCATCATCTCTGCCAACAGCTCCCTGAATTTGCTCGAGCCCTTCTTATCTTTACTGCTAACAGCTTCATCAATCGAACACAGCAGCGTCATCGTACAAAGGATAGCACCGAAAGCACCTCCTAAATCCCAGTTCTCTTTCTATCGACCATCATCGCTGCTAATACCCACCGATAATCCTCTATTTTTCATCGTACAACAGAGACTGTTTTAATCTTCTCGAGCCATCATCATAGCAACATCTCTCCGTTCTTCATTATCCAGCTTCAAATGGCAGTAACCCATCACTGCAAACGGAGACATCCATCTCTGAACTCCTCTTGATCGACAAACACAGTTAACGACAGCATCTGTCCAATCACCACCTTCCATCATACATTACAACCGATACCATTCCCTGTTTTCTCTCAAGTTCACGACAGCATCTTCATCATCGAGTTCTTCATTGCCCATCTCCAATCAAACTCTTCCTCTCGAGCTATCATTACAGACCATAACCAACTCATCATAGCGTGTCGCGACCACCCTGTTCTGTTCGCAACTTCGATAACAGCCAACCATTAACGATAACCACGGACTCGAGCTCCATTCTTCACCATTCCCGTCCGTGTTACTTCACAATAAAATTTCCCATCATTAACAAAGAACCCCATCTTCCTTTCCATCAATCACCGAAGAGTATACCATCATCAATGGCAAGCGGCGACTGCTTGCCGTAATAGTTCCGGAAACCAAACCTCCGTCGAGTTCCAATTCATTGAAATATGAAGATTAAGGTGCCCCTAGTAATTGACTTGACTGCCTTTAACAGTTCCTTTAAAACAGGACATCCATTAACATGATGACTGCCCCTTAACGCACAGTGGGGGTCCCAATAGCACCTGCCCTTTAAAAATAACCATTGAGCCCTTTTAGTCTTCGGAGTTCTTTTGCTCATAACTTCTTCATACGAGCTCTGAATGACTCCGTTCTTTCGCCATTGTCTTCATCTTCTCATCCTCTACAAAATGAAAAGTAGAAATCTTGTATTTGAATGAGTTTCAATTGGTCTTTGTCCTTTCTCCACTAGTAGCTTCACTTTTGTAGCCATTTCCACTTCTTTTTGCTCCAAATGACTCCATAACACCAGATAACTCAAAACCAATATAAGATACATAATTTACAAGAAAACTCGCAAAGAAAGCATAAATACTATATATAAAATTAGGTGTTTTACGACACCTATCAAAGATCAACCCCATCTCCTTCACTTTGTGACCGAAACAAGTCTGGAACGACCATTTCTTGGTTTAGGCCGGACTTGCACAGATTGATCTCTCGAATCTACAATCACTCACCGCGCAGTGCATTTGTTTAAGGTTTAAATTCATTCCTCATCCACACCACAAATTACCAAATTCTGCAGGAGTAGTTTTCACCCATAAACAAAAGTGTAATTCCCCGATTTGGATAATAGGGTTTGTCGAATGGAATATAGGTAATCGTTGTCCTTTCCTAACATCGGGGCCTTTTCGGCATAAATGGCTCTAGAGGTGGCAGAAAACTATGCAGTTAAGCGTCCTCCTGAGGGAGTAATCAATGGGAGGGTAACTTTCCAGAAAGATGATGATGGATGGCCGCATTTGTGTCCGTAGAAAACCCAGCATTGCTGGATGGTCGCAGTGGCAAAGCAGGGACAATATCGTTGGAAGTTCAGGTGATTACAAATGGAATCAGAGCCGACGACAGTTACTGTTGAGAGTGAGAGAGTGTGTTGTACGGGGTTGGTTAGGTACTGGTTGCTCCTAAGGGGCAGAAATGTCGGAAATCTGGGGTTGAATAAATTTCAGAGCCCATTTAAGGTGGTGGTATTGTAATACCCCGATTTGGTAGGTAGGGTTCGCCGAATGGAATATAGGTAATGGTTTGTCTTTTTCTAACACCGATATCTTTTTTAGCACAATTGGCTCCAGAGTTGGCAGAAAACTCTTCAGTTAAGCATGCTCGGACGGGAGTAATCTAGGGATGAGCGACATTTGTGGAAGCTAATGCTGGATGAACGCAGCAGTGCCCGTAAAAAAAAACACATTGTTGGATAACCATAGTGGCAAAGTGAGGAAAGTATTGATGGAAGGTCGGGTTATTACAAATTTAAACATGTCACACCCCACTATGGGAGCCAATTGTTTAGGTCTTCAGGTCTTCATTAAGTTAGTTAATTCCTTGACTTGTGATAATCTCTCTCGACTCACTATCTTCGGTTCGTACTCGAGATGAGAACTTATTATCTTTAACTCGACCCGAGCTCTTTCTTAGCACCGAGCTCTAGGACCTTACATTTTTCAGTTATTTGGTAGATGCTATATTTTGTCATCCACACTCAACTACCTGAATCTAATCCTAATCCGAGACTGACTTTAGCAGACAATAAATCAAGAAATAGTTTTGGTCAACTAACATTGGCAACAAGTTTGACACGCCAATAATCGTAGATTCAACCGAGCGATCTCTAATAATTAAAATATAAATATAAATAATAAATAATAAATAATAATCATAATCATAATCATTATTATTTGTTTTAATATTACTCGAATTTAAAATATATTTCATTCATTATTATTAGATGTCATTTATTTTTTCTTTAGGCACATCATTAACATTTTAACAGGATAATTTACCAAATAAAATTATTGATCATTTTACATATTGTAGTTGTTAGAGAACTGCTCGGTAGAACTCGCAAGCGTTGCTATCTCAAGCTTGTTTGTCAAGTTTAACTGCCAAAACTATAAGTCTTGATTTCTACTCTACTTATAGCTAAGTCTCGAATTATGATAGAAAGTGTTGTTGAGATAGACTTCACGTCGTTCATCTATTGAAGACGAAGAACTACTAAGGGGAGCTTGTGGAACTTCATCGACAAAAGGTATGTGGAAACTTGAACTCATCTATCACTCAAAAGTCTATCTACTCTATCTCCTATTTGAGACAAAAGTCGTATAGCTATATAGACTTCAATTATGCATATTTGATATTTCGAGCTGAGTTTAACTCGCTTACATATTTCTCGAAATATGTGTTGGTAAGCTTTTGCTTTAACCAAGTTCATCTTATATTCTTGACGAAAGTCAAAAGATGATCATGTGAAAATCGCCTGGTAACATCTTACATGATTTGCGTGACACAATCATGTGATGTAGACTCGGAATGTTTCGTATTGATCATTCGATCACTTGAAAATTGCTTTGAAGCTAATAGTTTGTGTGAGAAAGCTATTCACGTCTTCCGAGAATGTTTCAATGGTTGAAATGAGAGTTTAGAACAATTGGATTTAAGCATAGTATGCGTACTTGTATATATGTAATCCATGTCCGAGAACCATAGTATGCGTACATGTATGCGTACATGTTGGCTTGTGAAAGTTCTGAACTTAGTACACATACGCAGACGCTGCTCGGCATAAGGTTTAGTGATAAGTGCATATTTCAGATATATTTGGTGTCAATTCCATGCTAGTATTTGTTGGTTTCTTGCAAATTATTGTATATTACGCTTGTTTTCTTTTATTTGTGTTTCATCAGGTGAATCATCCAAAAAGAAGTGAAAATACCTACAAAAGTAAAGTTCACAAGTGAAGAAGGGCCAAAGACTCAGTGGAACTCGTTCAACTGGATGATTTACAGTCATCATTTTGTAAAGTACAGGAAGATGAAGTAAATGGCGAAAGAATGAAGTCATTCTGAGTCTCTATACGAAGAATTTATGAGCAAAACAAGAACTCGAAAGACTAAAAGGGCAAAATGGTCATTTTCTAGGAGAAGTGCTATTGGAAACCCCTTGTGCGTCAAGAGGCAGTCATTCTGCTAAGGGTGTACTGTTTCATATGAACTGCTAAAGGCATTCGAGTCATTTACTAGGGGGAAGGTGGAATTCAAATAGTGATAATGACACCCGTTGTTTCACTAAGGGCACCATTGTCTTCTTCAGAATCAGATCGAGTTCGTGCATGAGAAATTAGGTGCTGGTTCTAATGGCAGTGTTGATGATGATGTTGTGCGGTAATGCTTGGAGTTTTCTGAGCTTTCCTCAGGTTCGAATGTTTCAAATGGGATGTTGAGGCTATTAGGAGACATGGGTCGTTGTTGGATTTTGAATCTGCTGGAAGAATGCTTGAGGCTCGATACATTGATACCTTCGCGTTAACGACGAACCGAAGTTCGGGAGCTGTTGGCAGAGACGATGGGGTTATGATGGTGGTTGGTGACTTCAGTTGGAGCTCGAAAAGAAGTTAAAGAATCTACAACGAGAATGAAGCTGTAGTTGTTGCTACCATTAACAGCAGATGTGATGATGAGCTGATGGTTGTTGTTGTTGCCATCATCGAGAGATGAAGGTTGCTGTGAAGGGGTTTAGTAGGAGTTAGTCTGCTGTCGAGAGAGACTGGCAGTTGAACTCGTGAACGATGGTGGCTGTTGATTGGCTCGGAGTTGGCTGATGATAATAGTAATGGAAGTGATGTTGTTTCGATAGAATGAAGTTCTGTTTCGCGGCAGTAGGAGGGGTGGTCTCTATCAACTTGATAATTCGTCTAAGTCTCCAAAAGTTTGCATAGGAGAACGTGCTAGTTTACAAAACTGGCACTCTAGATTGGGTCATCCAATGATGCGTACAGTTCGTAAAGTTGTTTCTCAGTTTTCACTTCCGGTTTCCAGTCAGACTATCAAGTTTTGTTCATCTTGTCATGAACATAGGAGTCATAAGTTACCTTTCAATCCTAGTAAAACTACTTATTTGAATCCATTAGATTTAATTGTTTCCGATGTATGGGGACCCTCTCATGTTTTATCTAATGAATGATACATATATTATATTATTTTTATTGATGCGTTTAGTCGCTTTACTTGGATGTTTCCTATGTCTCACAAGTCTGATGTCTTTTCTATATTTCTTTTGTATCAAAAGCATGTTGAAAATCTTTTTAATCGAAAAATTAAAAATTTTCAATCTGATAATGCACTTGAGTATCGCAAACTTACTCCGCATCTTCAACAACTTGGTATTTTTCATAGATTTTCGTGTCCACACACTTCTGAACAAAATGGTTTAGTGGAACGCCGTCATCGTCATATTCGTGAAACTGGACTTATAATTTTAAACATGGCTTCTGTACCATCCTCGTATTGGTATGATTCGTTTTACACTGCTTGTTATCTAATGAATCGTGTTCCTTCTACTTCTATTAATAATTCATCTCCATATGAAGCTCTTTTTGGCATTCCACCGGATTACACCTCTTTACGTGTGTTTGGTTGTTTATGTTATCCTCACCTACGTCCGTATAGATCTCACAAAATGGAGCCCCTTTCCTCTCCGTGTGTTTTTATTGGTTATAGTCCATCTCAAAAGGGCTGCAGGTGTCTTCATATTCCTACGGGTCGTATATGTCAGTC
This sequence comes from Papaver armeniacum, assembly GCA_023531295.1. Taxonomy (NCBI): domain Eukaryota; kingdom Viridiplantae; phylum Streptophyta; class Magnoliopsida; order Ranunculales; family Papaveraceae; genus Papaver; species Papaver armeniacum. The sequence continues at coordinate 799,649 of JAJJWW010018582.1, read as the reverse complement.
GTCATGTCGTTTTTGATGAGACTACCTTCCCCTTTGCCTCTACACCTTCACCGGCATTGATCTCTTCTCAGGTAAATACTTCTACACCCTTAGCAGTTTCATTAACATCATTTCCGTTACCTCAGTCAGTCTCCAATGGTTTTCAAACGCCTGTACGTGCGTCAAATAATCCAGATCAACCTGTTTCGATTGCTGCCACTTCTCCGAATGATGTTATTATTTCAACAAATATCACGGGTTCCTCCTATGATGCCCTGTCGACTACACCAGCTGCCACGTCAACTACAGCATCCATCTCTTACTCGAGTTTTGCGTCAATTTCTTCCCCAGCTTTCAGTTCTGACACTGCACCAGCTTCCGTGTTCACTGACACTGCACCAGCTTCCGTTTCCAATACAACAACTGTTTCAAGCTCGGTTCCTACATCCACTCTTGGTACTCATCCGATGGTAACTAGGGCTAAAGATGGAATCTTTAAACCTTCTTACAAAGCTCTAAGTGCCTCCAAATATGCGCTGGTATGTGATTCTCTTCGTGAACCAACTTGTATTTATGAAGCTCATAAAGATCCAGATTGGCGTGTCTCCTCGGATGATGAGATTAATGCATTACTCCGCAATGGTACTTGGACATTAGTACCATATGATCCTTCTATGAATGTTATTGGTTGTAAATGGGTGTTTCGCATCAAACGAAAACCTAATGGTGAAATCGAACGTCGTAAGTCTCATTTGGTTGCAAAAGGCTATAATCAGTAAGAGGGGATAGATTTTTCGGAAATATTTAGTCCGGTTGTTAAACCATGCACTATTCGTATTATTCTTACATTAGCTTTGTCTTCAAATTGGACTATTCATCAACTCGACGTGCAGAAAGCTTTTTACATGGTGAACTACAAGAAGAAGTATATATGAAGCAACCGCCGGGTTATGTAGATTCTCGATTTCCCACTCATGTATGCAAGTTGCATCGTTCTCTCTATGGTCTTAAACAAGCTCTTCATGCATGGTATCACCGGCTCAGTACCTTCTTACAACAAATTGGGTTTGTCACTTCTAAATGTGACTCATCTCTATTTATCTATAATGGCTCAAATGGTACTATTTATTTGTTGGTGTATGTGGATGATATTATTGTTACAGGTTCTAATTCTGCTGGTATTAAATCCACTCTTGATCGTCTGCAACAAGAATTTGCAATTAAAGATCTTGGTTCCTTATCTTATTTTCTCGGAATTGAAGCAGTTCGTACCTCTTCAGGATTATTTCTCTCTCAACAAAGGTATGCTCATGATCTCCTTATTCGAGCAAAAATGGATGGTGTTAAACCTTTTCAAACTCCACTCAGTACCTCTGGTGATATCTCTTCTGATGGAAGTTCTTTATTAACCGATGCTACTGAATATCGTAGTATTGTTGGAGCCTTACAATATTTGACATTTACTCGTCCTGATTTGGCGTATGATGTTAATAAGGTATGTCAGTTTATGCATGCACCTACTGTTTTTCAGTGGGTCTGTTAAAGCATATACTTCGTTATCTCAAAAATACTCCTACGTTTGGTATACTTCTTCGGCCATCTTCTTCACTCAAGTTATCTTTCAGTGCATATACTGATTCAAATTGGGCTGGTTCTCTTGAAGATCGACGTTCTACTAGTGGTTATTGTATTTATTTGGGTGGTAATATTGTTTCTTGGAATGCTCGTAAGCAGAAAACAGTATCTCGTTCTAGTACTGAAGCAGAATATAGAGGACTTGCAATTGCTACTGCAGAAATTATGTGGATTCAGTCACTTCTTTCGGAACTTCGTGTTTCCACTCAAACTCCTCCTGCCCTATGGTGTGACAATCTTGGTGCTACTTATCTCACTGTCAATCCTATTTTTCATGCAAGAACAAAGCATATTGAGATTGATTATCATTTTGTTCGTGATCAAGTTGCTTCTAAACTTCTTGATGTCAGGTTTATATCCTCTAAGGATCAAATAGCGGATATATTTACAAAACCACTTTCTAGAGACCGTTTTTCTGTTTTACGATTCAAGATTATGGTTCAAGAGAACCCATTACGCTATGAGGGGGTGTTAACCCAACATCTGGTACGTGTATGAAATAACACACGGTACCTTACAATACAAGAAGTTACAGTTTAGGAAATCATGTATTTTAGGAAATCACAGTACCTTGCAGTTCAAGGAAGTTTATGTATATATGTTATACTTTGTTCGGAAATTCAATTGTGTAAAAAATAATCAATTGAAATCAAAGTTTCTGTTCGTCTCTTCTCCTTTATTATCTTCTTGTTTAAACCTAGTTCTAAACCCAAACCTAAGTAGTTTTAACTTTGCCTTATCGGTTATATATGCTGGATGGTTCGTTGGTTTTGGGAAAGAGAGCTCGGGTTTGTTATGGCTATCATGGAAAACAGATTAAGTGGGTGAGTCTCTTGACCGAGAAACTAGTAGAGAAGATATCCGAGAATGAGTTGGCTTTGTAACAGAGTTTGACATAATACTGGACTCCGAAACTTGGCTGAGAATTTTGTTGGGATAGGATAAACTTGGCGATGATGAACATGGAACAGAAAGAGAGTTTACCTCCCGGAGAAGTTGTCTTAGTCGGTGAAAGATGGAGACTTGCTATGTTTTTGTAGATCGAGTTGGATGCGTGGCTAATATCATTAGAAGACACGTTATTCTACACATGGGGTCTACTGCAGTTCAAACCAATAAAAAGTCGTGATCGTTTTGCTAAAGTACTTTGTGACGCACCAGATCAGCTGAACTTATTCTTTGATTAACTTGAACTCAAATAACCGACCTTTCATCTAAGATTTTATTGGATCGAGTAACTGTCTGATGCCTATATAAGGTAGCTTCCAGGGGAGAGTAAAAAACAACTTTTACTGAGAGAAAATTACAGAAAAGAATAGAGAGAGGAAAGGTTTTATTTCATATCTAGGGTTTACTCCTTTAGGGGGGAACCAAGTTTTCTTCTTCTAATTTTTCTTCGATATATTTTTATGGGTTTTAGTAAATCCATGTGTAGCTGAATTTTTATTGATTAAGGATGATTTCAAAGTCCTGGTTTATGAAACTTTAATTCTTTTTACAAGTTTATTTTGAGTTTAATTCTCATGTCGATTGTCTCTATTAATTATTTTTAGTATCTAAGATTACTATTGGGTTATTCAATTGGCCATTTGAATTAACCTGGTAGTAATTCTTCTAATAGTATTGGGATTAGTGATACGTGTAATAATCACTCAATTCCTTATGTAAGTAGTACATCGCAAAAGGTGACAGAGGGATTCTGTTAAGCAATTGTGTACAGAGATGAGTCTGATGCTAGGATCAACCTAATTCACAAAACGTAAAGCATCCGACTAATTTACATCCTGAGTGTGCTACTTCTTGGTGGGTTAGTTGGATAGAATCTGGTAGTCGAGCACTTCCGTATCCAGTGACAACAGAAATTCTGGGGATAGCAGAGCTTATTGCTATTCTACGGTTGGTGACAATAGAAATTTAATAAGGAATAAACAAGTATTTTAATTAAGTTTCAATTTAGTGGCGGCGAATGATTCCTTAATCATCTTTGTTTTCTTATTATTTTTACACACCTTAGGGGAACTTGGCGAGGATACTTTGATTTTTTTTCAAGCGTCTGAAGAATTGTCTAGTCAACAATGACACTAGTAGTGGCTTAGGTAGTTTCATTTTTCATAGAATAGGTGTTGCTATTCAAAGGGGAGTTGGAGCCAAGCTTGTTGCTAGGTTACCAACCAAAAGCTTTGTATGATGTTATTATTTAATAATTTTAGTTATAATCATCCCCAATTTCTTTGTTGATCAAATAACCTATCAATTACATAGCTCTTTGTGGGAACGATCCTTACTACCGCTATATTACTAGTTAATTAGTGGGAAATATATTGAGTAATTTGTTGCACTTATGACACGCATCATTTAGGTCCGGGAATTTTTGCTGAGTTTGGAGGTATGCGTACACGTTCGCATACTGGCGAACCCAAACTTAGTCCGGACACTAAGGTATGCGTACCCGTTTGCATACCTGAGTGGATGATGTTCTAAAATCGGTTTGTTCATCATGAACTAATATATTTACATAATAAGGAATGAAATCTTTTGCAAACCATGGCTCTAATGTTCATGACTTGATTCGAGTGAATCAAAATCGATTTTGCTTCAATTGTGTCTTGTATACTTCTATGAGAATATAAACAATTGAATAACTCTTGAACTAGTTTCATTTGAGTCATTTGAACTAGTTATGGTTAAGATAAATGAGGTTGATATAAAAGTGTTCATATGGCTAACTTCGGTTAACTATTGTTGACCCAACAAGGTGTACACGTTTAGGTACGATTACTCATATCTAAATGAAGGTACATTTCATTTGTGTATAACAAGCTAATTTCGATCTAACGGTTAAAAGATATTAGCTTGAGTCTAATCGGGTTTTCATCTAACGCTGAACATTGAATGCTTTGTTGGTAACATTGATTGCAAACCGTGATTTGAAGACTATATAAAGGAGAACTCTAGAAAATGGGAAACCTAATCCCCACACCTCCTGTGTGATATTAGTTGCGACTAGAGTAGATTCTCCTTTAACCTTAGGTTTTTTCTAAAACCCTGTAGGTTAACGACTTAAAGACTTCATTGGGATTGTGAAGCCAGACCCAACTATTTTCTCTGTGTTGCTGTTTTCTATTGTGATTGAGTACTATCTTCTCTAAGATTAGATCGAGATTTAATCTCCGATAGGCAAGATAAAAAGTAGTCACAAACATCTTCGTCTCATCGTTTGTGATTCCATAATATCTTGTTTCGCTACCATACGATTAAGATTATTGTGAGGTGATTGATATTGATAGGATGTTTTTCGGTAATATAAGTCTGGTATATCAATTGGTTACTGTTCACCTTTATTTATCAAAAGACGGAACAAAACTCATAGGTTTATCTGTGTGAGACATATTTTTCTATTCAATAGACGTTTCTTTGTGAGAAATTTTTTTTATCAAGTATTCGACTTTGGGTCGTAGAAAATCTTAGTTGTGGGTGAGATCAGCTAAGGGAATCAAGTGCGTAGAATCCTGCTGGGGTTCAGAGACGTAAGGAGAGCAACTGTACCTTGATCAGTGTGAGATTGGTTAGGGCTCAACTACATTCCAGTCAGAAGTTAACTTAGAGTAGGCTAGTGTCTATAGCGGCTTAATACAGTGTGGTGTTCAAATCTGGACTAGGTCCAGGGTTTTTCTGTATTTGTGGTTTCCTCGTTAACAAAATTTCTGGTGTTTGTGTTATTTCTTTTCCGCATTATATTTTGTTGTTGTTATATAATAGAAATATCATAGGTTGTGCGTAGTTCAATCAATTAGATAATCCAACCTCTGGTTGTTGATATAAATTGATTGACACTTGAACATTGGTCTTTGGTACCGTTCAAGTTGTTTCACATAATAATCAGTCTCACGGATTTCTATCTGTTTGATTTGTTGATTACATTGTGAAACAGAGATACAACTCTTGGATATATTTCCATTGATTGAGTCTGATTGTCTAGTTGATTCTCTTGGAATTATATTGGAGTTTTCCATACAGATTGCTAAGCGAAATATTGGGTGTGGTTGTTAGACCCCCACTTTTTCAATTGGTATCAGAGCAGGCAAACACGTTTAAGACCTCATAAGTCTGTGTTTATAGCTATCGGAATATATGGGCAGAGGTGTTATCTCTATAAACATCACCACCAAATATGGCTTAAATACTCATGGTGAAAAATTTCTATGCGTGCCTTTCTTCAAGCGCGTGATTTTCAAACATGGGTTTATGTTGTTAATGGCTATGATCCTCCAATGGTTACAAAGTAGAGAAGGTGTATCTATTGCAAAGTATATTGGTAGATATGAACCCAACGAGATTCTCGCCGAAAGAAAAATTATGACGGTTTAAATGCTATCATACATTCCTTTACCCTAGATCTTCCGCACCATGAGACTACGTGCACTCGGTCTAAAGATGCGTGGGATATCTTAGAAACTGTATTCGAAGGAAATTCCTCTGAGAAAGAAGGTAGGCTTCAAAACCTATGTTCTGATTGGGAAAACCTTTGTATGGCTGATGAGGATTCATTTGATGAGTTTAATCACAAAGTGTCTGAAATTGTTAATGCATCTTTTGCATTAGGTTAGACTATTCCTGAAAAGGACATTGTGATGAAAATTCTCAAATCGTTGCCAGCCAAATACGATTCTAAGAAGCATGCCATCGTTGAAGGAAATAACCTTAACACTCTTTCCAGAAACACCTTGGTTGGGAAGTTAAATATCTTTGATCATGATCATACATCCAAATCTGGAAAGGATATTGCTTTCAAGGCACAAAAGAACACTAAATTACTTGATAAAAGTAAGAGTTGGCATCTATGAAGATGATCCTTCGGAGACTGATTCATCAAATGAAGATCTTGACCAGTCAGTCTCTTTGATCACAAGACAATTTAGAGATATTCTTTTGAAGAGAAGTCAACGGTTCACCAGAGACAAACCTAAGTCATCAGTTAAACCACATAATCGTGTTCCTCCTAAAAATAGGGATACTGATGATACTGATGACGAGGATATTCCACAGTGCTTCAAGTGTAAAGTCTTTGGTCATTTTGCAAATAAGTGTCCAAATCGTAAAAAGTACACTAGAAGCAAAGGTCTTGCTGCAACTCTTGATGAAATATCGGATCACTATGATTCTAATGAAGACGAAAAATCAAATGTTGCATTCTCTGTGAAAATATTGATTTTGATAATTGTAGCAATACGTACATAAACCTCGATATTCTTCCGGGAGAGACTTCAACCTCTTTGGAGGATAAAATGGATTTCTCTTTGTCTGCTGGAAATTCTTCTTCTTATGTTTCAGATTCTACCGTGTGTCTAGCAAAGCACAACCATGGCGTCTGAATCATCCTCTCTCCGACATGGTCTTATTGTACTCTCAAGGGTTATGAACTCTCAAATTGTTTCAAGTACAAACATAAGATAAGATATGTCAATAAACTACAACGGGAGCAAATCGATTAGCAAACAAGCTCAAATTTTTTCTTTAAGTCGATCGAGGTTTGTAATCTTATCTCCCCTCCAAAGAAGTTAATTTCCAAAGATATGTCTAGACCTCTAGAGAAAAGAATATGGTCTAAACAGTATGTGAAACAGGGTTCTAAGAATTCCATTCAAGAAGGGTATGGTGGAAAGATTATTGTTCACCCCATCACAACTTAATTGTGTTGGTTGTTTATCTTGTCTCATGTGCCTGATTCAAAAGAGACAAGGGTTTGCACACTTCAGGCTTTAAGGTAAGAGAAAAAGATTTTTTATTTGGTCAACTAACATTGGCAACAAGTTTGACACGCCAATAATCGTAGATTCAACCGAGCGATCTCTAATAATTAAAATTAAAATATAAATAAAAAATAAAAAATAATTATCATAATCATTATTATTTGTTTTAATATTACTCGAATTTAAAATATATTTCATTCATTATTATTAGATGTCATTTATTTTTCTTTAGGCACATCATTAACATTTTAACAGGATAATTTACCAAATAAAATTATTGATCATTTTACATATTATAGTTGTTAGAGCACTGCTCGGTCGAACTCGCAAGCGTTGCTATCTCAAGCTTGTTTGTCAAGTTTAACTGCCAAAACTATAAGTCTTGATTTCTACTCTACTTATAGCTAAGTCTCGGATTATGATAGAAAGTGTTGTTGAGATAGACTTCACGTCGTTCATCTATTGAAGACGAAGAACTACTAAGGGGAGCTTGTGGAACTTCATCGACAAAAGGTATGTGGAAACTTGAACTCATCTATCACTCAAAAGTCTATCTACTTTATCTCCTATTTGAGACAAAAGTCATATAGCTATATAGACTTTAATTATGCACATTTGATATTTCGAGCTGAGTTTAACTCGCTTACATATTTCTCGAAATATGTGTTGGTAAGCTTTCGCTTTAACCAAGTTCATCTTATATTCTTGACGAAAGTCAAAAGATGATCATGTGAAAATCGCCTGGTAACATCTTACATGATTTGCGTGACACAATCATTTGATGTAGACTCGGAATGTTTCGTACTGATCATTCGATCACTTGAAAATTGCTTTGAAGCTAATAGTTTGTGTGAGAAAGCTATTCACGTCTTCCGAGAATGTTTCAATGGTTGAAATGAGAGTTTAGAACAATTGGATTTAAGCATAGTATGCGTACTTGCATATATGTAATCCATGTCCGAGAACCATAGTATGCATACCCGTATGCGTACATGTTGGCTTGTGAAAGTTCGGGAACTTAGTACACATACCGATACGCGTACTGGCATAAGGTTTAGTGATAAGTGCATATTTCAGATATATTTGGTGTCAATTCCATGCTAGTATTTGTTGGTTTCTTGAAAATTATTGTATATTACGCTTGTTTTCTTTTATTTGTGTTTCATCAGGTGAATCATCCAAAAAGAAGTGAAAATAGCTACAAAAGTAAAGTTCACAAGTGAAGAAGGGCCAAAGACTCAGTAGAACTCGTTCAACTGGATGATTTATAGTCATCATTTTGTAAAGTACAGGAAGATGAAGTCAAGGGCGAAAGAATGAAGTCATTCTGAGTCTATACGAAGAATTTATGAGCAAAACAAGAACTCGAAAGACTAAAAGGGCAAAATGGTCATTTTCTAGGAGAAGTGCTATTGGAACCCCCTTGTGCGTCAAGAGGCGGTCATTCTGCTAAGGGTGTATCTTGTTTCATATGAATCCTAAAGGCAACGAGTCATTTACTAGGGGGAAGGTGGAATTCAAATAGTGATAATGACACCCGCTGTTTCACTAAGGGCACCATTGTCTTCTTCAGAATCAGATCGAGTTCGTGCACGAGGAATTAGGTGCTGGTTCTAATGGCAGTGTTGATGATGATGTTGTGCGGTAATGCTTGGAGTTTTCTGAGCTTTCCTCAGGTTCGAATGTTTCAAATGGGATGTTGAGGCTATTATGAGACATGGGTCGTTGTTGGATTTTGAATCTGCTGGAAGAATGCTTGAGGCTCGATACATTGATACCTTCTGCCGTTAACGAGAACTGAAGTTCAGGGAGCTGTTGGCAGAGACGATGGGGTTATGATGGTGATTGGTGACTTCAGTTGGAGCTCGAAAAGAAGTTAAAGAATCTACAACGAGAATGAAGCTGTAGTTGTTGCTGCCATTAACAGCAGATGTGATGATGAGCTGATGGTTGTTGTTTTTGCCATCATCGAGAGATGAAGGTTCTTTGTGAAGGGGTTTAGTTGAAGTTAGTCTTCTGTCGAGAGAGACTGGCAGTTGAACTCGTGAACGATGGTGGCTGTTGATTGGCTCGGAGTTGGCTGATGATAATAGTAATGGAAGTGATGTTGTTTCGATAGAATGAAGTTATGTTTCGCGGCAGTAGGAGGGGTGGTCTCTATCAACTTGATAATTCGTCTAATTCTCCAAAAGTTTGCATAGGAGAACGTGCTAGTTTACAAAACAGTTTGTAAAGTTGTTTCTCAGTTTTCACTTCCGGTTTCCAGTCAGACTATCAAGTTTTGTTCATCTTTTCATGAACATAGGAGTCATAAGTTACCTTTCAATCCTAGTAAAACTACTTATTTGAATCCATTAGATTTAATTGTTTCCGATATATGGGGACCCTCTCATGTTTTATCTAATGAAGGATACATATATTATATTATTTTTATTGATGCGTTTAGTCGCTTTACTTGGATGTTTCCTCTGTCTCACAAGTCTGATGTCTTTTCTATATTCTTTTTGTTTCAAAAGCATGTTGAAAATCTTTTTAATCAAAAAATTAAAAAAATTTCAATCTGATAATGCACTTGAGTATCGCAAACTTACTCCGTATCTTCAGCAACTTGGTATTTTTCATAGATTTTCGTGTCCACACACTTCTGAACAAAATGGTTTAGTGGAACGCCGTTATCGTCATATTCGTGAAACTGGACTTACAATTTTAAACATAGCTTCTGTACCATCCTCGTATTGGTATGATTCGTTTTACACTGCTTGTTATCTAATGAATCGTATTCCTTCTACTTCTATTAATAATTCATCTCCATATGAAGCTCTTTTTGGCATTCCACCGGATTACACCTCTTTACGTGTGTTTGGTTGTTTATGTTATCCTCACCTACGTTGATAGGTGTAGAATACACCGTATTTACTATATAGTAGTTTATGCTTTCTTTGCTATTTTTCTTGTAAATTATGTATTTTACGCTTGTTTTGAGTTTTGTAGCTACTTTGGAGTCACACGGAGGAAAAGAAGAAGAAATTACCCAATTTGAGCCAAAAGGGCAAAAAGGCCAATTTACAGGCGATTGATATATGGAGCCCAGTTGAGGTTAAGGGGCAACCCAATTGGAGGAGTACTAAAACCAGGCCCAGTCAAGGTTAAGGGGTGTTGATATCAGGGTACCCCTTATAATCTATCAGTGGGTGCATTTATCTGTGGGGTGTACCTATCCATTTCGTTCCAGCCCTAAAAAGAACTCACCTTTCATTCATTCATCTCATTATTTTTGTTCACCTGAAAAAACAGAAAAGCTGCGCAGGCAGCTATGGATGCCGAAATTGAGATTCGAGAGCAGAGATGATGGGTCTGCGGTCGAGTTGATCGAATCGACAAGGGAAGATGGTGGACTGGGTTTAGAGCAGATTCACAGTTCGGTGAAGATGGATCTCGCCGAAGAAATTAAGGGTTTCTCTATGAAGATTTCTATTTCGGAGAAGAAATTAAGATAATGGGTCTCGTGATTGAGTTCCACCAAGAACCGTAAGATGGGTTTTAGCCAAATGGTGGTCGTGCAGGTACGCTGGTTGACAGCGATTGAGCAGGTGTTGGTGGTAATGGATTTAAGATCGAGAAGCTGCTTTGCCGTTGTTGTGAAGCTCGGACGAGAATCGAGAAATTGTGTGGAGAATGGGTTTTGATGAATTGTTTGAATCTGAGGTTGAAGAGTGAAGCAGTGAATGGATGATGGGTTTTGGTTGAATTCGGTTTTGAAAAGGTCGCCGAGAGTTAGGGTTTATTCAATCGGCGAGAGGTGGTGCTCAAGAAGAGATGGTGGCACTTGTCGATATGTAAATCGAGCTGAGCAAGATATCGATGCTTGTTGATGGGTTTTACCTCGGATTTGAGTTTGGGTTAAGGTCGGATGACCGGTGGTGTTTATTGAGGAAGAATGGGGGTTTAATGGAGTCTCAATGGTTTACATGGAACGATGGTGAATTGCTTGAATAGATTCTCGAGACAGGGAATGGTGCTAGTGAAGTTGGGTGTTCACTGGAAATGCTCATTGGTGGTCTCGTAGGATGGAATGTGGTTTGAATTGCCGGTGATTGCTGATTCAATTGAAGCTGAGTCGATTGAGCTAAGAAATAACAAAGAAGTGAAGCTATTGAACACAGTAGATGTATGTTAGGTTTCTTTACGGGAATGAAGCTAAAGATCGGCCGAATATGGCCTCGGGAAGTCCTGTAATTGAACGGAACTCGGCGGTTTTCAGACCGGCGAGTCAACTCGGAGCGGCGATGACCGATCCAGAGCGATTCATGAGCCGATCCAAACAAGTGACTCGGACGATTAAGATGACTCGGCCAGTCGGCTAACTCGAGTCTGACTCTCCTTCCCCCTTGACCTTTGACTAGTTGTTGACTGACGGGTGACCACTTTTGACCGTTAGTCCTAACGGAGGACCGGACGGAATATTCCGTCGAATATTCTCTCGACGGAGAAATTTCCAGGTAGCCGGCGGCGACGTTTTCCGACCAAATTCCGGCCACAATCCCAGTTTTCCGGCGACCAAAATTCCAGAATTTTCTATGGACTTCTCTCATGGGTGTGAAGACTTGGGCTTGGAATTGGATGGAGAATTGGACTCAAATTTGGAAAGAGAAGGTGGAAGAGAAGAGAAAGACTTGAATTTGGAAATTGAATTGCAAAAGGAAAAGGATTCTAATCCTTAGAAGATTTGGAGAATTTTGAAGCCTATAAATAGAGAAGTTTTCTACAACTTCTACACACCCTCTCTACACACACAACACTTGTGTTTTTGCTTGCTTTTCTAAGATTTTTCTTTTTAATTACTTGTGTGAATTTGAAAATTCTTCTTTTAATTATTATTATTTGTGTGAATTTCAAAAACATGAGTAGCTAAATTTCTTATTGATTGAGGATGAATTCCTAGTTCTTAACATATGATTTAAGTTTTTGTTTTCAAATTCTATCTTAAAGTTTTTCACATAATTATCGTTTGTTTTTACTAATAGGAGTGATCTTAGAGACATTCATGATTGATTGATAGATTGTTTGGAGTGCACGCTAAATTGATTTGTTAATTTGATCTAAAGCTAGTGAAAGTTAGGAGATAAGTAATCGTTTCTTGACTCTTTACATAAGTAGCAAACACGAGACCTTGCGGAGGGATTCCGTGGAGCAATTGTGTGTAGAAACAACGTTAGCAAGTGGACCTTGAGCTAAGAGTCTAACTACTAATATCAACCTAAGAAATTCATAAAACTTAATGCATGAGCCAAGTTACATCTAGGTTGAGCTAATTCTAGGTGGCTTGGTGATTAGAATCCGGTAGTCGAGAACTTCCGTGTCCGGTGATACAAGGGATTTAGGGGTTTAGCACTGAGCTAGCTGCTTTACCTACGGTTGGTGATAATTTGTGACTAATAACAAGTAGAATAGAACATAACTTGATTCATTGTTTCGTAACGAAGAAGGATTCCTTGATCTTCTCTCTCTTATTGCTTTCATCTTTCAACTTTCGATTTTAATTACTTTGTTTATTTATTTTCTTTTGCTTTTTACACCCCCCTTCGTGACAACTTTTACAACTAAGATCACTTGCTCCTCGTGGGAACGAACTTGACTTCCATTATATTATTTTTAATTGAGTGGAAATATTGAATTAATTTGATTGCACCTACGACACGCATCATACGTCCGTATAGATCTCACAAAATGGAGCCCCTTTCCTCTCCGTGTGTGTTTATTGGTTATAGTCCATCTCAAAAGGGCTACAGGTGTCTTCATATTCCTACGGGTCGTATATGTCAGTCGTCATGTCGTTTTTGATAAGACTACCTTCCCCTTTGCCTCTGCACCTTCACCGGCATTGATCTCTTCTCAGGTAAATACTTCTACACCCTTAGCAGTTTCATTACCATCATTTCCGTTACCTCAGTCAGTCTCCAATGGTTTTCAAACGCCTGTACGTGCGTCAAATAATCCAGATCAACCGGTTTCGATTGCTACCACTTCTCTGAATGATGTTATTGTTTCAACAAATATCACGGGTTCCTCCTCTGATGCCCTGTCGACTACACCAGCTGCCACGTCAACTACAGCATCCAGCTCCTACTCGAGTTCTGCGTCAATTTCTTCACCAGCTTTCAGTTCTGACACTGCACCAGCTTCCGTGTCCACTACAACAATTGTTTCAAGCTCGGTTCCTACATCCACTCTTGGTACTCATCCGATGGTAACTAGGGCTAAAGATGGAATCTTTAAACCTTCTTACAAAGCTCTAAGTGCCTCCAAATATGCGCTGGTATGTGATTCTCTTCGTGAACCAACTTGTATTTCTGAAGCTCATAAAGATCCATATTGGCGTGTCTCCTCGGATGATGAGATTAATGCATTACTCCGCAATGGTACTTGGACATTAGTACCATATGATCCTTCTATGAATGTTATTGGCTGTAAATGGGTGTTTCGCATCAAACGAAAACCTAATGGTGAAATTGAACGTCGTAAGTCTCGTTTGGTTGCAAAAGGCTATAATCAACAAGAGGGGATAGATTTTTCGGAAACATTTAGTCCGGTTGTTAAACCATGCACTATTCGTATTATTCTTACATTAGCTTTGTCTTCAAATTGGCCTATTCATCAACTCGACGTGCAAAATGCTTTTTTACATGGTGAACTACAAGAAGAAGTATATATGAAGCAACCGCCGGGTTATGTAGATTCTCGATTTCCCACTCATGTATCCAAGTTGCATCGTTCTCTCTATGGTCTTAAACAAGCTCCTCGTGCATGGTATCACCGGGATCGTACCTTCTTACAACAAATTGGGTTTGTCACTTCTAAATGTGACTCATCTCTATTTATCTATAATGGCTCAAATGGTACTATTTATTTGTTGGTGTATGTGGATGATATTATTGTTACAGGTTCTAATTCTGCTGGTATTAAATCCACTCTTGATCGTCTGCAACAAGAATTTGCAATTAAAGATCTTGGTTCCTTATCTTATTTTCTCGGAATTGAAGCAGTTCGTACCTCTTCAGGATTATTTCTCTCTCAACAAAGGTATGCTCATGATCTCCTTATTCGAGCAAAAATGGATGGTGTTAAACCCGTTCAAACTCCACTCGCACCTCCGGTGATATCTCTTCTTATCGAAGTTCTTTATTAACCGATGCTACGAATATCGTAGTATTGTTGGAGCCTTACAATATTTGACATTTACTCGTCCCGATTTGGCGTATGCTTTGTTAATAAGGTATGTCGGTTTATGTATGCACCTACATTTTTTTCACTGGGTCCGCAGTAAAGCGTATACTTCTTTATCTCAAAAATACGCCTACGTTTGGTATACTTCTTCGCCATCTTCTTCACTCAAGTTATCTTTCAAAGGCATATACTTGATTGATTGGGCGGTTCTCTTGAAGATCGACGTTCTACTAGTGGTTATTGTATTTATTTGGGTGGTAATATTGTTTCTTGGAGTGATCGTAGCGAAAACAATATCTCGTTCTAGTACCGAAGCTGAATATAGAGGACTTGCAATTGCTACTGCAGAAATTATGTGGATTCAGTCACTTCTTTCGGAACTTCGTGTTTCCACTCAAACTCCTCCTATCCTATGGTGTGACAATCTTGGTGCTACTTATCTCACTATCAATCCTATTTTTCATGCAAGAACAAAGCATATTGAGATTGATTATCATTTTGTTCGTGATCAAGTTGCTTCTAAACTTCTTGATGTCAGGTTTATATCCTCTAAGGATCAAATAGCGGATATATTTACAAAACCACTTTCTAGAGACCGTTTTTCTGTTTTACGATTCAAGATTATGGTTCAAGAGAACCCGTTACGCTTGCGGGAGGGTGTTAACCCAACATCTGGTACGTGTATGAAATAACACACGGTACCTTACAATACAAGAAGTTACCGTTTAGGAAATCATGTATTTTAGGAAATCACAAAGATTTTGCAGTTCAAGGAAGTTTATGTATATATGTTATACTGCTCGGAAATTCAAGTGTGTAAAAAATAATCAATTGAAATCAAAGTTGTTGTTCATCTCTTCTCCTTTATTATCTTCTTGCTTAAACCTAGTTCTAAACCCAAACCTAAGTAGTTTTAACTTTGCCTTATCGGTTATTTGGGAAAGAGAGCTCGGGTTTGTTATGGCTATCATGGAAAACAGATTAAGTGGGTGAGTCTCTTGACCGAGAAACTAGTAGAGAAGATATCCGAGAATGAGTTGGCTTTATAACAGAGTTTGACATAATACTGGACTCCAAAACTTGGCCGAGAATTTTGTTGGGATAGGATAAACTTGGCGATGATGAACATGGAACAGAAAGAGAGTTTACCTCCCGGAGAAGTTGTCTTACGCGGTGAAAGATGGAGACTTGCTATGTTGTTGTACATCGAGTTGGATGCGTGTCTAATATCATTAGAAGACACGTTATTCTACACATGGGGTCTACTGCAGTTCAAACCAATAAAAAGTCGTGATCGTTTTGCTAAAGTACTTTGTGACGCACCAGATCAGCTGAACTTATTCTTTGATTAACTTGAACTCAAATAACCGACCTTTCATTTAAGATTTTATTGGATCGAGTAACTGTCTGATGCCTATATAAGGCAGCTTCCAGAGGAGAGTAAAAAACAACTTTTACCGAGAGAAAAATACAGAAAAGAATAGAGGGAGGAAAGGTTTTATTTCATATCTAGGGTTTACTCCTTTAGGGGGAAACCAAGTTTTCTTCTTCTAATTTTTCTTCGATATATTTTTTATGGGTTTTAGTAAATCCATGTGTAGCTGAATTTTTATTGATTAAGGATGATTTCAAAGTCCTGGTTTATGAAACTTTAATTCTTTTTACAAGTTTATTTTGAGTTTAATTCTCATGTCGATTGTCTCTATTAATTATTTTTAGTATCTAAGATTACTATTGGGTTATTCAATTGGCAATTTGAATTAACCTGGTAGTAATTCTTCTAATAGTATTGGGATTAGTGATACGTGTAATAATCACTCAATTCCTTATGTAAGTAGTACATCGCAAAAGGTGACAGAGGGATTCTGTTAAGCAATTGTGTACAGAGATGAGTCGGATGCTAGGATCAACCTAATTCACAAAACGTAAAGCATCCGACTAATTTACATCCTGAGTGTGCTACTTCTTGGTGGGTTAGTTGGATAGAATCTGGTAGTCGAGCACTTCTGTATCCAGTGACAACAGAAATTCTGGGGATAGCAGAGCTTATTGCTATTCTACGGTTGGTGACAATAGAAATTTAATAAGGAATAAACAAGTATTTTAATTAAGTTTCAATTTAGTGGCGGCGAATGATTCCTTAATCATCTTTGTTTTCTTATTATTTTTACACACCTTAGGGGAACTTGGCGAGGATACTTTGATTTTTTTTCAAGCGTCTGAAGAATTGTCTAGTTAGCAATGACGCTAGTAGTGGCTTAGGTAGTTTTAATTTTTATAGAATAGGTGTTGCTATTCAAAGGGGAGTTGGAGCCAAGCTTGTTGCTAGGTTACCAACCAAAAGCTCTGTATGATGTTATTATTCAATAATTTTAGATATAATCATCCCCCATTTCTTTGTTGATCTAATAACCTATCAATTACTCAGCTCTTTGTGGGAACGATCCTTACTACCGCTATATTACTAGTTAATTAGTGGGAAATATATTGAGTAATTTGTTTCACTTATGACACGCATCATTTAGGTCCAGGAATTTTTGCTGAGTTTGGAGGTATGCATACGCGTTCGCATACTGGCGAACCCAAACTTAGTCCGGACACTAAGGTATGCGTACCCGTTTGCATACCTGAGTGGATGATGTTCGAAAATCGGTTTGTTCATCATGAACTAATACATTTATAAAATAAGGAATGCAATCTTTTGCAAACCATGGCTCTAATGTTCATGACTTGATTCGAGTGAATCAAAATCGATTTTGCTTCAATTGTGTCTTGTATACTTCTATGAGAATATAAACAATTGAATTAACTCTTGAACTAGTTTCATTTGAGTCATTTGAACTAGTTATGGTTAAGATAAATGAGGTTGATATAAAAGTGTTCATATGGCTAACTTCGGTTAACTATTGTTGAGCCAACAAGGTGTACACGTTTAGGTACGATTACTCATATCTAAATGAAGGTATTTCATTTGTGTATAACAAGCTAATTTCGATCTAACGGTTAAAATATATTAGCTTGAACAATAGTTACCAAGGTAACATTGATTGCAAACCGTGATTTGAAGACTATATAAAGGAGAACTCTAGCAAATGGGAAACCTAATCCCCACACCTCCCGTGTGATATTAGTTGCGACTAGAGTATATTCTACTTTAACCTTAGATTTTTTCTAAAACCCTGTAGGTTAACGACTTAAAGACTTCATTGGGATTGTGAAGCCAGACCCAACTATTTTCTCTGTGTTGCTGTTTTCTATTGGAATCAAGTGCATAGAATCATCTTTGGGGTTCGAGACGTAAGGAGAGCAACCGTACCTTGATCAGTGGGAGATTGGTTAGGGCTCAACTACATTCCAGTCAGAAGTTAACTTAGAGTAGGCTAGTGTCTATAGCGGCTTAATACAGTGTGGTGTTCAAATCTGGACTAGGTCCCGGGGTTTTTCTGTATTTGTGGTTTCCTCGTTAACAAAATTTCTGGTGTTTGTGTTATTTCTTTTCCGCGTTATATTTTGTTATATAATAGAAATATCATAGGTTGTGCGTAGTTCAATCAATTAGATAATCCAACCTCTGGTTGTTGATATAAATTGATTGACACTTGAACATTGGTCTTTGGTACCGTTCAAGTTGTTTCACATAATAATCAGTCTCACGGATTTCTATCTGTTTGATTTGTTGATTACATTGTGAAACAGAAATACAACTCTTGGATATATTTCCATTGATTGAGTCTGACTGTATAGTTGATTCTCTTGGAATTATATTGGAGTTTTCCATACAGATTGCTAAGCGAAATATTGGGTGTGGTTGTTAGACCCCGCTTTTTCAATTGGTATCGGAGCAGGCAAACACGTTTAAGACCTCATAAGTCTGTGTTTATAGCTATCTGACTATATGGGCAGAGGTGTTATCTCTATAAACATATACCACCAGTCTTCGATGGCTTAAATACTCATGGTGAAAAATTTCTATGCGTGCCTTTCTTCAAGCGCGTGATTTTCAAACATGGGTTTATGTTGTTAATGGCTATGATCCTCCAATGGTTACAATAGAAGGTGTATCTATTGCAAAGTATATTGGTAGATATGAACCCAATGAGATTCTCGCTGGAAAGAAAAATTCTGACGGTTTAAATGCTATCATACGTTCCTTTACCCTAAATCTTCCGCACCATGAGACTACGTGCACTCGGTCTAAAGATGCGTGGGATATCTTAGAAACTGTATTCGAAGGAAATTCCTCTGAGAAAGAAGCTAGGCTTCAAAACCTATGTTCGATTGGGAAAACCTTTGTATGGCTGATGAGGATTCATTTGATGAGTTTAATCACAAAGTGTCTGAAATTGTTAATGCATCTTTTGCGTTGGGTAAGACTATTCCTGAAAAGGACATTGTGATGAAAATTCTCAAATCGTTGCCAGCCAAATACGATTCTAAGAAGCATGCCATCGTTGAAGGAAATAACCTTAACACTCTTTCCAGAAACACCTTGGTTGGGAAGTTAAATATCTTTGATCATGATCATACATCCAAATCTGGAAAGGATATTGCTTTCAAGGTACAAAAGAACACTAAATTACTTGATAAAAGTAAGAGTTGGCATCTATGAAGATGATCCTTCGGAGACTGATTCATCAGATGAAGATCTTGACCAGTCAGTCTCTTTGATCACAAGACAATTTAGAGATCTTCTTTTGAAGAGAAGTCAACGGTTCACCAGAGACAAACCTAAGTCATCAGTTAAACCATATAATAGTGTTCCTCCTAAAAACAGGGATATCGATGATACTGATGACGAGGATATGCCACAGTGCTTCAAGTGTAAAGGCTTTGGTCATTTTGTAAATAAGTGTCCAAATCGTAAAAAGTACACTTGAAACAAAGGTCTTGCTGCAACTCTTGATGAAATATCGGATCACTATGATTCTAATGAAGACGAAAAATCAAATGTTGCACTCCTCTATGAAAATATTGATTTTGATAATTGTAACAATACGTACATAAACCTCGATATTCTTCCGGGAGAGACTTCAACCTCTTTGGAGGATAAAATGGATTTCTCTTTGTCTACTGGAAATTCTTCTTCTTATGTTTCAGATTCTACCGTGTGTCTAGCATCTTGCACAACCATGGCGTCTGAATCATCCTCTCTAGTGACATGGTCTTATTGTACTCTCAAGGGTTATGAACTCTCAAATTGTTTCAAGTACAAACATAAGATAAGATATGTCAATAAACTACAACGGGGAGCAAATCGATTAGCAAACAAGCTCAAATTTTTTCAGAAGTCGACTGAGGTTTGTAATCTTATCTCCCCTCCAAAGAAGTTAATTTCCAAAGATATGTCTAGACCTCTAGAGAAAAGAATATGGTCTAAACAGTATGTGAAACAGGGTTCTAAGAATTCCATTCAAGAAGGGTATGGTGGAAAGATTATTGTTCACCCCATCACAACTTAATTGTGTTGGTTGTTTATCTTGTATCATGTGCCTGATTCAAAAGAGACAAGGGTTTGCACACTTCAGGTTTTAAGGTAAGAGAAAAAGATTTTTTATTACGTCTTTTTAGTCTTGTTTTCACGATTTTGGAATTCTTCCATCCTTTCATAGCTAGTTGATATTGAAAGGGCTTTCCTTGTTTGATTAATAAAAGAGGGTTAATATCGACAATTCTGCCTTCTTTAGAGTTGTGAGTTGTGCGTATGAGAATCCTTTTTTTAGTGTATAAAGGTTCTGTAACCCTACATTCTTTTTTCCTTCTCTGAAAAAATCTTTCTATCACAAGATTGCTTGTTGAGTCTGATTTGTGAATTCCTCCCACAACCTCTTACTTGTATAAAGAATCCAAGCATTATGTTTTCTATTGTGATTGAGTACTATCTTCTCTAAGATTGTCTCGAGATTTAATCTCCGATAGGCAAGATAAAAAGTAGTCACAAACATCTTCGTCTCATCATTTGTGATTCCACAATATCTTGTTTCGCTACCATTCAATTAAGATTATTGTGAGGTTATTGGTATTTCTAGACTGTTCTTCGGGAATATAAGTCCGCTATATCAATTGGTTCCTGTTCACCTTGATTTATCAAAAGACGGAACAAAACTCATACGTCTATCTGTGGGAGACAGATTTATCTATTCAATAGACTTTTCTGTGTTTATTTATCAAGTCTTCAACTTTGGATCGTAGCAAATCTTAGTTGTGGGTGAGACCATCTAAGGGAATCAAGTGCATAGAATTCTGATGGGGTTCAGAGACATAAAGAGTGCAACTGTACCTTGCTTAGTGTTAGATTAGTTAGGGATCAATTACATTCCAGTCCGAAGTTCACTTGGAGTAGGCTAGTGTCTGTAGCGGCTTAATACAGTGTGGTATTCAAATCAGGACTAGGTCCCGGGGTTTTTTTGCATTTGCGGTTTCCTCGTTAACAAAATTTCTGGTGTCTATGTTATTTCTTTTCCGCATTATATTTTGTTATATAATAGAAATATCACAGGTTGTGCGTAGTTCAATCAATTCGATAATCCAACCTTTGGTTGTTGATATAAATTGATTGACATTTGAACATTGGTCTTTGGTACCGTTCAAGTTGTTTCATATTGTCAGAGCACTACTCGGTCGAACTCGCATGCGTTGCTATCTCAAGCATGTTTGTCAATGTTAGTGATCAAAACTATAAGTCTTGATTTCTAGTCTACTTATAGATGTCTCGGACTAGGACATAGATTGTGTAGTTGAGCCTTAGACTTCACGACGTTCATCATTTGAAGACGAAGAACTACTAAGGAGAGCTTGTGGAACTTCATCAACAAAAGGTATGTGGAGACTGAAACTCATCTATCACATGGAAAGTCTATTTCTACTCTATCTCCTATATTCAGACATAAGTCGTGTTACGATATATTTTTCTATTTTACACATTTGAGATTTCGAGCTGAGTTTATCTCGCTTACATATTTCTCGGAATATGTGTTAGCAAACTTTCGCTTCGACCAAGTTCATCTTATATTCTTGACGCAAGTCAAAAGATGATCATGTGAAAATTACGGAGTAACATCTTACATGGTTTGTGTGATACAATCATTTTGTGTAGACTTGGAATGTTTCGTTATTATTATTTCAATAACTTGAAAATTGCTTTGATGCTAATAGTATGTGAAAACGGCTATTGTCATCCTCTAAGAAAGTTTCAATGATTGAAATAAGAGTTTATAACACTTAACCATTATTGGATATGTCATGTTGTGTATTCTTGCAAATATGTAATCCATTTCCGGTAACCATAGTATGCGCACCCGTTCGCGTACCTGTTGGCTTGAGAAATCCGGGAACCTAAGTATGCGTACCCGTTTGCGTACTAGCGTACAGGTTCATGTATGAATATTTCTGCTGAGATTGGAAGTTCGCGTAATCGTTTGTGTACTGGAGAAACCCAATCTTGGTCCGGGTATTTCAAGTATGCGTACACGTTTGCATACTTGAAGGTTAAAGTTCTAAAATTGGTTGTGTACATGAATTGATGCGTGTCGTAACCACAACAAATTAATCGAGATATTTCCCACTAATTAAATAAATAATATAGCGGTAGTAAGGATCGTTCCCACAGAGAGATGTGTAATTGACAGGTTATTTAGATAACAAAAATAAGATAAAACAAAGGGGGATTGGTTTAAAGTAAAATAAAAAGAATAAAAAGAGAAATAAGATGAAAGGGATTATCAAGGAGTCCTTCGCCATTACCAAACGTTGACTCTCATAGCATACTTATCTATCTTTTGTCAAAACCATTCATCACCAACCGTAGGATTGCAGGTACGCTTAGCTATACCCAAAACTCCTCGTATCACCGGATAACAGGTACGCTTAGCCACCTGATTCTATCCAACTGAGCCGCCTTGAGGTACGGTTACAAGGTGTAACTCAATCGAACGCTTTAGGCTTTGTTAATTTAGGTTTGTTCCCAGCATTTAAACTCAGTACCCTCAGTTCACTTACTGGTGTTGTCTTCACACATGATTGCTTCACAGAATCCCTCTGCAAGGTCTCACGTTCTCTACTTGTGTAAGGATTATTCAAAAATTACACGGATATCCTAACCCTTTACTAGCAATAGAATGATCAATAGAATAATTCAATTGTACACTTGAACAATCTAGAAATCAATCATAAATCCTAATTATGGTGAAAACAAACGATAAGAAAAATAAAACTCCGAATAAATTTGTATAATAATAAAGCTTCACGCTTGAACATTGAATTCATCCTCAATCAACAAAGGTTTATCTACACATGATTAGAAAAGAGAGAATGGGTTCCCCCTAAAGGGGTAAACCCTAGGTTTTGATGTAGAAGATGTGATATGAGAGGTAGAGATCGTATCTCCCAAGGTGTGGTATATGATCCTTTGGCCTTAGATGTCTTCTTTTATAGCCTTCAATACTTGGCCTTCAAGTCTCCTCTATTATAGGGTTAGGAAACCTATTAGGATCATGTTTACTCCTTTTAGAAGTCCAAAACATGTCTTTCTCGTCTGCTACAGTCGTCACGGTCCTTAACCATGACCCCAACGACTCTAAACACATAAAATAGGTCATACTCTCTGTCTGGAAACGCTCAAGGGTCTTCATGGTAATTTACCTAAAGCCTGACGACTCTAAGTGATGAAATTGACTCCTCTCTTCCCTAAAATCTCCAAGAGTCGTCATGGTCTAAGTTTGGGTCATCACTGTCTTTTTCCTTATATTTTTCAGCATATGGTTTCGGCCGTAACTTCTTCATACGAACTCGGAATTACCTCATTCTTTTTGCGTTCACTTCGTAATTAAATTCTCTTCAAGATGGTGATAAGATATCTTGGATTTGAATGAGTTGAATTTAGTCTTTGGCCTTTCTTCATCAATAACACTTCACTTCTTTGCTCCTTTAAGCGCTTTGTAGCTTCTTTTCAGTTGATTCACCTGTTATGACACATAAACTAGAAAATAATCATAATAACAAGTAATATGAAAGAATTATAGTTAAAACAAGTATGGAATTGACATTCTAAACATGTAAATTAAGCACTTATCAAATTCCCACACACTTAGCTTTTTCTAATCCCGAGCAAACTACCTTAAGTAAAACAACTCCATGTCGTCGAGGATACAGATGCACTTAGCAAATGGAACATGCCTTTAAACCTCTAAGTGTCCCTATTGGACGAGTTATAGTCTCGTGAGGGCTTACGAGAGGTATACCCACAAAACCTACTCCAACTTCAAAGCGTTCCAGCGTCCCAAGTATCCAAAGAGCTATGAGGACATAAAGTTTCTGCATGCTAGTAATAAGAAGTTAGAAATACCAAAGAACATATTCTCATTCTTAAATGTTGAGTGAGAAATAACCACACCATAATGAGAGAACGCGTGTTTGTGAGCGATCAATAAGCATTTCGCCTCGACTTCTGCCTCACTTAAAAGGATTTTATGATAATTGCACTCAATAAGACGACTTTTTTATGGGTCTCACATGTGTGCAGGTAGGAATGAAGAGAGAAATCCTACACACGTTGAATGGTGGGAAGGAAACCTTCCGAATTAGTTCTGGAGACCCCACAAGATCGTGGGAAATAAAAGACTTTTTCTGATGATCTCTAAGAAAGGAAATCAACCACTATTATCGAGGATGAGAGTACTTACCACCTTCACATCCGATTGGCAGTGATGAAAGCACCACTCTCACAGCATCCAATAGAAACGTAGTCTTCAGCTCGTCTTCTTCATCTTCTCGGTCTTCGGTCTTCAACTGTTGATGATAAACTCTTGAACTTCGTAGAACTTCGACAATTTTTAACTCTTTTCTTCAATTTCCTTGTTGCGTGAAACTTCTTTATATATTTTTCTTCCCCATGGCGTTATTGAACAAATAACAACCTAAATGCAATCTTTTTTTCTTTTTCTTTTTCTTTTTTAATTTTTTTTTAATAGATTGTAACATTATAAATTAAATATCAAACTACAGAGCTTTTGGTTGGCAGCCGAGCAACAAGCTGAGCACCAACCCCTTTCTGAATAACAACACCCATCCTATGAAAAATAAAACTACCTAAGCCACTACCAGCGTCATTGTTAACTAAACAATTCTTTAGACGTTTGAAAAAAACAAATAAAATATTCACTAAGCTCCCCCAAAGTAGTAAAAGCTAAGACACCCAAACCATAACCGTGAGAAACACATTCATACAAATATTTAGTACGTTTGCGCGAAATTGCTCTCGAAATATCCTGGCCTGGAATGAAGGCACGAACTTCATCAACAGTAAAGGGTGAGACACCAGTAACATCCATACACACATCTTGGCCATTTTCCCAATTGATTACAAGGATATCCGCTGGACGTAAATCCTTGTTATCATCTGATAAAATACCCAGAGCCGCTTCTTTGCGCGCAGGAACACCTGCTTTATAACAGATGTCGGTAGCTACATCACAAACTAAGTCATGACGAAACTTAATTCAACATCCTTAGAACAATGAAGCGCATGATCACCGAAAATGTCCATAGGTTTATTGCAACAAGAGCATAACCCACCTTCGACGAACAAAGGAATACCAAGACGATAGCAAACTACAGCTCTGAACTGACGGGGACCAAGGCATTGATCTAGCCCACTGATAGGAACAAACAAAAGATAATCTTGAGCATGTTTGATCTGGTTCCACTGCCACAACATTGAATCTCTTGCGGATAATTTAAATTAGGCAGGGATTCGCTTCTTGACTGCGTCAAAATAAGTAACATGGCCATGAAAGAAGTACTTTACCAATTGAATCTTCACAACTTGTATTTTCCTCGTATCATAAACTTCAATAATTCTCATCTTTTGATTTTCTTCGCTCTTGTAAATAAGTCTTCAACTTGGATATGGAATTCCGCCCCTTATTTGTAAGTCTTCAACATGTATATAAAAATATGCTCATTGTATGTTGCTTTACTTGGATATGAAATTTGCTCTTACTCGTATTGTTGAACGTCTTCAACTTTCCTTGTAGATTTTGTTGTCGCTCCACTTGTTGATGATGATGGTGTTTCTATGGATCTGTTGTTGGCGAGAGAGAGAATGGTGCTAACTGCAAATAAAACTATAAGAATGTGGCTTTCATCTATAGACGTCACCCTCATGATTGATAAAATTAG
The DNA here is from genome assembly GCA_023531295.1 of Papaver armeniacum. Classification (NCBI taxonomy): domain Eukaryota; kingdom Viridiplantae; phylum Streptophyta; class Magnoliopsida; order Ranunculales; family Papaveraceae; genus Papaver; species Papaver armeniacum. Next base: position 773,886 of record JAJJWW010018582.1, on the reverse strand, counting down.
CACTCAAGAGATCAAAGAGTAGTGCTTCTATTAGTGGGAGGTTGGGTAGGTCACCATTCTACCCGGAATTGACGTACGGTGACACACACTCAAAAGAAAGCTCTTTAGTCAGCTACAAAAAAAATTTGGTTTGGTGCCTCTATTGATTTGAAAATAGGTAGTCTCCACTAATGATTGATCAGCAACTCTAATAATGCATTTCTCCATGCTCCTCATTTGCATCACTGGCATGATTAAATCCATTATTTAACACTCTAACAAGCAAGAAATCTGAACTTAGTTCCCTAACACTTCCAAGTTCAGTTATGTCGGTCAGAATTCTCTATGTAAACATACCTAAAAGTATGCTAGTGACTCTAAAATATCTACAAGTTGGAGGTTTTTTTAATGAAATTTTTTGAAAACTCTATATGCAAAATATCCAAACACTCCCCCACACTTAAACTCTACATTTTCCTCAATGTAATTGACTCGTCCTAAGTAAAGTCAAGGTGGGAAATCCTAATATGATATGCAAAAGAAGAAAACTAAAAACAAAAGGATAGAAAATACAAAACCTATGGGTTTACTCCCATGCAATGCTTAGTTTAACGTCCTCAGCTTGACCATCTGGTTATCGTCCATACACCAACAATCTGAAAATCTGGTAGTCCACCCAGAAAATAATATGCAATTCTAATAACAACTTCACAAAAATATTAGCACAAGATATAAATATTGAAGCTGTCACTTTATTGAAGTTTCCCCCACACTTAGTCCTTTTTACACTCGAAAGTGGATAGAGAACATAGAATTCGGGAACTTCAAAAGGTTCTTCATCTTGGTGAACCTGTATAATTCTAGAATCAAACACATCAAGTGGTGGATACTTAGAAGCAAAATAATCCGTTAAAACTTTAGAAGCACATAACTCCAATCCTAAGTGAGGTATTTTCCTAAAAGTTGGGTTAATAACTCTTTGAGAAACTACTTCAATCAGATGGAAATGATCAATAAATATAGAATTATGCAAAGGATTAGAATTAATTATTTATTTCAAGTGTATCTTGGTCCTCTATAAAACTTTTAATTTTTGCTTTAGCCGAAATCTCAGCATCATTATAATCCTTATCAAGTTCAATTGGGTCTTCCACGACTTCAATGAATTTGGTTTCTTTCTCAATCTCCACCTCTTCAACATTATCATCATCGGAATCAGAATCTTCCCCTAAGAAGTCTAGTTCATTGGTGCAAATCCTAGGGTCTTCCGTATGAGTCTCCGAAGAAGGAATAATTTGTTTTACTTCTTGCAAATCAACCGGCCTAAACACATTGTAATCCGGATATTCATTGTAACGTTGATATGCGTTCGAGTATGTTACACCTTTCATAACAATGGTTCGGTCATACTAAGGCTCCTCTTTTTGAATAGGCAAATGATCATTATTACGATCCGGAGCTGGAATAACTTCACCACTATTACAAAGGCTTTCTAAAGGTTGCTCATCTTTCTCCATTTCCTCCTTAAGTTGATTCATGTCCCTTCTTAAGTTGTTCATGCCTTCTTCCAGTTCTTGGAGTGATTGATCAACACTTTGTTGACGTTGCTCTAATCCTTCATAATATTTTTCTATTTGCACATGAAGATCTTCCATCATGGTATACATTTGTTCTGCAACACTTGAAGAAATAGGATTAAAAGCATTACTATCCTCCCATCCTTGTGATTGTTCACTTACATGCCCGTCATAAGGTTGTTGACATGTATGAGAATATCCATAAGGTTCCATGGGATATTGATCATAGCCGAAATATTGGTTTTGATTATACCCATAGTGATACGTATTGATCTTTGTACCTTGGTGACTATTATTACAGATGCGAAATTCAGAATAATAATATACAAAAACTAGAAAACAGAACACACCAGAAACTATATTCGAAGAAATTATCTTTTCTAGATTATGAACAAGAAAACTATTACAATTCTCTCCTTGTTATGCTCACAATCTATCTAAACAGTGGATGAACCTTAAACTGTTTTGCTAAGCTTGCTTTTACAAGAATTAATATTTCCTCACAAACTTCTCTCTGATCTAGGTGTGTCTGTATTACAAACCACACACTAGATGTCTTAGCTATGAGCTAAACATCTCTATTTATATATTTAACGGTTTCCCAAACCTTATAGGAATCTATTTCCTTATCGATTCATAAACAAGATATGAATGAATAACAATACCAATAACGCCTGGCGATTTCCTTTTCGATTCATAAACAAGTTTATGAACTTACTTCCTTAAAACACATGTATAAACATTGTTTCCTATGATGAAATCCTCACCTCATACCCATACATAATCACAATAGCATTCAAACGATTATGTCGATGTCTTATCTACAAAGTTTGACGGTTAAGTAATAAACCTCATATTGTATTCCTTAATACTATGTCTATCTAGAGTGTTCATGCTTCGCAGTTTTGTTTTCAATATGCACGACTTGAAAGATACGTTAGGGAATGAAATAGTTCAAGTCAAATATCACTAACCTCAAGTGGAAGGATGATGTTGTCGTTATAGCTTCTTCACTTCTTCAAGTCTTCGCAATATTTGTAATGTCTCATATCCTAATACTTTCAAGCTAACCTATACGAAGTTGACTCTAGTACATAATCAAGCGACTCTTAAAATGAGTTTTGATTCACTAAAATATGACAACCAAACTTGACATACCAACGCTTGGTGGTTTCAACCGAGCTATGCTCTAACAGATGGTACATTTCATTTGTGTGAAACAAGCTAAGTTCGATCTAACGATTGAGAGATATTAGCTTGGTTGAATCATGTTTTTCATCTAACGGTGAATATTGAATGCTTTGTTACCAAGGTAACTTAGATTGCAAACCCTGATTTGAAAAATATATAAAGGGGAACTCTAGCAACTGGGAAACCTAATCCCCACACTTCGTGTGTTACCAGTTGGATAGCTAGAGTCGATTCTCCTTTAACCTTAGATTTCTCTCGAGACCCTGTAGGTTAACGAATTGAAAGACTTCATTGGGATTGTGAAGCCAGACCCAACTATTTTCTCTGTAGTTGCGTGTTCTGATCTTGCCCGATTCTATCGTTTAAGTACTATCTTCTCTAAGATTTACTCGAGATTTAATCTCCGATAGGAAAGATAAAAAGTAATCACAAACACCTTCGTCTCATCATTTGTGATTCCACAATATCTAGTTTCGCTCCCATACGATTTAAATTATTATGAGGTGATTGATAATACTAGGATGTTCTTCGGGAATATAAGACCAGTTTATCAATTGGTTCATGTTTTCCTTGATTTATCAAAGACGACATAAAAAATCATAGGTATTTCTGTGGGAGAAAGATTTATCTATTCCAATAGACTTTTCTGTGTGAGACAGATTTGTTTATCAAGTCTTCGACTTTGGGTCGTAGCAACTCTTGGTTGTGTGTGAGATCAACTAAGGGAATCAAGTGCGTAGTATCCTGCTGGGATCAGAGACGTAAGGAACACAACTGTACCTTGAATCAGTGTGAGATTGATTATGGTTCAACTACAGTCCAGTCCGAAGTTCATTGATAGTAGGCTAGTGTCTATAGCGTCTTAATACAGTGTGGTGTTCAAAGCTAGACTAGGTCCCGGGGGTTTTTCTGCATTTGCGGTTTTCCTCGTTAACAAAATTCTGGTGTCTGTGTTATTTATTTTCTGCATTATATTTTATTATATAATTGAAATATCACAGGTTGTGCGTTGCATCGATCAATTATGAAATCCAACCTTTGGTTGTTGATTGAAATTGATTGATTCTTGAACATTGGTCTTTGGTACCGTTCAAGTTACTTCTCATATATTCAATCGGGCTAGCAAATTTCTATTTGCTGATTGCAGATTGAATTATGCTCAATCGGACTAGTATAACACACCGAGAGTTGTAGCCTGTATAGGTATTTCGTACATGCTTCATTATTAATGCTTGGAGGTTCGTGTTGCTCTGCTGAGAACAACACTAAGTCGTCATGCCGCACCGGTAATGAGCACAGGAAATACAAGGTTGGTCATGCATTAATTAATAATGTTGTAAATTCACAGGGTATATGGGATTGTTGCTACATGCTCCAACCTGGATGAATTTCGTGTATTTAATTCACTGCATCTTGGGATTGTTGCCACATGCTCCATTCTAGGTGAATTAGTAAAGTGAAGAAGTATTCATCACTTTATTAGTGGCTAGCCTTTGCAGGATGTCAGCGCATAAATTTGGTTTCACAATTTTAGCCCTGAACTAAAATCCACCATCAACAACATGTTTCTAAGCTTAACAAAATTATGGAAGAATTGCGTATTTTTGTCATAGTGAGTGAAATAGTTTATCCTAGATTTTTGTTTATAGAAATCATTTTCTAATTCATACCAGTAATCAAGATGTTTAGAATAATTCAAAATGTAACCACCAATAGAAGAAGTATACGGCATGGTTTGCAACTTTTCAATCTCAGAATTCAATTTATTGATTGTATTATTAATATGACCAAAAGACTCAATGTTCCACTTGCTAAGATCCTTTTTAAGATTTTTCAGTTTACCTACTGCAATAAAACTTGGAGAACCATTAACTCTAGTAGCCCAGGATTTACACAGAACTTTCTTGAATTCAGGATTTAACTGCCAACATCTAAAAATCTTATAAGGAATATTAAGTCTATGTTCTTGGTGAAAACACTTAAGCAATATTGGACAATGATCAGAATCAACTCTACCCAAATTTGTAATACGAGTATGAGGAAGAACAGATAACCATTCATCATTCATAAAACCCCTATCCAGTTTCTCGATGATCAACTCTGCAGGATTCTTGAATCTCCTATTACACCAAGCGTAAGGATTGTCAAAAGCAAAAACTTCATTCATATGCATTTCAACTAAATTAGTTTTAATGAAATCTGGCGGGAAAGAAGAATCTGGATTTCCTCCTTGCTTTTCAGAAGAATGCAAAATAAAATTGAAATCACCTAATAATAGCCAGGGACGATTATCATCCTCATTCATATGACGCAGCAAGTTCCATTGATTTTTCATACCACTGACATTTAGGGCTCCATAAATGAAAGATACTATGCAATTTTTAATAATGGGAGTTATATCACGCAGAATATGAATCATATTGAAAGAACTACTAATCACCTATATGTTTGACTTAGCAAAATAACCTAAAGCTAGTCCTCCTGATTTACCTACTGCAGGCACAACAAACCAAGAATCATAAGGTAGATGGTGATTATATTTTTGCACAGAGTCAGAATCAACCATGGTTTCCAGAAGACATATCACATGTGGCTTGTATTTCTAAACAGGTTCAAAAGATGTAGCCATTTTTTTATCAGAACAACATTCATTCATGTTCCAACATATAAAATTCATGATTAACAGTGAAAGAAAGAAGACCAAAAAATCAAAGCAAAATAAAGCGATCAAAGATTTATTAAAAAATTTCAAAAGAAGATTTAAAAAGTAGAGATAATAGTTGACTTAACATTTACCTAATCACACAAGTTTATCTTGTTATTGAAAATTTGTCATTGGTAACTGAAACAAATTTGCAGCGTAAATCGAATATTGTCAGCGTATGGCATGGCAAACTAGTTTCCCCACTATGGTAAAACCGGCAAATTTTATTAAAGTAATATATTATATTGTATTTTGTGGGACCCTTATCAATAAAAAATTTAGTTGTTTGTATTTGGTGGGGTCTTTATTAAATTTTAGGGATTATAAAATATTGTACGGGACCCTCTTATAATAAAAATCTGTTATAAATAACTACAAAGTAGGAGAGACGAAAAAACTAAAACCTAAACTATTTATAAGCGACCAACATTACACCGCTAGCGATCTAAACTAGAACGCTCGGTGTAGTCTTGACCGAGCGGTCGAGACTCGACCGTCCGGTAAAAACTTGACCTGGTCTGGCTAAGTGGCAAATTTGCCACTTAGCGATGCCAGTTTGCTTGTTTGCCAGCTCCATAGTGGGTGCAAAACTGGCAAATTTATTAATTTGCCACACCCATAGGAACCGGCCTAATGCATAATTTGCATCGGCCGACGCGGCAGTGTATATACCGATACCATAAACCATGGTTTTCACCCTAGTGTATCTCATTTTTTACATGTTTAAGAAACAAAATAACAAAAATCAAACATTTATCCTCCGAAACAGAAATTATAAACCTTAGACGAATGGAAAAGTCAAGTTTTCGACTTTCACCGATTTTCTCCATTGTTGAAGATCAAATCCTTTGCATGTAAAAGCTTTGTGCCTAAATCTCCTCCTCTGTATATGAATTAGATTTTTCACTCCTCATACCTAAGTTTTTCTAGTCTCTTTTTCGTTTTCACCAACCTTTCTTCATCTTCTACTGTTTTAATCATCCATGAGCGGCTAATTACGCCGTTCATAGGCTCGATGGAAACCTGTTACACAAGTTCATGGATCTGATTTGGAGTCAAGGGGATTCAAATTTAATTTCAAGGAGATGGAAGTTTTTGTTTTGGGTCTCTACAAATTTTGTTCAATTACTTACCAAGTTGCTTCTCTAAGATGATGAGGAAGACGGTTAAATGATGGGGTCAGGTACCTTTTCGCTTTAATTTGAGAATATGATGATTCTTTTCACCCTAGGTCCTTATATTGTGGTTTTGCTTATAATTGTCTGTTTTAATTGAAGTAGACTTTATTTTATGGATTTGGTTTATTCTACGTCAATTTAAGATTGTGAAGATCCTTCTCGGCCATGTATAATCTCATCAATTTTATTCCATTTTATCCAAAGCTCTTTTCAATCTAGATTTACCCTTATTTATTGGATCTTCACTTGTTTTCTATGTCCCTGTTCACCCATTAAACTCGAATTTGGTTCTCCCTTTTCCCAGCGTTGTGCATCTTTAGTCTATTGGTCTGCTTTTTCAAGCACCTCCAAAAAAAAAAAAAAAATTGGTCTCGGTAGCTAATTAGCTAGGTTGTTTGTATCACCATGGTTGTTTCTTGACAATGGTGATGTGTCTCAACTATTTAATCTTCTTTAATTTCCTTGAACTTGAGAATTTCGGTAGTTTCTTGGTCCTTTTGGGCAGAAATTGTTCAATGGTGTCTCTTTTTGAAAGTTCAAGATAGTTTTTGCTTATGGGTAATGCTAATCTCAAGGTGCTTTTTAACCAGTTCCATCTGAGCTAGAGTTGCATAGAGTTTTATCTATCTAGCTAGGAGAGTTTTGGGTGTCATCTAATGGTTTTCAATTTGGGGACCAAGCTGAAGAATTTTTTTTTTTTTTTTTCCGTGAAATCTGGGTTTAACCTCGCTCTTTCGTTTTTACGGAAAATTTCTTTGTTATGGCAATTATCAGTTAAAGACTACATCTTGCTTCAGTGTTTTTACTGTTATTGACATTAGGGTGAAATTTGAATTTCATAATCTCTTTTTTCTAGTGGTCTGTGATCCATTTAAGTAATAAGCTAGATGAGTGAATTATGACAAGCATTGGTTTAGACTTTCTTTTGGAAAGGGCTACAGAGATTAGAGAAGCAATTGTGATTGAATTATTAATATCTATTTGTGATCTTTTGCTCATTTCTGTTTCAAGAGTTAATTTGCATCATCAATCGTATAAAGGCACAGAAATGAAGTTAAATATAAGAGCATCTATTTCACCTTGGAAACATACCTCTACTTGAAGAATCTATATTTATATCCCCATTTGAAGAACTTGGTGTAACAGGAGAAAATTGGAGCCTATGAGCACCTTTCCTTGTATTGATCTTTGGTTTTTTCTTTTTGCTTTTTATATTCATTGGACATTTCTACTTTGTTTAGTATTCCAACTTTGATACCCTGTAAATTGGCGAACCTGTTTTGCTTCCCTTATGTTCTAAATCACATTATTCTTTTGTTGTTTAACTCTCTGGTGAACTATCACATTTTTCTAAATCACATTATTCTTTTGTTGTTAAACATTAACCTGTTTAGCATTCTTAGCCCGACTATTTGTTCAAGTTTTTTGACTCTCTAGTGCAGAACTTTCCTTTAGTCTTGTCAGTCTAATCTGATTTCAGTGAACTATCCTTGTTGCCTCATTTACTCTTTTGGTCTTAGTAAAGGTGGTTTTTTTTTCTTTTTTTTTTCTTTTAAGTTTTTTCTCCTGGCATTTCCCTTAAATTATTTTTGTCTTTATCAACCTTTTCGTAATGAAACTTTTATCTTGGAATGTCCAAGGTATTGGGACACCAATCACCAAGGATCACTTAAATCACCTTTGCCATTTGCACAAACCATATATCATTTTCTTATCCGAAACGAAGGCCCCATTCGACAGAATGGACCTGTTTTTGAAAAAATCTGAATTTCATGATTGGTTTATAGTTCCTTCGAAACAGAAATTACTTGCGTTTACGGTGCAGTGGAAGCAGATGAGAAAATAGCACAATGGTCATATATTTCAGATCTTGCCAAACAAATTCAAAAGCCTTTATTGGAGATCTGAATATCATTTTGGATCCGGGAAAAAAACAAGGCGGTAACACTTCGAGCTCTAGCACCAAGGCCTTTGTTACTCAAGTTATCGACTCTTTGGGTCTACAAGATGCGGGATATGAAGGAGAACCATTTACTTGGTCAAATAACAGAAGCGGAGATGCTAATATCTGCGAAAGGATTGATAGAGCTTTAATTTCTTACCAGTGGATTCAGATTTTCCATAACACAAAGGTAAGTCACCTAACAAGAGTTGGTTCTGACCATACCCCTATACTTTTTGATTCCAATCCGGAAACAAAAAGACTTAGCAAACCATTTAGATGCCTCAGATCCTGGCTTACGCACCCTACATTAGCAACAGTAGTGACAGCTTCTTGGAATCTCCACTCCTCAAAATCTCATGACAGGAACTTAGCCGCTAGCATAAAATCGCTCTCCTCGGACCTAGCTCAATGGAATTCCGATGTTTTCGGCAATATTCATAAAAATATTAAAACTCTTAATAACAAAATAGAAAATATCCACAAATCCGGGAACTTCTCCTCTAAAATTGATATTCTCAAGAACCTCCAAGCTGAACTGGGGAAATGGTACAAGATTAAAAATGATTATTACCATCAATTATCTAGGGATAAGTTTTTTAAAGAATGTGATCGAAACACCGAATATTTCCATGCTTTTGCCTCTAATAGAAAAAGGATCAATGCTATTCACTCTCTTAGAAAACCTTCTGTTCTTTGGGTCTCAGAACGAGACCAAATCAATGCCTTATTGATCAATCATTTCACCCAAATTGGAACCTCTCAAATGGGTAACTACAATGTCGACCTCTCGAAATAATCCAACCTTGTATCTCGATTGAAAATTTTCTCTAACCCAAATTCCATCCAAAGAAGAAATTTGGTCCACTTTTTCGAAAATGAATCCTTGGGAGCTCCTGGTCCCGACGGATTTCAACCGGGGTTTTTTAAAGCCAATTGGGAAATCTTGGGGCCAGATATTACAATCACCATTCAGGAATTTTTTAGAACGGGGATTTTGACACAAGATTTCAACCATTCTTTTATTACTCTTATCCAAAAAATATCAACACCTCAAACCCGTGGATTTCGCACCGATCACCTCAAAGAACAGATTTATAAACTTATTTCCAAGATCTTAGCCAATAGATTAAAACCCCTTTTGAATAGGATAATTTCACCCAATCAATCGGCTTTTCTTCCAGGGAGACAAATTACGCACAACATTATCATAGCCCATGAATTGATTCATTCTATGAAAACTTCCAAAAAGAAGAAGGGGTTTTTGCTCTTAAGTTAGATCTCTCCAAAGCTTTTGATAGAGTTGAGTGGACTTTTATTAGAAAAGCTTTATCCTCATTTGGATTCAAACATGTCCAAGTTAATCTCATCTTTCAATGCATCTCCACTACCTCCTTTGCTATCCTTCTAAACGGATCCCCAGGCCCAATTTTTCTAATTCAAGGGTCTAAGACAAGGTGATCCTCTGTCCCCTTATCTTTTCTTAATTTGCATGGAGATCCTCTCAAGACTCCTTGAAAAATCTACAAGAGAAAATAAAATCTCGGGACTTCAAATAAATAAACACGCCCTACCATATCTCATCTCTTCTTCGCCGATGATTGTTTTCTTTTCACCAATGCGGACACTGGAGAAGCGAAAAATTTATTGGATATCTTATCTAAATTTGGGGAATCACGAGGCCAAATGGTTAATCTTCAAAAATCGGGAATCTATTTAAGCCCCAAGATTCATCCCAAACACGGAAAATAATAGCAAAAATCCTTAAAGTAATCACCGATGACCAAAAAGATAGGTATCTAGGAACTCCTCTCTTTTTGATAAAAATAGGAAGGAGAATTTTGAACCGCTTCTTCAAAAATATTATAACACCTTACAAGGTTGGAAATCAAAGTTGCTATCTCAAGCGGGCGAGCAGTCTTAATTCAATCCATTCTTCAAGCATACCCGACATATCGATATCAGATGTTAGCTCTTCCTAAAGAAACCTTGGATAAATTAGATAAAATCCGGAGGGACTTTTGGTGGAAGAAAGATAGATCAAAAGGTAAAGGTGGTTATATAAAGGCGTGGAAAGGCTGTGTGCAAGCCAAAAACACAAGGGGGGGTTGGGAATTAAAAATCCTCATAATTTCAATATAGCCCTTCTAACAAAGCTAGCCAAAGAGATTATTGATGGAAAAAGATCAACTATGGGTTAAACTTCTAGAAGCGAAATACTTCTTTAATTCCGATCCCTTCGACCCTACGAGAAACTATGAGCTATCATGGATTTGGACAAGCATACAGAAAGGTCTTAATATTATTAAAGGCAATTATATTTGGCAAGTGAAAAATGGAGCTAACACGAAGATTTGGGAGGACAATTGGATTCCCAACACGGATGATTAAATAAACCAAGGGACAGAGATGATAATTTGCCGCAAAAGGTTCAAGAGTTAATAAATAATGAAGGTCACTGGGACACGGAAAAGCTAGATGATTTGTTCTCTTCAGATGTAAAAGAAAAAATTCTAGCTATTACCCCAAATAAAGAAGATTGTGACAAGATAAGATGGGCTCACCACCAATCAGGAGATTTCTCGGCAAAAAATATATATAACTTTCTCATCAATTGTACTTCTGAAAAGGAAAATAATATTGAATTCCCGTGGAAAAACTATGGAAGTTGCGGTCTCTACCTCGGATTAGGTCAGTTTATTTGGAAATTAATCCAACAAGCTTTACCAACCTCGAGTAGACTAGCGCTCATAACCCGCAGGTCTCCCAGTGTCAAATGTGCAATAAACAAGCTATGGAAACGGAAAATCATCTTTTTAGAACATGCCCTTTCGCAAGAGCAGCTTTGGTTTGGTTGCTCCTTAGAAGGGGTCAATTCGCGAGATAACACAGATGTGATTAGCAAGTGGGTTGAATTTTGGATCGACGATAAAAATTTCTCGCAATTTGGTGAACAAATTGCAATTATTCTTTGGTTCATATGGAAATATAGATGCGAGGTTGTTTTTCAGAAAACCATTCCGGATCCCTCATACTTAATTCAAAGAGATAAAAAGCTTCATCCAGGTCTTCGATTATCAAGGAAGAGACAAAATCTCAAGGCACCCGAAAAACGAAGATTACCAATCATGTGTGGAACAACATCGTCGATCGGGATAATTTTCATCGATCGTCCTTTAAACAAGAAAACCTTTCCATGGGATATGCCTCCATTCTATACTCGACGGATCAAGAAGGTTTCTTACATATTTTAGCCGGTTCCGATTGGGCTTCCTCGGCATTACATGTTTGAAGCAAAAGCACTAGTAATTGCTTTAAAGTGGCTAAAAATAATATTCTTTCTAGCGTCTCAGATAGTCACAGATCAGAAACTCCTTCAGATTCTATCACCAAATAAGGCACGTAAGCTTCATGGGTTGCGAGAATACTATAAAAGAAGCAATTTACTTGTTAGACAATCTTCCTCAAGCGCAGGTTAAATTTATAAACAGGGACTACAATGCTGCAGCGGACTCGGTGGCTAAAGAAGCAAGGATCAGAAGACTTCATCATATGTCATCACACTTGTGTCAACGAGTGCGAAAAGAGAGTATTATTTCTAATATTTTTGATGAAATTGAAATTGTAGATCTTCTGTATTACATTGCTTAAGTTAATATATTAACCTTTTCCATCAAAAAAAAAGAAAAAAAGAAAAGAAAAGCTGTTTTCTATTTTCTCATGTAATCCCCGTTGTACTCTGGGTCTGTCACAAAACTTGATTATTTATGCCTCGTAGAGTCAAAGTGACCAACTAACAAACATTTTGGTTGTTGATTTTTTCGGTCATATACTATGGGCAGCTAGTCCCTCTTTTTATTGGTATCCTTCCCTTTCAAGTATCTTATGTCGTGCCCCTTTTGACTGATACATTTCTCTGTCTTTACCTACCCTTCACCAACTCCCAAGTTGTCTGTTCCCATCATCTCTATCCCATCCATAATGCACCATCATTCACCTACAAAATAATTTTCATTTTATCCGAAATAATCATTTAGTTTTTCAGGCTTTCAGCTCTACCTGTCAAACATACAAGTTGCTGTTCATTTACCCATCAGCTCCTCAAAGCACTAGATCATTGACCAACCACTTGAGCTAAAACACTTTGAGCATACGAAAGAAAAAAATGTCAAAAAAAGTTCACCAACCGCACTTCCTACCTATTCCATTTTTTTCTTTTATAAACTTTTCAACAATCCTCTAAAACTACTTGCCCTCCCATTTCTCTGTTCTTCATCTCCTTCAAATTCATTCATGGCTATTTTCATATTTGTTTCTGCAATAGTCTTTATAATTCTAAGTTACAACATATTCCAGCGTCTAAGGTTCAAGCTTCCACCAGGTCCCCGTCCATGGCCAATAGTTGGTAATCTCTACGACATCAAACCGGTAAGGTTCCGGTGTTTTTACGACTGGTCGAAGATTTACGGACCAATCATATCGGTCTGGTTTGGTTCCACGTTGAATGTCGTCGTGTCCAATACAGAGTTAGCTAAACAGGTGTTGAAAGAAAAAGATCAGCAGTTGGCTGACAGGCACAGGAGTAGATCAGCTGCGAAATTCAGTAGAGATGGTACAGATCTTATTTGGGCTGATTATGGTCCTCATTATGTTAAGGTTAGAAAAGTTTGTACACTTGAGCTTTTCTCACCTAAAAGGATTGAAGCTCTTAGGCCTATTAGAGAGGATGAAGTCACTGCCATGGTTGAATCTATCTTTAATGACTGCACTAAACCAGGTAATTCAATTAGATTTTACCTATTCGTTTTTCATAACATATTTCGTATTTCTCAATAGCCAGTTATAATGCCACTGGATTAAAAATGCTGAGTAAATTGTTTTTAATTTAAATAGCTAGCTAATTTAATTAAATTTATTGAAGTCGCACCTTTAATACATGTCATAGATCAAAGAAGAGGCCTAGAGTATATATTTCCTTCTAATTTTTGTGTGTTAATGATTTTAACCAATTAATTTGATCTTAATCAATGTTTGTGTAGATAAGAGTGGGAAAAGTATGATTGTGAAGAACTACTTAAGCGGGGTGGCATTCAACAACATAACTAGACTAGCATTTGGTAAACGATTTGTGAATTCAGAAGGTATAATGGATGAACAAGGACTAGAATTTAAAGCTATTGTTGCTAATGGTCTGAAGCTGGGTGCATCACTAGCAATGGCTGAACATATTCCATGGCTAAGATTTCTGTTCCCACTTGAGGAAGAAGCCTTTGCAAAACACGGAGCTCGTAGGGATCGTCTCACCAGAGCTATTATGGATGAACATACACTTGCTCGTCAGACTAGTGGTGGTGCTAAGCAACATTTTGTTGATGCATTGCTTACTGTTCAAGAGCAGTATGATCTTAGTGAAGATACCATTATTGGCCTTCTCTGGGTTAGTCTAAATTTTACTTTTAACCTTAGAAAATCAGTACATTTGAAAATCCTACAACTCCATTTGCTATTATGCAATGAAATCAAATTTATGCCGTTTTTATATTTGCAGGACATGATCACAGCAGGTATGGACACAACAGCAATATCAGTAGAATGGGCTATGGCAGAACTGATTAAGAACCCCAGGGTTCAAGAGAAGGCTCAGGAGGAACTGGATCGAGTTGTAGGAACTGAACGTGTAATGACAGAGTTGGACTTCTCGAATCTCCCTTACCTAATGTCAATTGCCAAGGAGGCGTTGCGGCTGCACCCACCAACTCCGCTTATGTTGCCTCACAAGGCCAATGCAAATGTCAAGATCGGTGGTTATGATATCCCCAAGGGTTCTAATGTTCATGTAAATGTGTGGGCTGTGGCGCGTGATCCAGCTGTATGGAAAGAGCCATTTGAGTTCCGTCCTGAGCGTTTCATGGAGGAGGACGTCGACATGAAAGGTCACGATTATCGGCTATTACCTTTTGGTGCAGGACGTCGTGTATGCCCTGGTGCACAATTAGGAATAAACTTGGTTGCATCAATGTTGGGTCATCTATTGCACCATTTCTGTTGGAACCCGACCGACGGGGTGAAGCCCGAGGAACTTGACATGTCGGAGAACCCTGGTTTGGTTACCTACATGAGGACACCGTTGCAAGCAGTTCCTACCCCAAGGTTGCCTTCTGAGTTGTACAAACGTGTCGCTGCTGATATCTAAGTTTTCTGTTTTGCGGATTTTTAAAACTTACCAGTTCTGGTTTTCTGTTCTTGTGATTCTGTCTTTGAAAGCTGAAATTAATTTTAGTAGTTGCTTGGCAAAGGTACTGAGAAATGCAGAGAACAAATGTAAAATAAACGGATCAATCTACATCTTTATAATTCAGAGTGATCGCCACCCTTGCATAAATATATGAATAGATTTCTGAGCAGGTGATCTCCAATACTGTAGCATAAATATATGAATAGATGTCTTTACTGACCTGCTAAATTGTTTCGTAGGAACTTCTTGGGCAATAAAGTTCTGCCTGTTGAATACAATCCTTGCTTATATACTGTAATTGAAGTCCTCCAAAACATTGAACTTCTGATAATACTAACAGATTCATAAACTATGATATGAAGTATGACCAAAGGTAGAAATTTGAATGTCCAATTCCATACTTACCAGAATGTTGAAATAGAGCATCAGGCAAGTGACTCTGTGGCCCAATGGATAAGGCGCTGGTCTACGAAACCAGAGACTCTGGGTCCGATCCCCAGCAGAGTCGTTGCATCAGTTTTGAATTTTAGTGGTTTGCATTGATTTATTTTTCGGCAGGCTTAGCCGCTCAAGATGCCGTAGAGTGGGCGTCTATTTTGAAGTGCAGAATTTTCAACAGAAACCTACATAGCACTCTAAAAGGGGGAAACAGAAAAGACAACTTGGAAGACAAATTCTACCGTTGATCACATGATGTCTTTATTAAGTACTTTTGAAAGAGTCATATGTAAGGACATTCAGTCCAATACCTTCCCAGATCTTAGGCAACTAGCTTTAATGGGAAGCAAGAACCATAGTCCACAAGCTTGGGAGGCACCAAATCTGTGTATGCTTTGCTCAAGTCAGTAATCTTTTTTTTTCTCTCTTTTATATAAAAAAAAAAAAAAATCACTACTAACTATAGTTCATCAAGCCTGGAAAATGGAAGGTTCGAAAGTAAAGGCCCGCCAGATACCACATTCCGACAGGATTAACAATATACACCCAGATCCCAATACTGTGACCGTAAAAGCATCTGTCACCAACAGCTTTTAAAGCTCATCAAACTTCCATGTCTTTACTGACCTGCTAAGTTGTTTCATACAAACTTCTCCGGGATAGAGTTCCCCCAGTTAAATATCACTCAACTCAGACCAAACAACCGTCGTTCCATCTCCTCATAAGATTCCACGTCTGTACCCTCCAACTTCACCTTTTCACGCCAATCTTCCAAGCTCATCCCTTGACTGTTGACCAAATGGAGAAATATGAATTAGTCCCACTTCCCAGAGTGAAAAAATAAAGCATTAGAAACACAAGGTTCAAATCCCTCACTGTGAATAACTAAGGTGTCGTGCAAACAACCCCAATGGGGTGTTTCATATTTGTTTAAGGTGTTTATGTTCTGAATACTATGATAATCTGAAGAGATGTTATAATACTAAACCCCAATGGGGTGTTTCATATTTGTAGGACTCTAGTTAAAATGCTCAAACCCAACATACTTTGCCTTTTAAGAATTGGTCCATGGGTGATTAACCACCAGACAAATTTACTGAGCCTTAAAACATATAATTGGTGGGGATTCTTTATCCCCAAACCCCCAAATGTATTAATATGCATTTGATGTTATACAAGTCATATACTTTTAAGTGAAACATGTGGCATGGATATGCTTAAAATAAGATCGAGAGTTGTAAAGCTAAAAGAGAGTTGTAAAGCTAAAAGACGGAGGATTGAGTAAATCATTACTGATGTGGTGTTTTGATTTACGAGTACATATCATTCTCTCCATCGGCGGCTGTAGATATCATGTTACGCTGCGGTGTGCATTGTGGTATTGTCCTCCACTTAGATTCCTTAAGCTCTGATTTTGATGCCTCATTAGTCTGTATAACAAAAAAACAATGGCTGCTGCTGTTAGCTTCTTTCCAAATTCAAATATGTAAACTTTCATTCAAAGTCGATCAAGAAAAAATGTGAGATATATAAATGTTAATTGAGGATCTAATAAAGATAGGTAGAATTCATCTTCGGATTGAAGCTTTTACGCCGCTGTAGGATTCATTCTTTTTACGCTTGTCATCATTGTGAATCACCAACTTTTATTCGGAGGAGGAACCAGTGTGCCTTAAAGTGGTGTTTCGTTGACGCTTTCTCCTACCGAGCTAATGTCGCTGGTTCCAGTTTTCTCAGAGGTTGTTGTCAAGTTGAACTGACAATAGTTGTTATCGCGACTCCTGGAGGCAATTTTGCTGATTGTTAATCGGCCCAGTTCGAGGAACATCTGGAATTAATTCACAACTTACTGCACCCTGGCGTGCTTTTGAATGGGATCGTGCTGATGCTGACTTTCTTCTCTCAACGGTGGGTTCCTGGTATCATGGAGGTGAGGAGCGTTAGTGGCGTTGTCAAGAGTTGAACTGGTAGTGAATGAGTTGAACTGGTAGTGAATGGAACCGGTGCTCTCTTCCTAATCTTTCTTTCAACTGTTCTTCCATCTTTAACTCGTGGAAAACATTTCTCATATGCACTTCCATTACTTGCCTCAACCGTTGTCTTCTATTTAGCTTTATGTGTGAGCCGTGGGATTGAAACTACGCACAACACATATCCTTTTCCGCATGTGGCCTTGAATCTACTCATAGATACAGATAAACAGATCTGGAAATAATCGGCTCGTAGGTGACATAAAATTTCATGTTACTTAGCTAAAACATGTCAGCTCTTATAAGTGACAGATGGAGATTCATATAACAATTCAGCTCATAAGTGACAGATTAAAGTTCAATATTGTGAGTTCATAAAATTCTGTTTGAGCAGTTCAGCTCTGGTAGGAGGGAGCATTAGAGTAAATCAAGTAATAGATCAAATACTTTCGTTAAGCAATGAGTTATAGGTAGCAATAAATGAGTTTAAAGGAGGATAATGAAAACTTATCTTCTATCGATGCATAATGAATTAGTTGACGCTTATAGATGTTCATGAGACAGTTGTAGCGGAGTGGAAAACTTGTTGCCTCCTGCTAGCATGCCGCAATGGTGTAATAGCTCGTTGGACTGGTAGATATTGACTGAACTGGTGAAGGTGTAGTGGTAGTATGCGTTGTTGATGGCGGCGTGCACTCTGGATGGTTGGCGCGATGAATGGTAATGGTTATGGTCGTCTTCCTGGTGCAGGCTTAATTCATTCATTTAGGACTCCCATTTTCTGCAGCGTGTATCGATTGAATATTGAACCCAAGTCTGTGATCCAATGGAGGCGTTGCGGAGCCTCTTAATCTCCATCATTAGTCCCTTCATCGTTGACATCTGAAAAATTAACCAAGAAATTAAGAGAGATACTCTCGATTAGACATGATAAGGACTGGAATCATATTGCATCACTCGTAGTATGTTGAACAGTTAAAATAGATTTTGACCGAACTAGGAGCAATTCATCAAGAACAAAATCAGATTTACGGGTAACAGTTATAAAGGCCTTCCTTGCTAATTAAGAATATGAAAACTGATTTTTCGATTAGGATAAAAATAATTACGAATCAAGAGTAACTACATCGAGATTAAATTGAAGTCATTGGGTTATCGAAAACGAGATTTCCTTTTTGCTGGGTTTTCCAATTACGAGGCGGATAAGAAAATTGATTGATTTAAACAACAAGGAATGGTTGAACTTATCTTTTGATTCGTCCTTGACGACTGAATTGTCAGATTCAATGTGTCGATGGCGACTTTATTAATTCTTCATCGCTGATTCGGCAAAGGATTATCATGTGATGGCCTCTGGGAGTTTGATGGTAGCGGTTGGTATTGCACCTAAGAGTTGTGGATGGTGAGAACGATGAAGACGCTGGACGAAGGGAAATGAAGCCGCTGGTTAAGTTGGTAGCCGCTGAGGGTAGATGATAGCCGACGGATATTTGAGGATCGCATGATTTGCAATAGCTGGCGAGCTATAAGCTTGGACTGTTGAAGTTGGTTTTGTGTTTTGAGAAGTTAAAATAAATATTGAGAGGGATGGAGGCGCTTGGATGGAGGCGCTTGGGTGAAGCCCCTTGACAGACTCTGGGGAGGGATGGAGGCGCTTGGATAGAGGTGCTTGGATGGAGGTGTTTGGGTGGAGGCGCTTTAGACAGAATTTGGAGAGGGAGATGGAGGCGCTTGGACAAAATTTGGAGAGGGAGATGGAGGTGGTGGTTTGTTTTTATCTTTTGAGAAGTTAAAGAGTGATGGAGGCGCTGAAGAGAATTGAGTTATTGAGGCGCTCCTTGGAGGAAGGTAGAGGCGCTGAAGAGAAGTTGGGGGAAGATGGAAGCACTCAGATGTTTGAGAGAAGAGACGCTTGGATGAGCTGGTTAGTCTAAAAGATTTGATATTTGTCTTTTTAGAGAGGGATGTAGGCGCTGATAACATAAAAGATGAAATTGTAAAAGTGACGTTGTGGTCTTAAAAGATGAAATTGTAGAAGGTGCCTCACATGGAGTGGGTGGCGTCATTTTTTTTTTTTGGTGAGCTTTCAGTGGTTGAACCGCTGTGTTAATCCTATGAGTAGACTCCCACTGTGGTCGTCAAAATGTAACATGTACAAATATCATAGTAGAGTCGGAAACCTACTCTAAAAAGTAGTACATGGTTAGCCACAAGAAGTTAGCTCTAGATTTGTTTGTGGAGATCAACCCCCCTTTTATAATCATCCCTCTACTTGGCCTTATCTAATACCCATCCTTTTAGAAATATTTACAAGCATACCCTTTCTTCCTTCCTAAGTTTGACTCGTTAGTCTTTCCTCTTAGACTTGTTATATTGACTCATCTTAATGGGTCATTAGGACTCCTCTCTTTTGAGCCGAAATTATCTCTTAAGCCTTTCCTTAAGCCCTATTATTATCACATTTGGGTTTAAACCCCATATGGTCATTTCTCCCTTGACATTTTCCAGGTATCTACAGAAACCTGACATTACACTCGAACAACCTAATCCTTAATGGCCTTGTTTGGTAAAATTTATGATTATCATAAATAAATAATGATTTTAGTATTATCATTTTTATAATGAATTTTCACAAACATCTTTCTCAAATAATTGATTATCTTGAAAAATGCTCTCAAAAAGGAGAGGAAAAAACAATGATCTAAGATTTTTTATAAGTCCCCTATTGTTATTTTAGCTCTCTCTTAATAACTTAGAGAAAATAAGAAGAAAAAACTCAACTCAATTTTTGCATATCTCATTGGATAAATATTATTACATGAAACTAGTTGGAAGCCTAACAAGCTAAGCTCCAACGACATACTACTACATTAATTGAACAAGGAGTTCTTTGTGCTTAACCTACCAAATGAGCCTCATGGGTAACCTAGCCAAGAGAGCCGAAACGGCGGGAGGGGGCTAAGATTGTGTCACAAGGGGGGCAAGCTAACACTACCTTTCATGATAACTCAATTTTATTAAAAAAATAATTGATTATAATAATTTTTAAAAACAACATTTTTCTGTTTCTAAAAATAATAGATTTTTCGATTATGATTAAAATAATCAATTATTATAATGGTTACCAAACACCCACATAATCCATTATGAGCTATATAATGTATTACACGCTAATAATCCATTATATTAATGGTTACCAAACAGCCCAAAAAGTAAAACAAAGAAATGGAATTATATAAAATAAAGTTAAGAAAATATTTTGTTGCATTCCAAATTAGGTGATGTACTAGCGGAATTGCCAAACGTACAAAGATTGATGGGATTTCTTACTTGTTTTGTCACCGTGAACCAGATACCACAACAGATGGTGAATTAGTGATTAATGAAAAGAAACAAAAGAAAGGTTATGAATTAGTACGCAGCAGTAGTGGAGATGATATCTGCATGAGTCAAGTGGGGATTAGTGGTCGGAAAAGATTTTTCCTTTTTCACCAACTTTAAACTCGATCTTTGTTTACACGTTGGAGTTCCACTAATTCCTTGTTCCGCGACCTTAGCCCCTTTTTGAGTTTCTGATTGGATGATTCTGAGACAAGCTTGAACATAAGTATACTAAGTTGGTCTTATCAAGATTCTTATCACCTCTCTTAGTTAGGTTCTGCCATGAATAAGATATGCGACCAGTGGAGGGTATTTGACGTTTGTGATATCATCTCAAGAATACTGCATGCATGTATTGATGGCATAAATTAATACACCCAAACTGAAGACTCAACTGTCAACTCTTGTAATAACAGCCGTTCTTAATGAAACAACAGATATAGAACTATCGATCAACCAAGCCAACGTGATTAAAATGCCTGCTGCTGCCTTGAACAAAGGGTATACTAATTATATACGCACACTCATAAGTGTTTTGAGAACTAAATTTTAGTGATAAGTTAGGAATTCGTACTAATCACCACCATATTAGATTGTCTTCCACAAAAATATGTTGATAGTGTTTTTAAGTTGGAACTACTGCTTGATGATCACAAGGCCAAGTGCACTTTCGGGTTTGTGGAGGAAAAACAAATTAATGGAAATGGAATTGTACTAGGATGACATTAACGAATTAAGTCCCACACATTAATTCAGATAGTATTAAGTACATTATCAGTACTTGTAGCGCACCAAGCCGAGTTACAATCCACCAAAACCTCGCAATGCCTCTAGTTACAGTTGTAAAGAGATAATAATCACCGGCATACATCCAGTGTAATTAATGACCATTGTATTCGCAAGTTCTGAATGAGTTTACTTCACAGTTGGTTAGAACGAACCAGTGTTTTTATCTCATCATCGACCACAACAATACGACACCAGAGAGGTAAAAATTCAATGCAGATACGTGACCATTCTTACGTGTTATATATAGAGATTAGTCAAACCAAAACAACTACCATACCATCACCCCTTAGCTAACATAAACCTAAAGCGAAACTGCTAGATCATCATGGCAAAACCGCTGGTCATACTGTAATAGGGTTCTTATTAATATGCGAAACCGTTGGATCATCATGAGGTCTTTTGGGTAAGAAGTTTAAAATCACATGATGAATGTTAAGTGCCGAATATACGAATAACCCCAAGAATACTGCAAAGGATGTTGCAGATAGCACGAGCATCAAACCATGGCTTACGCTACTCCTCACTTCTCTGGCATATTTAATCGAAGCCAAAGCAAGCATTGTCAATGGAAATGAATAAGCCCACCACACTATATTGAACCTTGTCATTGATTTCTTGAACAAATTTGGCCTTGAAACCTGCAATATACGTTTGGATAAGTGATCCTTAATCGTTGTTGCTTCGGTACTTTAAATGAAAAACATTAAGCTAAGTATACCGATCCTATTTACTTAAATCAGGGAACTTACCAGTGACGCAAAGAGGAAAAGAGAGAGAAAGAAAAGCATCTTGGACATGACATCGAATTTTCCAGTGATCGAATACCAAGCTAGACTTGCCATGCTTGGTGTCGCGAAGAACAAGAAGTAAACAGGGTTTAACATAACGGGTAATCGATCCTTTCCACCTAATCTTTGATATAATGTAACAAATAAAACAAGATAATGAGCCATTCCCAATGAAAACATACAAATTGCACTCTCTTTCCATCCCATTTCAGCTGCTACTAGAGCACCAACTAAATTTCCAATAACTGTTAACTGACTAGTCGGATTTGCCACTGCTGATAAAAACCTTTTTCCTTTAGTAAACCACTGTCCATAAATTTTTAAGTCAAGCGCTACAACTGGCAATATGAATATCCACCAAAGCGCTACGAAGTAAATAGTTTTTGGAGCTAAGAATGGTGAAGTTTGAAGTAAGAGAAGCCAAGAAGTCCATGGAGCAAATAAGTAGTTAACTCCAACATGGTGACAGTATTCAGATTTCACCATTTTAAAGTGATAAGAACATTTTAATATGTAGAGAAATGATAGAGATAAAAGTGTGGTTAAAGCCAGACACCAAAGAAGGACAAAAGCTGCTCTAGGAAACGCATGTAATGACCCGTGAAACATCTGTGGATCTTGATCATTTGGTTGATCACCAAATGTTTTCCATAGTAAGGCTTGAGTGCAAAGAGAGAGACTTATTCTAAAATAACCGGCATGGATTCTAGTTAGGATTGAAGACGACGATGAGTAGTGTTTTTTGTTAATGAATGAAAGTTCTTGCTGACAAGGTGCAGCTGTTTGGGTATCGATTACTAGCTCAATCTGGTTATGTGGTTTTCTATTATCTTCCATTTTTCTATGGACTGTGGATTGGTGCCTAAGGGTTTATTTTACATTCTAAGCATACCATTATGGGTTTATATAGGTTAATCAACAATGCGAGCATGCATGCGTATATAACTGAGTAATGGGATGGACGTCCTTTTCTTAAGGTGCCCTACAGAGTACAGACTCCCTTATGCCTTAAAATGTAAAACAAAGAAATGGAATAATATCAAAATAAAGGTAAGAAAATGTTTTGTTGCATCCCAAATTAAGTTATGTAGTAGTAGTAGGGGAATGGCCAAATGTACGAAACCAATATTGATAGGGTTTCTTACTTAATATGTCACTATGAACCAGATACCACAACAGATGGTGAATTAGTGATTGATGAAAAGAAACAAAAGAGAGGTTATGAATTGTTGTACGTAGCAGTAGTGGAGATGATATCTGCACAAGTCAAGTGGATCAGTCTAGTGGCCAGAAAAGATTCTTACTTTTTTTGACCTAACTTAACTTAAACTCGATCTTTGTTTACAAGTTGGAGCTCCACTAATTCCTTGTTCCGCGACCTTAGCTCGTTATTGAGTTTTTCATTGGCTGATGGTTTGAGCGTATAATTCTGAGACAAGCTTGTATATATATAAAATATGAAGTCGAGAGTCTTATCATGTACCTGGCGATGTTTTAGTACCAGATGCAGAAATCATTTTTCAAAAGTCAAAAGGTGAAATTTTTTGTTTTACAACAAGTTTTTTTTTTTTTTTTTTTTTTTTTTTTTTTTTTTTTTTTTCAGGAGTCCTGAACAAATTTTGTTCCTCAAATTCACCCTAACGCATTGGGATACCAGAAACAGAAGTCACAAGCAAAACTATATTGCTTTATGAAAAATTAAATTTTTGCTTCTAGAAGTTGTTTTGAAATTCTATATCCGAACCGACTTCTTGGTCAAAAGTAAAATTAACATATGAATGCGTATCTAAACATATCAAAAAGTTACTTCTTAAGATATATCCAAACACCCTCTTAGTAGCGTCAGGAGTAGGAAACTTGCGCCCAATTACTTTGTTTGCTGTATCCACTGAAAATATGGGGTGAAACCGTGAAAGACAGCTGTCACAGTGTGCCACTGCAGTATGTATAGAAGTAATTTGGATGGATGATGATATCGGTAACCTGATTTGAAGCTCGTCTGCACCAAATTCGTTATCGATCGAAAAATAATATGGGTGCAAAGAATAAAAGGCTAAAAGGGTGATGGCAAACAAAAGAGGTAGAGAAGTGTCAGTGATCGATAAATTAAAGAAGAAAGAGCCTATAATTTTTGGGGGATTAAAACTTCTCTTGCGCACGGAATCGTACGGAATTGATCATAACTGGTTTAGGGAAATTTCTCTTAATGAAATTGATTACACAGTGGAAAGTAGCACTGGATTGTAATTGATTTGGGCGTAATTCAGGGACAACAAAGTCTCACACGTGAGACATGCAAGGCTTTCTTTATCACCAAGTTTCTAAACTTTTCCTTTTGGAAAAAAAAAAGAAAAAGAAAAGCAGCGTCTGCCATGCATAAAATATGTGAGTAGTGGAAGAAATGGATATTTGATGTTTGTGATATCACTCCACTGAAACATTAATCAGATACTATAATGAATCATGGCATATGTAATACACTTAAAGACTCAACTGTTGTTTGAGGCATTGAGATAACAGCTGTTCTTAACAGCAAGTCAAGAAAATCTCTTGCGGTGAAAGCTCTTCCAGCTGCAATCATTTGGACCGTGTGGCAAGAAAGAAACAACCGAGAATTCAAAAACAAGTCGCGGACGATTCCTAAGCTCATCGAAAAATCAGATCACCACCGTTTATTGGTTGTAACTTCGGCCAGCTTTCAAAGGGGTGTTGTCAAAACAATTCATGTTAAAATGGAAAGATGTCGTGTTCGATCCTCCTGATCTTTTCTTTTCAGTTCAGTTTGGTCTAGGTGCGAGGAATATCTGGGTGTTGTGCTTGTTATGTTTTTGCTTTTGGGTGGATTCACTATCTTTCCTTTTGGTCGAGATAGTTTGTATCTTGTGTTCATGTTCTCAGAACATTTTCTCTTATCTTAATAAATTTATTTACCGATCAAAAAAAAAAGGAATCCAACGTAATTAAATTGCCTGCTGCCTTGAAGGGTGTACTAACTAAGCACAATCATAGTGTTTTTGAGAACTAATTTTTATACAGTGATAAGTTAGGTATTCGTAGTAATCTCCATACTGGATTGTCTTCCACAAAAAATATGTTGGCAGTGTTTTAAGTTGGAACTACTGCTTGATGATCACAAGGCCAAATGCCCTTTCGGCTTTGTGGTGGAAATTATTGGAAATGGAATTGCAGTAGGATGACATTAACGAATTAAGTCCCACACATTAATTAGATATATAGTATTAAGTACATTATATTTAGATATCATTGAGTACATCAGTACGTACTTCCCACGCACCCAGTGATCCACCAAAAACTGGCAAAGTACGTTTCTCAAACAAAGAGGAGCCTAATTGACTCCGAAATGATCAAACCGTGCCAATCATTCTATTCGGGCCACTGTCAAATTCGTTTCTTTCCCTTTGGGAATAAATCCCCTCTTGTTGGGTAAGTGTAAATAGGTCCCACTAGCATCTGAGATAATATCCCCAAAGTTGAATAGTTTTCGTGAAACGGTTGACCCCTTTATATCCTAGTTTTGACATTTTACGGGTGTCCTTATACAACAATAAATATAGAAATAAAAGTGGAGGTAACAATAAATACAGAAGTAAAAGTGGAGGTGGAACCAAAATCTGAGGTATGAGGATGGGGAGAATTTTGTGAGTCAATTTAGTTTTTAATTTTTTGATGATTTGATAATCATATCATAGTTTTTCTTTAATCTCAATTTTGTCCTATTCATTTAGTATGTTTTCTTCTACATTCTTAAACTAGTTTTTGCTGTTTAAATCCGGTCTTAATTTCTTAAAGGGGTAGGATCCGTTGACATGGTTATAATGACATAATCTTGACATTTTGCCACAATTTTTCTACCAAACCCAATCGGAAATGAATTTGGATCTAAGATTTTGGTGACGTGTTCCACCTATAAAACTCTACATTCAGACGAAAAATGTGAATATACGAAACTTTATCATCCACAAATTTTAATTTCAATCGTTAATCTTCAACGGTTGATATTCAAAATGGTATATGGTGGTCTTAGACATC
This sequence comes from Papaver armeniacum, assembly GCA_023531295.1. Classification (NCBI taxonomy): domain Eukaryota; kingdom Viridiplantae; phylum Streptophyta; class Magnoliopsida; order Ranunculales; family Papaveraceae; genus Papaver; species Papaver armeniacum. The sequence goes on along the minus strand of JAJJWW010018582.1, from coordinate 747,664 downwards.
TCGGAATGCTCTCTTTTTTGGTTGGTGTGTAGAGACTTATAAGAAGATCATGTCATCAAAAAATTAGCTTCAAATTTATTGCCGGGTTGGTTTGGTAGAGAAAATGGTGCTAAAATGTCAAGGTTATGTCATTATAACCATGTCAACGGATCCTTCCCCTTTCTTAAATCTTTATCTTTATACTTCTGTTAAATCTCATTTTCTGGACTATGAGTAACTAATCTATTTGTTTTCTCAACCATGTGTACGCAGCTTGTGTTGTCTCTAATGGCATTTGCCTTTTAGGGTGTTATGATCAAAGCGTATGATGAGTACTTCTTCAAGCTTTTGCTTACAGAATCTAACTGTGTTTTTATCTCCGGTATCAATGTTGTGCTATGGAAGTTCTATCTCTATTGTTTCAAATCGCTGAGTAAACTCAAGTTCCGCCCCTGCCCAAATTTAAAAAATTTTGAAATCCCAAAAGTCAGTTACACTAGGAAAGTTTATCTCCTCCTTTTTCTCGACTTCTTTATTGATAACTGTCAAGGTTACCAATATATGGTTTATTTTTGGTCAAAAATAAACTATTATGGTTACTAAAATATTCATCATCCTCAATCTTCTGTTTCCCTAATAACAGACAGAATATATTAACCCATTGTTGTCAATTATTTTCTCCATATATTTTTCACTATAATCTCCATAAATCTAGTGCTAACTTTTTCCTTCTGAGTCATACAAACCTTAATTTCATCCGCAACATGGAAGAAGGAAGCTCTAGTAATCTGGGCAATTTAGTCAGCAAGTTTAAGAAAGCTACTTTGGAGCTTGGAGATTCGAACGAAGTGGTGATTTTCCAGAATGATAATGATGCTGAAGAGGAAGTATAATCAAACTGGGAAGCTAGTGCTATAGGAAAAGTCATTATTGAAGGAAGAATGAATTATCAAACTGTGGAAAAATTTATCAAGTTCACTTGGCCTTTCATGACACAAGAGGATGTGAGAATTGTGGAAGTGGAACCAAACCTTATGATCTTCAAGTTTAGGAAGTGGATTTTCTGAACATAGCTATATAAAAAAGACCATGGAGCATCAACAAGCACTTACTGGTGGTACATGATTATATACCTGATATGATCTATATTGAAAAGCATTGGGGTTACCAGCACTTCTGGATTCAACTGGAGTATCTATTACCTGAACACATGAATGTTAGCTCAGTTACAAAATTCGGAGAAGTAATAGGGGAAGTTGTTGGTATTGAGCCAAAAGATGAAATTCTTGTAGGAAGTGATCATGTCAAAGTGTGTGTTAATGTGGATTTATCCATGCCATTGAGAAGAGGTGTTAAAACTATTACTAGTCCTGGGGTTACTAAATGGCAAAAATTCTTCTATGAAAGACAACCTAGTGGCATTTGTACCGAGTGTTATATGATTAATTATTCCAAAGGAGCCTCAGAAAGATGCAAAAATTTGTTAGAGCATTGCTCAGTTGAACTCACAAGTGTTGCTATCTCAAGCTTGTTGTAAAATTTAGTTGTCAAAACAATATCTTGATTTCTAGTGTATAATTAGTTAAGTCTTGGACTAGGATAAAAATGTAGTTGAGTAACAGAGGATTACAACAGTCATCATTGCGTTCTACCGTTTGAAGGTGAAGATCAACCGAAGATTTTGGAGAACTTCATAAACAAAAGGTAAGTGAAGACTGAACCACCTATATCTCAAGTTATATTCACTTTCTATCATTCGAGACGATGTCGCATAACTAATTAGACTAGTATGCATAGACAAGAATTTCTAGTCAAGTTTATTTTGATAATTTTGTAGTTGCAGGAAATCCCACAATACACCCCTCACTATATTTTGTAGATCTAAATCTTACTAATCATCTAAATTTCAAATATAAGTGCTAGAAATTTAAATAGACACATAAGATTTTTACGTGGTTCGATCAATGTGATCTACATCCACGATTCTTCACTATGATTTTTGAGGTTACATAAGAATTAGATTTACAATCTCCATTAATGGATATTTTGTAGAACTCTAGATCTAATTATTTGGGGAAGAAGATGATAAAGAAAATAAATCTCTCTCCAAAAATATCTCTCTCCAAAATATTTCTCTCTCTAAAAAATGTCCTCCCTTTCTCTCTCCTGCTCTCCTCTTTATATAGGATATTACATAGTGGATGACAGCTCACATACAACTCAAATTCTCGCGACCCCTTTAATAATTTCGCAGGCTCTCGCTACCTTCTCGCGAGACATTCTCGCGAGCCCTTTAATAATTTCGCAGGCTCTCGCTACCTTCTCGCGAGACATTCTCGCGAGCCCTTTAATAATTTCGCAGGCTCTCGCTACCTTCTCGCGAGACATTCTCTCGACCCCTTTAATAATTTCGCAGGCTCTCGCTACCTTCTCGCGAGACATTCTCGCGAGTTATGGAAAATAATGAATCTCGCAAGCTCTTTTCGCGAGTTAATGAAATAATTGAATCTCGCACGCTAAGAAAATATGTTGTGCGATATTTGGATCCTACATCTTGCCTATTTTTTCTTGAATATTGCTTGAAGAGCGATCTTTAAGAAAAAATCTATTGTTGTAGTAGTCTTTGATCTTTGTTGATGAAGGAACGAGCGAAAGAATACTGGACTTGAAAAGTACGTACTTGCCTCTATTCTTTTGCGAAGTTCCGAAGCTTTGCGAAATAAATAAGAAGTATCATCTCTTGAAGTATGCGAAGTATGAAGTATCTTTGAAGAAGTATAAGAAATATCCGTCCTTGATTGCAAATAAGAAGTATTGCGAACTAATCATGCAAAATTAGAAGTATGAAGTATAAGAAGTATTAATCCTCGAAATATAAGAAGTATTTATCCTTGAATAAGAGTAGTAAGTATTGCCTCTATTCATGCGAAATTATTACTCCATTTTTGGTGAGGATTCTTGCTATTCACTAGTGAACATCCACTTTGGAAATGATTCTTCTTTGAGAAGATGAAAAACATAAAATGTTTTCTTGGTTATCCATAGTTGCCTCTGTTCTTCATCTTCGAAGGTAGAATTGTTGAAAAAGTGTTGAATGAGTGAGTTATTTCTTCATTCTTATCTCTATCTCATGTGTTGTGCTCATGCGATAGTATAATCTCTTCATTGCTTTACGTTGAATTTTATCATTGCGACAAGATCGTAGGACGTCTTTACATTTTCACGTAATGACCCATTGATCTTGCCTTATCATCTTTGGTGGTCTTCTAAGTTTGACCTTCCTAATTGAAGGCCTTACTCGCCACTGTTATTGCGACAAGATCGCAGGACGTCTTTACACTTGCATGTAAAAACCCATTGATCTTGTCTTATCATTTCTTTAGTATTATTGCCTCTGCATAGGATATTTTATTTGCGACAATATGACAGGCCTAAATATCCTTGCGAACATAAAGCCCCATGACATTGCCGTCTTGCGACGAAATCGCAGGACGTCCGTACACTTTCGTGTAAAGACCCATTGATCTCGTCTTACCCTCGCGTTAGTATTATTGCCTCTGCAGGATCATTGCACAAATATGACAAGCCTAAGTTTCCTTGCGAAAACAGAGCCTCATGACATTTGCGTCTTTGGCACTTATCAGCTCCCTAATGGAGGGTGCCGCCCTTATCATCTCCCTGGTTGCCCCTTCAAGGAGGCGTACATCGGCCATACAAGGCTAGCTCCTCCCATCCGGTCTTAACAACAACCAGTTGTTTTCGCAGCCTCTTATCCCTTATACCTATAGGGTTTATGGTTACAAGGCTGCACCCTAAGTGGAGTTTTCTTCGGGCCGAGTGCGGATGCGCCAAGACTTGTCAAGAGTGGTAAGGAAGTTCCATGCTCCCCGCACTCTTGACTCAACCGTGTACCTCGGCGCCTTGATCATACGCTGACTCCTTGGAAGAGACCCTCGGTCGCCCAACCAGGGTATAACCTACATATATAGTTGGGAATCCAAGGTACCTCTTCCGGATAGGCTTTCATGGGCCCCAAATCTCCATGACCCAGGCTTCAGGAGCGGTGTAACCTTCCCCCTGGGCCATGTCAAGAGATACCCCCTTATATGACGCACTTTAGGTCTTACATTTGCCTCTTACGAAATATCATTCGCGAACTAGGGTGTACGCCATAAAGGTTCGTCCCATTCACTCACTCAATCATTTTTGTCAATTCATTCATTCAATCATTCATTTTTGATTTTCTCTTCTCATTATCTTTGCGAAGTTATCGCATTTCTATTATCTCTGCGAAATTATCGCATGCCTTCATTTCTGTCACTTCCCTCACTCATTCTTTCATTTCTGTCATTTCTTTCAATCATTCTTAACGAAATAATCATTCTTTTCTTCATTCTTTGCGAAATTATCATCAACTCTCTTCTTTGTTATTGTCTCGGGCGAAGTATATGATTTTCTTGCGAAGCTCTTGTAGTGCAAAAAATGATGCAAAAACTTCGCGGGAGATAGGAGTTGAACCTGCGTCCTCAAGTTCATTGTCTTTTCCTCTAGCCAACTTTCCTGGCTTTCGTTTGTGAAAGAATGTGACCATATCGTTCTTTTAATGTGATCTCTGGCTCTAGTTTTTCGAGTAAAAATATGCAAAAAGTCTGCGCAAGTTAAGATTGGATCCTGCGAACACGAACACATACTCTGATGACTTTACCATAGTCGCCAACTTCTGTTTTTGATAAGGTTGGTGAAGTTGCCATCGTATTCTTTTCTTCTCTTGCGAAGTAAAAATATCGTTGAGTAGAGGATCGATCTCGCAACATCAAACTGCTGACTTTACCCTGAACTATTTGTACTGTCCTTTATTTGTGTTAGTTTGGTAAACTTCATATCTGTTATTACTTCTTTGTCGTCCTTTGTGATTTACGACTGGAAGTTTGCCTCCACGTGATAACTCCTTTCATTAAACTTCGCAAAGCTTCTTCGCAAGTTGTCTTAACTTCTATAGAAATCACTTGTTAGTTAGGGTTCTTCTTCTTGATGATATAACGAAATGGTGATGAGATATCATCTTTGTTAACCTTCTTCTTCTATTTTGAACTTGTGTTGCTCTGTCTTAGTCCCTTTCATTGATGCCTCAGCTGTATTTCTTTTGGTAACTCCTTGATATCATGTCACTCTGCGAGAGCCTCGCTGCGGCTGATCATAAAATAGATTCTCGGAGTTTAATGACGAGATATTTGTCTCCATTGTATCTTTTCTTTGCTGATGTTTCTTTGGCTTTTGTTTGTCTTTCTTTTGTTTGCTAATTTGAGAAAATTCGAGTTTGAACTGATCAACAAGCCCGAGTATTTAACTGTTGATAGGTGGATGGATTAGGTCTTTGCGAAGCTGCATATTTAAGCTTGTCTGGTGGAGTATCAAGTTGACGAGCTTGATATGTCTTATTAGGTCTTTGCGAGTTAAATTCAATGGCTCTGCATCACATGGTAAAATGAATTGCTCTTGTTGAGTGTAGATGGGTGGAGTTGAAATTTGCTGCCATATATTTCCCATAACTGTATCTCCGCGTACTTCCATTGTCTGGCATGGACGATTGCGAGTTCTTCGCTGCAAGCAATCAGTTAAGTCAGTAAATGGTCTAGAAAACCTAAGATAATTTCAGGAAGTATTTTATTCGTTCCCTTTTTGATTGTGCTGTTTGTGGTTTCTTTGTTTGCTTCCCTGAAGTTGTTGACAAAGTTTAACTATTGCCGCTTCTTCTTTGTTTGTTATGAATATGGCTCTTTCATGAACTGGCTCTGTTACTGCTGCTATATTTATAGAATCTCTTCGCAGGTTCTGTGTTGCTTTACTTCGCAAAGATGAAAGTTATGGGAATTAAGTATCGGGTAGAGACTTGCTGCTATCCCTAGTCTACTACAACTTGCATGTTGAGATGAAATCTTCATGGTTTGACTTGCTACATAATCTTCAGCTGAGTAGTCTTCGCTGACGGATTACTTTCAGTTCTTTGGCAGCCTTGTTCGTCTCAGTATGGCTTCATTCTCTTCGCTGCAGCTGAAATGAAAGCAATATAAACCTCAATTACAGGATCTAGCTCTTTTCCCGGTGTTTTGTTCCTTTATATTTAACCAGCATCTTTGGTATGTTGCTTTACATTCCTATTCCTTTTCTGTGCTGTTGCAATAATATTATAGTTATTGCCTAGCTTATTTCGAGTTTCCTTTGGCTGTAGTATTTCTTCTTCACATATCCTTCCTTTCTAACTTGTATATCTTTTCTCCTTCGCCACTAACAGCTCATGTATTTCCCTTATATCTCGCTGTAATAATTCTAAGAATAAAATGAAGATATATATAAGATATGTGTCTTGTTGAAGTCGATTGTTGCCTTGGTTGGATTAGTACTGATACTTTTCTTTGCTGGAATGACATTTCTTTGCCAGGATTATTTAGCAAAGTTCTTTTTCTCACTGCGAATATCTCTCGAAGTCTCTCTTCTCCATTTGCTTCGCTGGAATGGTTGATGAGGTGCACTACCGAGCTTTATACTGGTTATTCGACAATGGTGGTACTTTGTTGGATTGAGAGCTCTTCGCCTGTAGAGCTGTCGCTTTCCTTACTTCGCTAGTTACCACAAAGTTAACATTCCCTGGAACCCTGGAATTAATAATTCTGCTTGCCCTCGTTGGAACAGCTGCAACTTCACTGGAACTGCGACAACTTCGCTGGAATAATTGAAGGAGTAATCCTTTTCCTTACCTGCTGCGGCAACCTCGCTGGAACTTTATTGATGAAGTGAACTTCGCAGAATCTCTATATTTGTTGTTATTTTATCGTGTCTCTTCATTGATGATCTTCCAGTCCTATTTCGTTGACATTGGGGTTGTAATATTAATGGCTTAAAATCGCTGGACTTAGTTATTATCCTGGAGATAAAATTTGCTGGTGCTATAGATGTATTGGCAGAATGATGAAGTCACGACATCATTTTTCTTTTATACATTAAATTCGCATGCACTGTCATTGTTGCTTGTCTCTCTATATGCCTCTTCTTCTAATATCCCGCTAACTTTATTTGCTAACTTCTCCCGCTTGGTTTCTTCCTTCGCGTCCCTTTGCTGCAAAATAGTTTGATTTGATCTTCATAGTTGTTTTGTTTGCATGAAGCTTTGTCTTCTAAGCCCATTGATCTCTTTCTTTCTCCATTTTTCTTTGGAGGGTGCAAATTCTTTCTCGTTTGTTGAGGTTGTTTGATATCATCTCCTGTGCAAATTTGTCACACTATTCTCATATTATGTTCTTCATCTTGGTCTTATTAGTTGATAAGGTTGTCTTGGCTTGATCTGTGTGATGATGTCTTTATCTTTGTGGTTTATTTCTGATGCAGGTTGAATTGTTGTGTTGCTTTGTTTTCATTCTTCAAGCTTTAACTTTCTCCTTGGTCATGATGAAAATACGGCCCTTAATCTGTCTTGGCTTCGTTCTTTTGCTACCCTCTTTGAGCTAATTGTCATGTTTTGATAATGAATGTCTGTGCGCTGTACTCCGGGCGTCTTTCTTCTCCTGGTTCTTATACCTTCGCAACGTTATAGCTTTAAGTTCGTATGGGTTTCTCCTCATCCCTTTCGTCTGGTTTCCTTATGTGACGTATTAACTTTGTTTCTCTAGGATGTTCTCGCCCTTTTATCCTGTTCGCATGGTTTGCTGGATTGTTATCTTGTGCAATTCTCTTATTCGTTTGCGAGCTTTGCCTTTACTATTTTCAACACGCCCTAGGTTCATAACTATGTTTGGTCCCTTTCTTTCATTTGTTAATGCATCTTTCTTCCTTTCTTTCGCATGCGCGGTTTTGCTTGTTTCTTTCACCTATGTAGCTTTGTTCTCTTCTTTCCATATGTCATTCCTCATTTTCCACAGATTCCATAGAAAACACATTTTCTTTATGAATAATCTTTTAGAATCTTTCTCCAACCACTGAGCCAACGTCTGTTGTAAGTTGTTAACCAGAGAAGAAGAAGTAACATTTAAATTAGCCAAATCGAAAACCTTGTTTGTGAAAGCACAACCCAGCAGAAGATGAAAGACTGATTCTTCCTCTTGTTGACAGAAATGACAAGAATAATCGATGCCAGAGACAAATATATTAATATTGCTTTTAACTGAAATCCCATTATGAATGATTTTCCATACGAAGATTTGAATTTTCGGCAACATGGAAGAGTAGGACCAAAACTTCTTCCAAGGAAAGTCACTTACATTCGAAGAAGATGGAGCTTCATTGATAAGAAGTTGGTAGCAAGATTTGACACTGAACTTACCTAATGGAGAACAAGTCCAGACCAGAGAATCTCTTGAATCCGTCTCCGAGCTTAAGTATAAAGAAGATATATGTTGAACTGTTTCTGCTGAAAATAATTCATTAAGCAACAGGATATTCCATTCTCTCAAGTTTGGAAGAATCAAGTCCAACACTTAACTGATGTTGGCAGGTAAGTTCGAAGTTTTGCTGATAAGATGATCCAAACTCTGGTGTATCCAAGGGTCGTCCCAAATACGAATCCTGCTACCATCAGATACCTGCCAGAAAACCTTATTCTCAAGAATATGTCTCACCTCAAGCATGCTTCCCCATGTTGCCGAACATTTATACGGCTTCTCCACTTTCCAAAAGGAATTTTGTTGTAGGTATTTTACAGCAAGTAATTGTACCCACATTGCATCCTCATTGTCGAGAAATCTCCATAAAAGTATAAATATTAGAGCAATATTCATGAGTTCTAAATTTTTAATACCAAGACCTCCACATTCTTTCCTTAGTTTCATCTTAGACCAGTTAATGAAATGTAGTTTCCTTTCTTCAGGAGAGTGTCCCCACCAAAAGCTTCTTTGATGTTTTTCAAGTTCTTGTGTAACACCTTTTGGTAGAAAGGCAATAACCCATGAAATATAAAGGGATTTCAGAAATTGTTGACTTAGACAGTACTGTTCTTCCTGTCGAGTTAACAAAATGAGTTCTCCATCCAGGTTGTTTCGAAATAATTTTTTCAATGAGAAAGTCGAAACTAGCAATCATGTGGTCTGATTTCAATGGATATATACCCAAGTACTTATCTTCTGTAGACATCTCTTTAAATCCCATATCATGTAAAGTTGTCCTCGATGGAATTCCTTTACTGAAATGTATGGAAGACTTATCATAATTAATCACTTGGCCAGACATCTTTGAATACTCTTCAAGAAGCTTCAACAAATTTTTCACATTCACTCTAGTGTTTTCGCTAAAGAAGAAAAGGTCATCAGCAAACATTAGATGGGTAATATTTGGAGCCCATCTATTTAACTTATATCCTTGAACTTCAAACTGATACATGAGTAAAGATAAACCCTAAGAGAAGATTATAAATAAGGTGGGAGAGAACAACCTTGAAGAATTCCTCTTTCACTCTTAAAAAAACCTTGCGGAGAACCATTCAAGTTGACTGAAAAAGAAGCTGTAGATACACAGGACATTATAAGAGAGTGAGCAGCACCTGAAACTCCCAATAACCTCAGCATGTCTCCCAAAAAATTCTAATTGATTCTATCATATGCCTTGGCCATATCCACTTTCAGAGCAAAGTGACCATTAATGGCTTATTCATTGAATGAAGCAGCTCCTTTGCAATAATGATGTTGTCTAGAATTTGTCAACCTGGAACAAATGCATTGCGACCAACATATGAAATCCTCCAAGTACGGTTTAAGCCTCATTGAGATAATTTTGGTGACAATCTTATACAAACATTACACATGGAAATTGGGCGAAAATCCGAAGGAGATGCAGGGTTCTTAATTTTTGGGATCAAAGATATATTAGTATGATTCAACAAATCCGGTAACGAAGCAGAAAGAAATATCTTTTTAATTGCTATAAAAACATCGTTACAAACAGTCGACCAACATTTTTTGTAAAATACAAAAAAAGCCATCTGTACCTGATGAAGTGAAAGAACCCATACTTGATACAACAACCCATATTTCCTCTATAGATGGAACCCTAGATAACTCCTCATTATCTACTGTGAATACCGAATTGGTTTGTAACACAAAGTCCACAGTATCTGTCATAACAAGTTGTTTAAAAAGAGACTCGAAGTGATGTACAAGATCACGAGAGATTTCACCTTGATCGGAAATCCAACCTTGATTTTCAATCAGTAAATGACTAATTGTATTTTTCCTTCTCCTTTGTTGAACCGACATGTGAAAGTGTCTTGTTTTTCTATCTCCATCCTTTTCCCAAAGTTGTTTCACGCATTGATCCCTATAAGTTGCCTCCATGACAAGGTACTCATTAAGTTCTTCAAGTACAATTTTCTCCCTTTGAATGTTTGCTGCCGACGGTATCCAAGACTGGATTCTGAGTAGTTTTGTTTTAAGAAAAGCAATTGTGTTCTTGATACAACCAATTCTTTTGTGACTCCAAATAGTAAGAAATACTCCCAGTTTCCTCAATTTAGATTGAATATCTTCATCTTCATCATTTGGCCAATTCTCTCTAACTTTATCAAAAATTCTGGATGGGACAACCACATTGCTTCAAACTTATACTCCGGTGCCGGTCTGGAGATATTTCTGCAAGTGTTTAAAAGGATTGGAGCATGGCCGCTAACCAATCTAGGAAGATGAAGAACAGCTGCATAAGAGAAAGCAATACACCACTCTGGGTTTGCAAGAACTCTATCCAACCTCTGTCGAATTAAACCTTCAAAGTTACGACCATTAGACAAGTGTATGCCGGCCCTTTATACCCTAAATCAGTGAGATGATTTTGCTGAATAAAGTTGTTGAAGTAGGATATATTAGAGTTAAGCACCGGCAGACCTCCAAACTTTTCATTGTTAGAAGAGATAGCATTAAAATATCCTATAAACATTTTACAGCCACTGAAACTTTGAATATGAAGGGTCATATTCTCCAGAAACGCGCTTTGTGTGCTGAGTTAGGCGGTCCATAAATGCAGAAGAGATTCCATGGAGGGTTGGGAAGATTGTTTGAAACGACAGCATGAATTAGATTAGATGACTTTGAAATAATTTCTATGTTAATGTCTTCTTTCCATAGTATCCATAAGCCACCACTTCTTCCCACAGAAGAAACAAAACAATGATTATGAAAACCAAACTGGTGAACTCTCTGAGAAGACATATCCTCCGACATCTTAGTTTCTGAAAGAAAAAGAATAGATGGATTTGTACCTCTGAGGAATAGCTTTAAAGCTCGAATGTTGGGGGATTCCCCAACCCCCAACAATTCCAAGAAAGGATTAACATTTATCTTGCGGGTATTGTGGATTTTCCCCCTTACCATTTGAAGAAGAAGTCCCAGACATTAGTTTCCTCTGAGATTTTGGATGAGGAGAGTTTAAATTGATATATCCTTCATCTTGTCTCCTCTTGGGAGTTTTAGCTTCAGGAGATTGTTCAGTGATTAGAGTGTTAGAAGTACCCTGTGCACGAGCCAGATTTTTCCATTGTGAACCATGTAAATTTGCAGGAGGTTTAGCGACAACCTTCTTGCCTTTGTATGTCTTCATAGTTCTAGAATCTGTCACATTTGGCATTCTATGGATCAACGAACCTTCAGGTGGATGAGTAAAATTTCTTCCTTGGGGAAGAAGTTGGAATCTTTCATCTCTGCTAGATGAAGCATCTGCAGAATTAATTATTCTCCTGGCACTCCTATTTCCTCCATCATAATTATGAGAAATCAATATAGGATTAAGACAATCCGGGTTCTCAGATATAGACATAACAACTTCTAGATTGTAACTTGAAGACCATTGATGAAGGATTCTGGAAGAAATATGGGATGAGGGTTTGCCTAACTGTGTTCTCTGTCTCCTTGTATTCAACATCATATGACGGTTTTCAGCCAGTTTGTAGACATAATCCGAATTAGGTACCCCTCTTTCAAAATTAAAAACTTCTGTGGATCTTCTTTCAACCCTAAAATTGTCAGCAATGACAATTTCTGATCTCAATCTTGTAGTCTGATGATTTGTAGTTTTATCTACGTTCTCCTGCCTTTGAAGATTTAGAGATCTGAAAGCCGGAGTAGGGGAAGACGATATCGGAGCATGTGTAGACCCGTGTGTTGCAGAGTAAGTAGATGTTGAGGTAAAATTATTGAGACCTTCATCCACATCGATGTCTTTGAAAACTGGTACTTCAGAAATCTGAGACTTTGCCGACGTATTGATTGACGAGGAGAAGTTAGGCTGTATCAACTCCAAAGTTTGTTCATGTAACGCTTCTGGGTAATTAGTAAAGATGAAGTCCTTCAGAACACTAACCTTAGGGAAAATTTTCATCTGATGTCCTATGCGACCACAGTATAAACAGAATTTGGGAAGTCTGTCATATTTAAGAGTGACAGCATAATCTGGGTTATTAGGTAATGGAAAAGCCAGAGCTTGAGGAATGGGTTCATTGATGTTGATGTGAGTTTTGGTTCTTGCAAATTTCCCCTAAGACATTGCTTCATAACTTCTTATAGGTCTCGTCAATCCTAACTGAGAGATATATTCAAACATGAACATAGCAGAAAGGTTTTTCACTGGTAAACCATGAATTTGTAAGCCAAATCCTACAGTTTCGAATTTATAATCAGATGGTAATTTTCCACGCAGACATCTTTTTAGAGCAAATAGTTCCTCCTTTATGATCCAAGGAATACCCTCCATGATCATTACTGCATCGGCTTGAGATTCAAATTTAATTAAAAATGAATCGTTTGAAAAACAGATACATAGTACCGGTGGTTGGTTTTCCATGATTTTTGTAGAATTTCTCTTACAATGTTGATTTGAGGGGTTTTTGCTTTGATGATTTTGAGTACCAGATAGTTGTGATGATTGAGTTTGAGTCCTGAAAATTAGTATTTAGGTTAATGGTTGATGAGGCCTTTTCCTGTGATAAAAGATTGGAGAAGTGTTGAAGCAAATCGCCATCAGGGTTGAGTTGATCAGCATCCATTTTGCTAGAAAGGTTAATTGAAAATGTGGTAAAAGCCGAGAATGGCAATATTAAAGGTTTGAGAAAACCAATCAGAAGTAGTTACTTGGCGCTTTGGATGCTTTTGAAAAAAGAAAAAAATCAAGAATCAAAGATTGTGGATGGTGGATGAACCAGATTCGTGGAGAAAAGGAGATAATGGAGGAAGTGGGATGGTTTAAGAGTCAATAACACTGATTTCCCAGACAGGAAACCAGGTTAGAGTGTAAACTGATGATAGAAAGTTCTGGAAATTTCTGATGAGAATTGTTAATTTTCAAAAAGTAGACGTAAAATTGCCAGAAAAGACAAAAATTAAAGAAGTTACATTAAATGATTTGCAGACAATCTGGATAAGAGTTATTGGAACCACCACCAGTTATTGTTTTCAAATTCAGACACTGGGGGTTACATGGAGGGTCCTTTCAAAGGCCGTGCTCCTATAGGAGAGAAAGCTGGAGATAAATATATTCGGAAAGAAGTATATCGGCTGGTGATTTATGTTCTTCTTGGTTCATATGTTCTGATTGTTTTTTTTTCCTGATCGATCATGTGTTGATTGTTCAACATAAATTTTGTTCTAATTATTGTTTGTTTTGTTTTATTTTATTTTGTAGGAGTGGTTTTTGAAGAAGAGATGAACAGCCAAATTCAATTATGTATTGGTAAACCCTAACTATCTTCTGTCTCTATTTCTCTGAATCAATGAGACAGAGAAAAGATTTGTTAGGAATTGATCTTTTAGGCGTTAATTAATTCTTATGATGTATTTTATCTTATTAGTTGCAGGGGTTAGGTTGATTCATAAGAAGCTTCTGGGAGGAGAAGAATTGTATTTGATTCACGAACAGGATTGATAAGCAAAATGAGATAGAAAGCTGCATTTGGTAAGCATGATATGTTAATGGGTGTTTATTTTACTCCTTCAAAAAAAAAAAAAAAGTTAATGAGTGTTTACGTTTTTTCCCCAGCCAGTTGTATAGGAACAGGATTTCAAAAAAGTATAGGAACATTTAAATTCAGAGCCTAATATGTTTATGGAAATGTCTAGGAGAAACTCAGGTTCAATTTTTGACTTTTTGGTTTGGTTTCGCATAATATAGAGAAATTGTTGTTCCATTTAAATGCATGAAGTAGAGTGAGTTTTCTGTTTTGAGATTTATTTAAAGCCACATACCAAATAATTTTTGAGCAATAACATGGCCTCTATGCTTCCTGTGTTTAGATTAAAACAGAAACTCAAACTGCACCAAACTAAAAGACATGCCAATTAGGTATTTTAATAAGGGTATGGTTGAAACTACAAAACTGGGTATGTTGCTGTGACACTATCTTGGAGAATCCACATACTCACTTTGATGACTCCTTTTCTTTAAACTCTGAAAAATATTTTGCATCATATTTACCTTGATTGTAACTGTAATATGTAGTTTTACCTTTAAACTATAGTTTTCTTAGAATGACATTATGCTTACAATTTTGACTGTCACTTGATTGTAACTGTAATATGTCGTTGGTTAGTTCCGTACGTAGTAAATTTTTTAAGTGTGTCAAACATATGAAATCATAACCGGATATCTCGGACTTGGGGTTTAGAGGAAAGTCCTGGACATGTGAAGGCTCTATATTGTCGTGGCATGAGACACATGTCAGCTGGATATTTTGAGGAAGCAAGGAGTGATTTTAAGAAGGTACTTGGTGATTCTTTTTTTTAGTTTTCATTTGCTTCTCAGAAGATTACTCTTTCGTCCCCCATACTTCGGTTCTGAGAATCTGAAAACTTATTTTCCGACCGTTGTTAGATGATAACCATTGACAAGTCCTCGGAACTCGACGCAACATCACTCTCTTAAAAATCTCAACTAAAAGGAACAGGTTGGTAGTTGGTCACTCATTCTTATAATTTGTTTGTAGACTTTAAAATCATTTGTCGTGAAGCAAGAAGTTGAGATAAAGGACTGTTTGACAAGAAGTATGGGGAAATTGCTGATGCTGGAACTGATTTAGGAAAAGATGAGAAAGATAAAAATGATGAAAACCTTGAACGTGGAAACAATGTCGCATAAGATTAAGAAAAGGAAGTCAAAGAAGAGGAAGAAGAAGAAGCTCCACCCTCGAAGGGGTTTATTTAACAGGATTTGGCCCGTTGGTAGTAGAGTATTTTCTGCACTTGGTTTACAAAATCATATTATACTGAATTTACTGTTGTTATGGAGTTCCATGAACCGATCCTATTATACTCACTACCTTGAATTGTTGATCCCGATTTACACCTTTTGACTTAAGAATGCATAAATAATTTTTGAATTAGGGGATTAATTTCTTAGTTAATAAGTTAACATGGATATCATTTGTTATATAAGGTGGTCACCGTACCTTCGCTTCACCTTATGTCGTTTACCAGTATAAGCAGTAGCGGACGGGGAGAGACGAAGTTGAGCCACCCCAAATCAAATCATAAGCGACGTGACGAGGCGAAGCCGAGACACACCAATTAAAAAATGCATCTCAACGGGGCGTGTTGGAGCCACGCGACACTAAATAAAAGATGTATCGGGACGAGGCGGAGTCGAGCCACCCGAAATCAAAAATCATGGGGAGCCACACCAAATCAAAAATCCAAAGTGACAGGGAGAGACGAAACCGAGCTACACCAAATAAAAAAAAATCCTAATGCCCCGCCCCACAACACCAAATCAAGAAAAAAATGATGGTGGATAGGTTTCGGGTCCGCCTGGTGCGTAGCACGGGCACAAAATCTAGTTATATTTAGATATTATTGAGTACATACTACGCACCGGGCACAAAATCTAGTTATATTTAGATATTATTGAGTACATTGGTACGTACTTCTCACGCACCCAGTGAAGTTACAATCCACCAAAACCTGGCTAAGTACGTTTTCTCAAACAAAGAGGAGCCTAATTGACTCCGAAATGATCAAACCGTGCCAATCATTCTATTCGGGCCACTGTCAAATTCGTTTCTTTCCCTTTGGGAATAAATCCCCTCTTGTTGGTAAGTGTAAATAGGTCCCACTAGCATCTGAGAAAATATCCCCAAAGTTGAATGGTTTTCGTGAAACGGTTGACCCCTTTATATCCTAGTTTTGACATTGTACGGATATCTTTATACAACAATAAATACAGAAGTAAAAGTGGAGGTAAACCAAAATCTGAGCTATAAGGAGGATGGGGAGAATTTTGTAAGTCAATTTAGTTTTTAATTTTTTTAATGATTTGATAATCATATCATAGTTTTTCTTTAATCTCCATTTTGTCCTATTCATTTAGTATGTTTTCTTCTACATTCTTAAACTAGTTTATAGCTGTTTAAATCCGGTCTTAATTTCTTAAAGGGGTAGGATCCGTTGACATGATTATAATGACATAATCTTGACATTTACCACAATTTTTTCTACCAAACCCAATCGACAATGAATTTGGATCTAAGATTTTGGTGACATGTTCCACCTATAAAAACTCTACATTCAGACGAAAAATGTGAATATTCTGAAATACGAAACTTCATCATCCACAAATTTTAATTTCAACCGTTAATCTTCAACGGTTGATATTCAAAATGGTATATGGTGGTCTTATACATCTCGGAATGCTCTCATTTTTGGTGGGTGTGTAGAGACTTATAAGAAGAACATGTCATTAAATAATTATCTTCAAATTCATTGTCGGGTTGGTTTGGTAGAGAAAATGGCGCTAAAATGTCAAGGTTATGTCATTATAACCATGTCAACGGATCCTTCCCCTTTCTTCCCCTTTCTTAAATCTTTATCTTTATACTTCTGTTAAATCTCATTTTCTGGACTATGAGTAACTAATCTATTTGTTTTCTCCACCATGTGTACGCAGCTTGTGTTGTCTCTAATGGCATTTGCCTTTTAGGGTGTTATGATCAGAACGTATGATGAGTACTTCTTCAAGATTTTGCTTACAGAATCTAACTGTGTTTTTATCTCCGGTATCAATGTTGTGCTATGGAAGTTCTATCTCTATTGTTTCAAATCGCTGAGTAAACTCAAGTTCCGCCCCTGCCCAAATTTAAAAAATTTTTGAAATCCCAAAAGTCAATTACACTAGGAAAGTTTATCTCCTCTTTTTTCTCGACTTCTTTATTGATAACTGTCAAGGTTACCAATATATGGTTTATTTTTGGTCAAAAATAAACTATTATGGTTACTAAAATATTCATCATCCTCAATCTTATGTTTCCCTAATAACATACATAATATATTAACCAATTCCTGTCAATTATTTTTTCCATATATTTTTCACTATAATCTCCATAAATCTAGTGCTAACCTTTTCCCTCTGAGTCATACAAACCTTAATTTCATCCGCAACATGGAAGAAGGAAGCTCTAGTAATCTGGGTAATTTAGTCAGCAAGTTTAAGAAAGCTACTTTGGAGCTTGGAGATTCGAACGAAGTGGTGATTTTCCAGAATGATAATGATGCTGAAGAGGAAGTATAATCAAACTGGGAAGCTAGTGCTATAGGAAAAGTCATTATTGAAGGAATAATGAATTATCAAACTGTGGAAAAGTTTATCAAGTTCACTTGGCCTTTCATGACACAAGAGGATGTGAGAATTGTGGAAGTGGAACCAAATCTTATGATCTTCAAGTTTAGGAAGTGGGATTTTCTGAACACAGCTATATAACAAAGACCATGGAGCATCAACAAGCACTTACTGGTGGTACATGATTATATACCTGATATGATCTATATTGAAAAGCATTGGGGTTACCAGCACTTCTGGATTCAACTGAAGTATCTATTACCTGAACACATGAATGTTAGCTCAGTTACAAAATTCGGAGAAGTAATAGGGGAAGTTGTTGGTATTGAGCCAAAATATGGAATTCTTGTAGGAAGTGATCCTGTCAAAGTATGTGTTAATGTGGATTTATCCATGCCATTGAGAAGAGGTGTTAAAACTATTACTAATCCTGGGGTTACTAAATGGAAAAAATTCTTCTATGAAAGACAACCTAGTGGCATTTGTACCGAGTGTTATATGATTAATTATTCCAAAGGAGCCTGTAAAGATGCAGCAAATTTGTTAGAGCATTGCTCGGTCGAACTCACAAGTGTTGCTATCTCAAGCTTGTTGTAAAATTTAGTTGTCAAAACAATATCTTGATTTCTAGTGTATAATTAGTTAAGTCTCGGACTAGGATAAAAATGTAGTTGAGTAACAGAGGATTACAACAGTCATCATTGCGTTCTACCGTTTGAAGGTGAAGATCAACCGAAGCTTTTGGAGAACTTCATAAACAAAAGGTAAGTGAAGACTGAACCACATATATCTCAAGTTATATTCACTTTCTATCATTCGAGACGATGCCGCATAACTAATTAGACTAGTATGCATAGACAAGAATTTCTAGTCAAGTTTATTTTGATAATTTCTCGAAATATAATGGCTAAGCTTAATGAACATTAGTTCACACTTGATAAAATTTCGGCTAAGGACAATTTATTGTTCCAAATCAAAATCATGATTCAAGTTTATCATTCAGAAATAGCCTGGAACAGTGATATGTGTTATTGATATTATTCAGGAATGTTTCGAATCGATTTAGAGATAAATATAGAACTACTATTGATTTGGATACAAAACAGTGGTATTAGTTCTACTAGGAAAAATGTTATAAGTCTGAACCCGTATTACATATATTCGTACAAGTAGCGGGGTAGCTATATGAATATCGACTTACAGATTAGTGGTAAACATATTCTTATATATATCATATTGAAAATCTGTGTGACTCATGAACCGGATCGGTGTGCATACGTGTATGTAAACCATTCTTGAACTGTGGTTACGGAACCGGGGGTGATTATCCAAACCGGTACGCAAGCTAAAACAATTTTGTGTTCTAGAAATCGGTAGCGTTTCCAAACCGGTACGCAAACCGATTCAGTTCTGAACTCCGTAATCGACGACAATCTTTGTGTTTCCAAACCGGTACGCAATCCTTAAAAGTTCTGTGAACTCCGGAACTTAGGTTTGGTGGAAAGTTTTCAAACTGGTACGCAAACCTAAAAAGTTTTGTGAACTCCGAAACTCGGTTTTAGTATAAAGTTTCCAAATCGGTTTGTGAACTGTGACTGAACCCACCCACGAATTACTATGTATTTGTATTCGTACACCTACTAACCATGTCAATTATATTTTCAAGTGTGTTTAAATTATTTATATGAGATAATTAGCATTTGACTAATTCTCTAAAAATACTAGCATGTTTGTGACTCAGATTTAATGTCTTATGTGTTCATGAAAATGAAGGTTAAGCTTTTAAGTTCAAACCGGCTAGTTTCGGCTAACCATGTTGAACATAGTATTTGTACACGGTTCGGTTGCGATCTCACCTAACCAGAGTCTATATCTTGCTTATGTAAATCAGATTCAAAGATTCATCTAATGGTGGATGTTGTTTGCTTGGTGCCAAAGCAATCTTAGCTTAAACCTAAAGCAAATTATGCCTTGAATGTCTATAAAAGGGGAACTCCAAGCAATTGGGATCTTTGAATCTTGACACTACTTTTTGGTGTGTCCTAGTTGTATCTAGAGTCTTCCTCTCCAGAAACCCTTTTAGGATTTTACGACTATAAAAACTTCATTGGGACTATCCAGGTCTAGTTAATTATCTTTCCTTGATAACTCGAGTATCCTGATCTTGATTGTTTATAGAGCTTGCTCCAACGATCAAGATATATACTGATCATCAAAGTTCTTTTCGCCTCAAACTTTGTTGATTCCACAAGTTTTATACTTGTGGGGTGAATAATAATCTAGGATGCACTTCGGGTTGCATAAGCCCGGATTTTGAGGATATCTAGACTTCTGTCAAATTGCTATCAATTTCCATCATCTTGATCATACGTTTAATTTTTATCATACGTTTCGATCGTAATCAGGAAATCAAATTTATATGCTTAATCTGTGGGAGGCTGATTTGGTTTAAAGTCTTCAATTGAGTTGAATCAACTCTTAGTTGGTGTGACGTCATCTAAGGGAATCAATTGCGCGAAGTCCTTCTGGAATTCAAGAGGCGTAAGTGATAGGGTGTAGAATACATCATATTTACTACCTATTGTTTATGCTTTCTTTGCTATTTTTCTTGTAAATTATGTATTTGACGCTTGTTTTGAGTTTTATAGCTACTTTGGAGTCACACGGAGGAAAAGAAGAAGAAATCACCCAATTTGAGCCAAAAGGGCAAAAAGGTCATTTTACAGACGATTGATATATGGAGCCCAACCACGGTTAAGGGGAAACCCATGAATTACTAAATGCACCCGTCTTACGCGTGCAGGGCACCCGTCAGCTATACCTAACCCTAAACTCGAGAGGCGTTTCTCTCAATTATTTCACATCTAAAATTGGGAAGAAAAGCGGCGCAGCTGCTATTGAATTTTCTTGTCTGAGAGAAGTAGAGATGCTGTCGAATTGTGAGACAGAGAGAAGAAATCGATGCTCTTGAGTGAAATAGAGACGGGTTTGAGTCGGTTGAGACACTGCTGCCGTGAACTGTGATGTGTTGATTGAGAGTTGTTGTTGGTGGCGTTGTCGATCTAAGAAATCAGATGCAAGTGTTGATGATTTGTGGTCTTGCTGATTGTCGAGTGAGACGGAGCAGCGATTGAAAGGAGTTTGAGTCGCGGTTGTTGTTTAGATTGAACTTAGGGTGATAAGAGATGGATTGGGTTTGAGTCTAATGGCAGAAATTGAGTTTAGGGATTTCAACGCAGGGAAATCAAGCTGGTGGAGTTGGTGAACGATTAGGAGATGGTTTTGTTATCAAAAGAACTAGAGATGGGTTTTGGAGCTGTTGCCGTCGAATTCAGATGGTGAAGAGAAATTGAACCAAGAGAAGACCACGATCTTTGTTGATTTACGTTGAAAAGAGATGGAGAAGAAGTTCGGATGGGTTCAGACTTGGATTTGAGTTTTTGTGGGGTTGAATCTGGTGATGGAGCTGTTGCTTGTGAGAATGGTCATTGATCTTTGTTATTTTTGGTGGTAGCAGGTGAATAAGCTGCAGAATGGGGCTGTAATTGAGAAGTGTGAAGTTACACTGAGATGGGTTTGCTGGAAATGGGATGAATCTGTGAACAGATGAGGTCAAGACAAGGTGGTGGTAAAGGTTTTGAGAGAGAACTGGTGGTGCGGAAATTTGAGAAGATTGAGCCGATGGCGATTGACAAGTGAAGCGGTGATGGGATGAATGATAGCGAGGGATCGATGGAAGGTAATGAGCATAATGGAGCTGAACTAGGGGTGTTGCACGAGTTCAGGGAGGCATTGCAGAGCTAGCTGCAATTG
This sequence comes from Papaver armeniacum, assembly GCA_023531295.1. NCBI lineage: Eukaryota > Viridiplantae > Streptophyta > Magnoliopsida > Ranunculales > Papaveraceae > Papaver > Papaver armeniacum. The sequence goes on along the minus strand of JAJJWW010018582.1, from coordinate 726,304 downwards.
CAAGCCATGATTTTGAGTTGCAGACAGTGATAGAATGGGACTGTGAAGGTGGACTTGTGATTTGAATGAGTTTAATTGAGCTAGAAAGGGTATGAAGCAGGGCTGAAGAACAAGGTGTTATTGAATGGATGCTTGATTTGAATAGATGTATGTTAGGTTCTTAACAGGTGAAGACAGGAAGGCCTGAAAATTGGCGGGATGTCCAGAAATGAGACGAGAACTCTGTCATATTTTCTTACAAAGAGTCAACTCAATGACGGCCGATCCAAAGAACTTGTCCAACTCAAATTTGAGTAAGACTATTCAGCTAACTAGGCAGCTGACTCGCTGCTGACTCACTCTTCTGCCTTGACTGTTGACTAACAGTTGACCAGTTTGACCGTTAGTCCTAACGGTGGATTGACGGAATATTCCGTCGAATATACCAGTGACGGTGAAATTTTCAGGTGAACGGCGGTGACGGATTCCGGCCATAATACCAGTTTTCCGGCGAGCAAAAATTCCAGAATTTTATGTGGACTTCTCTCATGGGTGTGAAGACTTGGACTAGGAATTGGATGGAGAATTGGGCTCAAATTTGGAAAGAGAAGATGGAAGAGTTGAGAAAAGCTTGGATTTGGAAATTGAATTGCTAAAGGAAAAGGATTCTATTCCTTGGAAGATTTGGAGAATATTGAAGCCTATAAATTGAGAAGTTCTCTATATCTTCTACACACATCTTTTAGACACCTTTTTACACACACAACAATTCTCTCTTCTTTATTCTTTGTGTGAACTCCTTAACATGAGTAGCTAATTTTATTATTGATTGAGGATGAATTCCTAGTTCTTAATATATGATTTCAGTTTTGTTTCAATTCTATCTTGAGATTTTTCACATGATTATCGTTTGTTTTTACTAATAGGAATGTTTATTCATTCATTCATGATTGATAGATTGTTTAGAGTGCACGCTAAATTGATTTGTTAGTTTAATCTAAATCTAGTATAAGTTAGGGAATAAGTAATCGTTCTTGACACTCTACACAAGTAGAAAACACGAGACCTTGCGGAGGGATTCCTTGGAGCGATTGTGTGTAAAAACAACGCTAGAAAGTGGACCAAGCGAACCGAGTTTAACTACTAGTACTAAACCTAAATTCATAGATCTTAATGCATTCGGGAATTACATCTTGTAAGCGAACCTCAAGGTGGTTCTTTTGAATAGAATCTGATAACTAAGCGGACTTGTTACTCAGTGAAATAAGGGATTTTGGGGCTAGCTAAGCGGACCTGCTATCCTACGGTTGGTGATAATCTGTGACTAATAACATGTGGATGAAAAACATAATTTGAATCATTGTTTTGCAACGAAGAAGGATTCCTTGATCTTGTCTCTCTTATTGATATCAACTTTATCTTTTAATTGCTTTGTTTATTTTCTTTTGCTTTATACATTCTCCCTTTTTTTTGTGACAATTTTTACAACTAGAATCTCTTGCTCCTCGTGGGAACGAACTTGACTTCCATTATATTATTTTTAATTGAGTGGAAATATTAATTAATTTGATTGCACCTACGACACGCATCAGTAAGGAGCGCAACTGTACCTTGATCGGTGGGATACCTTTTAGGGCTCAATTACATTCCAGATCGAAGTTAATTGGTAGTAGGCTAGTATTTGTAGCGACTTAATACAGTTTGGTATTCAATCTGGACTAGGTCTCGGGGTTTTTATGCATTTTCAGTTTCCTCGTTAACAAAACTTTTGGTGTCTGTGTTATTTATTTTTCCGCATTATATTGTTTATCTTTATAATTCAAATATCACAGGTTGTGCGTTGATCAATCATACTAGGGACGTCCACCAAGTTTGTTAGATACGACTTGATTGATTCTTGGACATTAGTCTTTGGTACTATCCAAGTTATCTCTTTGTGATTAAGTTCACGGATTCGGTTCTGTAAACGTTCTAAGCACAAGAGATAGAGGTATAACTCTTAATTTTATTCCTTGATTGAGTTTTACTCTCGGAGTTGTTAGAGCATAGCTCGGTTGAACTCACCAAGCGTTGGTATGTCAAGTTTGGTTGTCATATTTTAGTGAATCAAAACTCATTTAAAGAGTTGCTTGATTATGTACTAGAGTCAACTTCGTATAGGTTATCTTAAAAGTATTAGGATATGAGACATAACAAGTATTTACGTGAAGACTTGAAGAAGCGAAGAAGTAAGGAGCTACAACGACGACATCATCCTTCCTCTTGAGGTTAGTAATATTTGACTTGAACTTTTTCATTCCCTAATGTATCTTTCAAGTCGTGCATATTGAAAACATAACTGTGAAGCATGAATGATTATACTCTAGTTAGACATAGTATTAAGAAATACAATACGAAGTATAACACTTGTCTTTTAAACGTCGTATATAAGACATCGACATAATCGTATGAATGTTATTGTGATTATGTGTATGGGTAAAGGTGAATATTTCATCCTAGGAAACAATGTTTTACATTTTTTTAAAGGAAGTAGTTCATAAACTTGTTTTGTAAATTGAAAGGGAAATCGCTAGGCATATTGGTATCTATTATTCATTGCAAATCTTTGGATTACCAATATGTGTGATTAGTATAACCTCTCATGACTTTTTCGTGTTCTTGGTAAAACTATTCACAAGGCCTGGCTTTTGTATTGGTATGACTTTTATTAGTGAAACCGATCTTAAGTAATCACCTGAGATGGTATGATCAATTTGTTGTTATTGGTATGACCAACTCTAGTCATTGGGGAACCGATCCTATGAAGAGGTGTAACCGATCATAAAAGGGGAATCAATCCTTGTAAGAGGTGCGACAAGTTTCTAGTTATTTGGAACCGATCCTATGAACATGTGCAACACGTTTTTAGTTATTGGGAACCGAACCTATGGACATGTGCACCAAATACAAGTTAGATACCATATATATATGTGGGAACCGATCCTAGTACCTAGTCAACCGAATTTTGGAAAACTAGTGTGACTAATTCCAGTACCCATATGGAGTAGAACCGAAACTTGTTTTGGTAGAACCGTGAACCCCATGATTGGTGATTGAGTGTTCTTAATCAATCACATAGTTCTTGGAAGTCAAATGAACCAATTCTAAACTTGTTTGGAAGTGTGGCAAATCGGTTCAAAGATTGTAAATATGAAAAAGGATTTACAAAGTTAAGATGTCGACATACTTTGAACACGTGCAATAACTCTTATCTTTTATTGTTCAAAGATATTCCTTAATAGCTAAAGGAGAATCCCGGATCGAAATAAATTGAGAATCTTTTAATTAAGGTTTTTAGTTTTATATGCTTTTATTTTCCAGCAAATAAATGCATATCTTTAGAAAGTTATAATTGGTAATGTGCATTTACTAATTGAATATTTTCTATTGAGATTTCAGTCATTATTTGGACAAAGCATTTCCAGAAATTATGGAAACCGAATTTGGGCGTTAATGCATATCTTGAGAATATTTCGGTTTTGGAAATTCCTTGGTGTCCAAACTTCCTTGGTCTGTAAATATTGAAGTTTGTATTTCAAGCAAACTAATCCTCAGAGCCAACAAAACTACCTAGTTGTGTTGTTACTGGTTGAGCCGCCTATTCGGAGAGGAAAGTAACCTAATTAGGCGAAATCTCTTACGTCCGCTTGGTTTAAAGACTTCTTTGGGATTGAGAAGCTCTATTAGTATCGTTGGTGGGAAACTAGATAATTGCAGTTTATTATTAGTTTTCGATTGATTTGATTGACTAACGGTGGTTGAACTTTGATTGCACCTAGTTTGTTTATGCTTGAGAATCTTCTCTTCGGATATAAGATTCACTCAAACTAAATCGAAGTTTTGATGGGGATCCTTAGACTGTTTGTAGTTCTAAAAACATCTTGTGATAATCCAATGTTAACAGACTCCGTTCTGTGTGTGATTGATCACAAGAGATTCAAGTTGATTGTGTGCAGGTGTTTATTGAATATCTAAGAAGATTTGAAGACAAATAAGACTTTGAAGATTTCTGATTTGGGTTCATAATCTTTGGTGTGCACAATACTTATTTCGGCTGGAATAGGATCCAAATATAATCGATTTTATCCTTATGGTTGATTTGATTGATTAGTAGTAGATCGGCATCAATACAATTCTTTGGATTAAGAGTATTGATTGCAAAATCTCTAAACGATTACTTTGGTAATTGTTGATTGATAGATCAAAGGACCTGACAAAGGAGTTTATTGAGATAAACGGAAGAGTCTTTTGTCGAACTCATATCACTTGATTGAAAAGAGTTGTTACCGAGCAGATTTGTTGCTCCTTTACTGTTTGGAATACGAACCAAAGGAATTGTTCCAAGTGTTAACAGACTCCATTCTGTGTGTGATTGATCACAAGAGATTCAAGTGGTGTTGTGCAGGTTTTTATTGATGATTAAAGAAGATTTAAAGACTAAGAAGATTTCTTATTAGTTCTCATATCTTTGTGTGTGCACAAACCTTGATCGGCTGGGATCCAACTAGAATCGGATTTATTCGATTGATTAGTTGCGTGAGATCAGCATCACTTTATAACTTCTCGTTGAGATCTATATTGATTGATTGTGAATCTAAACTCAACTTGTTTTGTAGTTATTGGATAGATTGATCTAACCAGGAAAAGGAGTTTATTAGATTAAGCGGAAGAGACTTTGCGTATGACTTGATATATCTTTATCTTGAAAGAATCAAAAGAGTTGTCACCAAAAAGATTTGTTGTTCCTTTACTGTTTGGAATACGATCCAAAGGAATTGTATCAGCGTGACCTTCGAAGTCGGAAGCACAGGGATACTGAGGAAACTAAGTGAGATAGGGGTAGTTGCTTGGTCTCAACTATACAAAGTTGGTGTAGATTTTGTATATCGGCTCAACTCTGAGAGTATTCAATTCTGGACTAGGTCCCGGGGGTTTTCTGCACTTGCAGTTTTCCTCGTTAACAAAATCTTGTGTGTCTTTTACTTTTCTATTTCCGTAATTATAATTGTTTATTATAATTAAAAGTAAAATACACAAACGTTAACTCCGCAATTACTTGATAGTGATCCTATAGAGTTTGGTAAAGTCTGAACCTATTATCAAGTAACATACTTCGTTGTCGTATTGTCACAATCTTGTATCCATAGTCAATCACACAAGTTATCTTGTTGTTGTATTGTCTCGATCTCGTATCCATAGACAATCACACGAAGTGTGAACCGATTAGTTGTATTATCTGGACTCTGTCTATAAACGATCACTTTCGATAGAGGACTTATAGGTTGAAACAAAAAGACTGTGGTGTATTGGGTAACCTCGTCTTTTCAATATCCCACTGAAACTGATATTTTGAGCTCTCAAAATAGTCTGTGGGAGGCTCCTAGTCCAAGGAAGATTAAAATCAATTTCGATGGAGTTGTTGGTCCAACGGGGTTATGCTTGTTGTGTTGTGGCTAGAGACAGTGAGGCATCTTATCAAGGAGGTCAGGCCAGAGTTTTCAATTTCATATTAGCTATTGAAGTTGAGGCCCATAAAGCGGCTCTAGGTTTTGTTGTTGCCTTTCAAAAAAAAAAAAAAAAACCAGCGGGTTCCCACCCGAGATTTTTATCGGATCCAGTTCCGGATCCACATACTTCGGAACCGGACTCCGAACCGTTGGAAATCAGACCCGACTTCTATAATCAGGTCTAGTTCCTGGTCCTGTGGTATTCGGAAATACTTAAACTCTTGATAACTCTGGTCCCATTACCACGTGCACCAAGAATCTCAACATTGAGCATTTTTTTTTTTAATTCCCACTTATTAGTAGTTTCAATAGTTGGATATTCTCTCATATTAAAAGAAATGTAAATCGGGTATCAGATGAACTAGCAAAATTTGCAAGAGTCGATATTAATTTCACTTAGAAAACTAGAGAAGGAAATCATTCATCAATGGAATTCTTGTCTTAAAAATAAATAAAAAAATAAAAATAAAAATAAAAAAAACCACTTATTTATTTTATTTAATTCACAACCAAATGGCGTGTTTGGAACTTAGGCTGCCGGTGCAACAACTTTATCATTGTACAACGACAACTGCGACGCCAAGTCTCCCGCAAAACTTAAACTTAGATGTCACGTGCACATTCAAGTGCGTATAAAATGAGAAAAATACGGTTTAGTCCAAAATTCCATCCAAATATACTAGTTAGTCCTGACCCATTCAACTAGGTATAAATTAGTCCTTTTTCAAGGAAAGTACACAAATAACCTTCTGGATTTACAACTTAGTCCAAATATTTATAGTTTAGTCCAAAATGACTCATGGTAATGTCAGCAATTTTAAATAATATAAAAAATAAATAAAAACAATTTATCTTTCGAACCGTTCGTCCAAAATTCGCAAACTTTATATATTTGGAAAGCTCTTTCCGAGAGATACAAAAAGAGTACCCATATGACTATATAATTCTCATTTTTTAAAAAACTTAGTTTACATTGGTGTACAAACACATCTACAAAAATTCATCGGTGTCTTCCAATGATATTCCACCAGATGAAATAGACCGATGGTCGTTTAGTGACATTGCGAGTGCTTGCTCTAGCAATGCAGCGCCATTATCCTATTACCATATTCAGAAAAACAAATGTTAGATACATATCAACATACTGTCATAGTAAATTAAGCAGAAAATCTGCAGGCAACAGTTGTGCACATTTCCAAGGAACAAAAATAACCTAGAGGAACCGGTATGTTCTACATCAAGATTTTTGTGACAAGACAAAAAAGATTGTCTAAAACGATATGAATATAAAACAGTGGATGCTAGAGAGTGCATGGAGAAAATACAGTTAAATCAGTACCAGATATAACAAGACGTACTGCAAGAAAGACTTTACGAAACTAATAAAGTACTAGTACGGAAGCATATGGAACTAAAATGGTGCGGAGCGAAAATTACCTCGAAATTTAACACCATTGAAAGAATTCGTTGTGTCTCCTAAAATTTTGAAGAAGCTAAACTCTAAGGTACTCTAACAAGACATGGTAGTTCACGAAGATGTGGACCTCAGGGATATAATATCCTCATTTTTGAATATCATGTAATTCACATTCACAGTAAGGATATAATATCCTCATTTTTGAATATCATGTAATACAGCTACAATCAGACAAAAACTTAGTACATGGAAAACAGAACAAGCACATATAGACAGAGAGAAACACATACAACATGTGTACAATTATGTACACCTTTGTTATTCACATGTGCACTAGTTTGTGCACCCTAGTTTCATGGGAGCCTATACTCAATAACAACTAACAAAGACAATATATCCATAGCCAGAAGGAAAAATTTAACAAGTCCACAAATAGTGACCTATATAAAATCTCATCTGCCGCCCGAGGTGCTAAATGAACGATAATATGATTTAACCAAAATTTGCGATTACATGGAGACATTGTAAAAATGGAAATTTCACAGACACCACAACCATGGCAACTTCATTGAGAGCTAGTTAAATCCAATATTCGTAATAACAAAAAGTGGGTTTTTCATTGATGTCAACCTCATGCACTTAGTATCAGTGCCCAAACACACTTAAAATGCAAAAACATATGTCGTTCTTTAACTTGCATGGCCTAGTCAAACAAGAATGCTACAGTTTTGCTAACAACTAGGTAATTTACATGAACACCAATTGTATAGCTCCAAACAAATACAATAAGGTGAAAAACAGGATATATATACCTCGGTTCTTTTGCCATGCATTATATTAGTGGCAACAACATCCATTGTATTTGCTAGCTCAGCTCCGCTACCATGCCTCTGCCATACTAAAGACAATCATAGAGTCTGCATCTTCAGCGATTGGCAAGTATATACACATTAAAATCAACAAGTGTAAATCAAGAAGGAGATCGATTAATATCTTTCAAACCTAGAAGTTTCAAAAATTCAGCATGTGGTTCAACTATATACACATTAAAATCAACAGGTGTACATTTATGTACACGTTAACAATAGCAGGTGTATATTTATGTATACATTAACAATAGCAGGTGTACATTGGTGACCTCGAAAATTTTATTACCTAAAGATCATTTCTTTCAAAAAAAAAAAAAAAAATCCCTGGAAAGTTTTATAATTCATCCTGCTGTCTTAGCAGTTCTAAATTTTCTAAGTTCTGCCGCTATCATCGGCCACCCTCACAATCATCTCAGCATCCCTATGTAAAAGTTCCTTGCTCCATCCCTCCATGGCCCACTCATTCTCTAGGGGTGGAGGGGTCCGTCGGCGGGATATTCCCATATCAGTACCAACTATATTATGGAAGGACCGGTCTAGAACTGAGACAAACCTAAAACCACATGCTATCTCAAAAGGGCACATGCCAACAACTTTCTAATTTTCTTGGGGTTCCGCCTTAAAAAGAAAACAAAAAAAACTAACATGTGCACATTAACGTTCAATAGGTGTACAACTATGTGCATTAAGAATCTAGACGTGTACAATTACGTACACATTAAGACTCAATATGTGTACAGTTATGTACACACTAAGAATTCAATAACAAAACCACTGGTGAAAACTTAATTAACCCATTACGGTCTCAAGAAAGAAAATTCAAATAAATTTTTAATGAAAGAAGTTTCTTAGAATCAAAACATGTGTACAACTATGTACACGTTAACAATCAGCAAGTGTACAATTATGTACACATTAATGTGTATAATTATGTACACATTAAGATACCCCTACAACTATCACATGCCAGTTAATAATAAAAGTGACGCTTGGTGGAAAAAAAATTAACACCGACCATGAAGTCTCATTGATCCTCCATGCATCAATATAGCTTCAACCACACCACATATAAGAATTAATAATGCTGCAAAAGCCTAAGTTCACGAGTTCAGATTTAATAGAATAGAAATCCTAACATTATTAGTCAACAAAGCACAAATTAGTATCGCCGCTCATCATTATTAATAATTGAATAAAAGAAAGTGAGATTGGGCTTGCAGGGTGGTCAAATCAAAATGGAAAGATAATATAGGATATAGTTAAGTAGAAGCGACAAATTTATCTTTGTCTGATATCTCTTTCTCAAATTACACTATAAAAAATTTAAGGTTTAAAGATTTGTTTCCAGTATAAGATTACAGATTACTATTGGAAGGAATACTAACTAATACACCAGAAATCTGAGGTTGGTCAAATTACTATTGACAATATTTGTAAATTGTAAAGTCCATTTGTAAGTATTGTTGACACAACAATGATCAAAGGCTTTGCAAAAGCTACACCAACAACGACATCTCTTCATTAATTGAATCGAGAATTCATGACATGCAAAAATTAGAAAAATGGGGTTACCCCTCCACCACTTAAAAATTCCTTTCTTTCCCTGTCCTTGAGATTCTATCTATACAAAGCTAGCAATATATTGAAGTCTCTACCATATATACGAGCATGGACTTTCCTCCGGGAATTAAGTAAGTCTTTGGGTTTTATCATTTTTATTTATTTTTCAATTTTAACATCATGTTGGGCATAGGTCTAAATTCTTTTTTGAAAATCTGACCTTGTGCATTATGTGATTAGTACAAGATTCTTATTGGACTCGTAATGGAGCTAATTGAAGTTGAGGAGTGAAGAAAATGGTGGACCTAGTGCGATTAGATTCTCTAGTTTTAAGCTATGTGTCTACTCACACTACTGTTTTCAGTTCTATACAAGAACTCATAACGCTGGAAAAAAATCAAGTTCACTTGTTCAGTTTCCAAAAATTAGAAAACTACATTCACACTAATCATATTATCAATGTAAAAGATAATTATTTATGAGAACCGGTAATCCTACTAAATCAAGTCAAATGCAATTACTTATGGCTAAATCCCCTATATATCTTATGAAAATCCACAATCAAATTAGCAAAAATAGAATTATATTCACTCAAAAACTTAAAATCTAATTTCAATACCAAACAGTTTACGTCTCTTCCTTTCCATACTAACCTGATATCAAACTTCTCATTTGAAATAACGACCTCTATCCTCCATAACTCCCCCCGGTGATTTCTCAGGCAAAGGAGATCCAACTATTAAAAAAATCTTAGCAGTAAACACCATAAACATCATTTTTTCAGTCAAAGTATTATCAGAATGGATTGGAAAAACTCATGGCATCAATCAAAGTAATAGATCAAATAAATCGATTCTCACCTACAGAAGTTCTGAATCTCCTCCACATAAATCTTACCACCGATCTGATGCCATCTCTATCAATTTCTAGGGTTTCATTGAAAAGGAACAACAGATTGGGAGCGAAATCAAAGAGATCTAATATTAAATATTCCATCTGAAATTAAAATTCGCAACTAGAACTCGAAGTTTCGCTTTCGTTATCACAGCAGAGCTCTGCCGATAGAAAAGTACAAGACAATATGAAGAATTGATAAAACAGTATGCAATTACCTTTCAGGGTTACTTGTGCCATCGAAAAGAGTCATTTTGGACTGAATCGTTAACGAAAAGCACCGACTCGTACTAGTTCTGGTAAATTTGGACCTTTGAGTACTAGGCTTTAGAGGGGAGGACTAGACTGTCCAAAGCCTAGTTAGCAATTCGAGGTACGCGTAGTAGTTCGGGACGGCAAACGTACGGGAATTATACGGATTCGGATAGGTCGGATTCCGTCAAAAATCCGGTCAACAGTTCGTTGTTCGGACAGTAGTTCGGAACGGCATACGTACGTGCAAATTCGTTTTATAAATGTGAGTTCAGCACTTAAAATTCGGGTTACATATATGATAAATTGATGAGTATTATGAACTTATTACGAGACTAACTTTATTTGATATGATTTATAAGATGGAAGAAAACATTTTAGCGTGATTATTTAACAAGAAGTAAACAATTTAATCGCATAAATGTATTACAAAACGAGTTTTTAGACTTTTAAACAAAAATCAACACATAAAACACTGGTTAAACAACTACTAATAGAATATTTTAACTGAATAATTGTATTTAAATATAAAGTATATACAAAATCAAACAAATCAACAGAACTCTGGTCAGAGAGTTACCTACAGGAGAGCGAGTTTGGTCGTTCGAATCCAGTTCGAAAGTATCATTCGGATTCGGCCAGTTCGGATACGTTCGCGAATCATTCGTGAGGTCCGTATAATCCGGGAACTAGGTTCGGAGTTCAAATAGTTCGGAAGTATCATTCGGATGCGGTCAGTTCGGATACGTTCACGAATCATTCGGGAATGATTCGGAGAATTACTAACTAGGGTCCAAAGCCTAGTATCTTTAGGACTAAACGTTTATTTCTACGTACAAAATCGGTCTAGAACTTGGCCTACACATCCGAAGACTCGGAACTGACTGCATTGCGCCCGCCTCAAAACTGAAAAGCTTACAACAGTAATGAAAAAGAAAAGAAAGGGAAACAGCAAATCCTAATGCTACTACTACTCTATCGTTAACTTACTATTAGCTTGGTAATCATATTCTTCTTTTTCATCATCTTCAGCGAGAAGATTTTAATCAAGGTGTCCAGGGTTTAGGTATTCTCATAAAGTTGATTAGGTCTACCCAAAAGAAGAATCATTAACCTCCTACAGAAGATTATCTCTGTAAGTATAATATTTTATGTAATTGATCATATATCACCTAACTTCCCATCATTTGATTTAAGTATAAAAACCCTTTGGTTTTATGTTCTCTGGATTTTTCATTTTTGTGTGTTGAAATTAGAAATATATCTATTTAAACCTAGAATTTCAACTGTTTGTCGAAATGCCTAAGAGAAAACAATGTCGACATTTCGATTGTGATTTAAATTTCTTTTCTTAAATACTCGTGTTTTGATTTCTTGGTTTTTTCTGTTGAAGGATAAGCTTGCCGAAAGGCCTATAACACAAGCTGTGTAGTGCAAAATTTTGATTTTTGGTTGACTGAATTGTTTTTGTTTAATGTTAGTGTAATTCTTCCTTTTTATTTGTTTTTTAGCAAAATCGATACTATGACTATTAAAAGTATGAACCGTAGGAAAAATACCTACTGCCTATTGGTATCATTGAAGTGAAAGCCTAAATTGATTCATGAAGCAATCCAGCTTTACCATAAGGAATGGCCATTATTGTTTAGCTTTATATGTTTCTTATTGATTTTGTTTCCTAACTTGGGTTTGGTTTGGTAAATTGGATGAAATTGTGGGTTTTAAGCTGCGATTATAGGAGACTAGATGCTCATGCAAACAAGATTACTACAATTATTTATTTGATTATGTTGTTATTAAATATGTGTACAGTTGTACCATTAATACTTATGTGTAGGTTGAACATAATCCTATGATTCCAGCATTATATGAATATAGCTGGGACTTGAGAAAACAGTTTTATTGCGGATGAAGATGAAGTGATGGTATAATATCTGTGATACCAAAAGACATGGGGTATACCACATTGCCTCTGAATGGAGTATCCCGCGTGGATGAATAACATAGTTTCTCTCCTTGTGAGTGGCTACGTTCTCATGAAAACAAGATCACATCATCTTTTTTGGTGGCTATTATGTTTATTAGATTATGTCGCAGTTAATATATGTACAATAGTAGTATGTTCTAGAATAAAAGTATCTCGATGACACACAAGCTCCATCTGATGGTTATACTTAGTGTAGGTTGAACAAAATCTGGTGATTCCAGAGTTATGAATATAATTGGCACTTGAGAACAACATTAGTATGGCAGGTGGATGAAGTGCTGAACTAATATCTATGAGATCAAAAAAACATGGGTTCTACCACATTAACCTTGAATGAAATATCCCGCCTGGATGAATAACAATATCTTCCCTCCTTTTGTAAAAGACAAAACTTTGCATTAGTCAATTTGAAAGTTACTGGTTATTAGCCTACAAAGAAGTGGTATTAGAATGTTCCTAACAGAAGTTTATTCAGTTGTGTTGGTCCAGTTTATCTATTGTCTCCGGTATTTTCCCCCCACTCAGCATAAGATGATATTATTTTCTGTTGTAGTGGTTCACAAGGGGAGAAGTACAGTCGGCACGGGAGCAACAACAGGTTTCATCATCAGAATAGGTCCGTCCTACTATCTCAAGAAAATGCAACATTATGTAAGTTTTTTCTACGAGCACAATGTATCCGAGAACACGCCATCAGTATGATATTATACTTTTCAGAAACTACTGGACAGTTTTTTCTTTTTTTTTGGTTCAATTTTTCGTGTGTTGCACATCCCTTTGGCTAGTGTATATATTAGCATTACTTATATGTTTTTTGAGTAACGGTGTTAATGATCACCAAAAGACGCACATGTTAGGGTTATATTAGTATATTTGTCAACTCTATTTGGTTGGAAACACGCCATCGGTATGGTATTATACTTTTCAGACATCCCTTTGGCTAGTGTATATATTAGCATTACTTATATGTTTTTTGAGTGACGGTGTTAATGATCACCAAAAGACGCACATGTTAGGGTTATATTAGTATATTTGTCAACTCTATTTGGTTGGAAACTTGAAATAAGTTGGATTAGAATTTGAACAGTTATTTGACTGTTTGAAATATCTTAAGAACCAAAACAGACTCGGCCCCTCACAATAAAGAAATGCTAACTGTATGAAATGTGGGTTTTGTAAGGTACCTCTGTGTCTATCATTTTTTTTTTTTTGAGAGGAAGATGAATGTTTGTGGTAGAATTTAGACATTGAGCAGTCAATACAATAGGTGGTCAAGTTATGAAGAATTTTTCTGTTTCAAGTTGGCATCACTGTATCTGTTTCTGCATCCGCTATAAGAAAAGTACTAAACAACCTAAACCTAATTGTTTTCTCTTTCTTCCCGTTTTACTCATTTCTGGCAGGGGGGTGGTACATATAAGCGTAAAAGGTTTACTGAGGTGGAATTCCCAAGGGAGGCCACATCCCCTAGTTATGCTTCCTATCTAGAGACACTTATGCGGGATAGTGCACCCCCACCAGCAGTTAGCACTTGTCCTCAACCAAGGAGGAAAGGGTTTGATGAAGAATCTGCTTTAGCAAGAGACTCGAGCCAACATGACAAGCCTTATGGTGATTCATTCCATGAGCTGGACAGATTGCAGGAAGCCAAGAAATATCATGAGATTGATAATTCTCAAGTAGTGGATAAGTTTCAAGATAGCTATCACGGCACTGACAGCTGCTACGACCATGGGTATGACGGGCCTGAGAGGCTTAGTGGATGTAATCGTGCTGATTTTCCACCTGATGATTCTGATTATGACAGAGGTGGTAAGAGAGATGATAGTTGGAAAAGGCGTGATTCCCGTGAACGTGATAAAAAGAGTTTGAGTCGAGAGAGAGATCAATCTGATTATGACAGAGGTGATAAGAGAGATGATAGTTGGAAAAGGCGTGATTCCCGTGAACGTGATAAAAAGAGTTTGAGTCGAGAGAGAGATCAACCTGATTATGACAGAGGTGGTAAGAGAGATGATAGTTGGAAAAGGAGTCGAGAGAGAGATCAATCTGATTATGACAGAGGTGGTAAGAGAGATGATAGTTGGAAAAGGCGTGATTCCCGTGAACGTGATAAAAAGAGTTTGAGTCGGGAGAGATATCGATCTGATTATGATAGAGGTGGTAAGAGAGATGATAGTTGGAAAAGGTCCGATTCCCGTGAACGTGATAAAAAGAGTTTGAGTCGTGAGAGATATCAATCTGATTATGACAGAGGTGGTAAGAGAGATGATAGTTGGAAAAGGTGTGATTCCCGTCAATGTGATAAAAAGAGTTTGAGTCGAGAGAGAGATCAAAGTCCACGAAGGAGATGCCGACATTCTTGTTCACGTGGAAATGATGATCGTCAGAGATCAAAGTCTCCTCGAGGTTACAGCCACCGTCGAAGTTACCTGGAGGACAGCTATGATGTAGGCCGGCACAGTAGTAGTGGAAAGTTAATGAACCGTGATGACGGACGGATTCAGGACCATTCTAAAGTGGTATGCATAAACAGGTTTATCATATTACTATCTTGGATATTTACACCGAAATATGTGTTGACTGGGATCACCATTTCTTCCACTTGTAGGTTTCATCTGTGACAGTTGTGGTGAAGGGTTTGCCAGAGAAGACAACCGAGGAAGATCTTTATCGGATCCTGGTAATTTGAATTCTGACTTTTCTCTCTCTTGTCATTAGTCTATTGTTTGTTTCTCATTGTTCTACCGAAACTTGATAGGAAAAGAAAAGAATTTTGCTTAACCGTGCAATTTTGAATTTGGATTGCTTCTATTTTTAGGAGGCATGGGGACCGTTTTGTCGTCTTCGTGTTGTAAAACAACCAAACTCTGTCTCTTCCAGTGGATTTGTTGATTTTCCTTCCATGGTACTTATTTCTGTAGCCATTAACTTTATTATCCACTTTTTAATTTTATATCTAGAAACTCATTCTCGGGTCATAGGTAACGGCTCGTAAGATGGTGGATGGAATTGGAGATGCTGGTCTTGTTGTTGATGGGAGAAGTCTTCTATTTCAGTTCAGGTACATGATTTAAGGAAAAGCAAGGTCTTTATTAGTACTTCATTTTTCAGTAGCAACACGTAGTATTCTTTAAAGTGCGTTTGACTTCAAGTTGTACACCCAAGCTAAAATATTGATCAGTTCACATCTTAGTTTTAGATGTAAACATTTGCAGTCATCGAAAAATGTGTTTACAACAGACAGCAGTAGTAGCAGATGTGGTTCAAAGGAAGAAGTAAATATCTTGCAATCATTTTTTTCTTTGAAACTGTATATAACTCTGTATGACTTATGATCTAAATAAAACTTACAAAATGCTTCACATCCACGTATGAGCAAAAGCAGAAGAATTACGATTATGAGGAATATTTAATGTTTACCATGCGGAGCAGTACAGTTCTAATGTTGGGTCGTAGTGGTATCTCAGCTGCTACTTAAGTAGTATCTGAAAAGAAGAAAAGTATCTAGTCGGCAAACGTAAAACTGTATCTCACACTGGAGAAGAATGAGCTGGCAGAATAAGAAATATGAGTTCCAGATGACTGAAAATCAATATTTGACATGTTTACTTTTTCTTATCCACTATGAAACATCAACATCTTGAGTCGTATTTCCATCATTTTAAGTTATAAGAACCCATTGCCGGCACTATTGGAAATGGCACATTCTAATATCTGAATATTAATGAATTGAACTGAATCTCGATCCTATTAATAAACATAAGTTATTAATTTGTAATGGTTGAAACATATTTTGCTAGCCTGTAACCAGAACAAGATGTCTATCATTATTAACTAAACTAACACATTAAGGATGTAGATGAAGTGCTCAGAAATAAGTATATTCATTTCTGCATTAATTTCTTTCTTGAACTTAACTTCTGTATGTTTAGTAGTTGCTGTTGATTTTGTGAATGGTCGAAGGGACTCTACTTTGTTTTTCATCTTTAAATGTTTAGTTCTTTTGCATTTGGATGAAGTTCGTAATTAATGATGTAGTTGCGTGTTGGTTTTGTGAATAATCGAAGGGACTCTACTTTGTTTTTCAATCGTTAAATCCCTAGTTCTTATGCATTGGATGAAGTTCGTAACTAATGACGCAACCTTGATTGGAGAAAGCAGGATAAGGAAAAAAGAGAGCCAATCAAAACATGAAAAGGAAAACAGAAGGAAGAAAAGAATAAAAAAAGCTATAGAAAGAGCTGTCCAGCATGAACAAGATGGAGAGGGAGGAGAAAAAATACATCAAAAACAGAAAAACCTGCCACAGCAGCAGAAACAACCGCCACAACAACTA
This sequence comes from Papaver armeniacum, assembly GCA_023531295.1. Lineage (NCBI taxonomy): Eukaryota > Viridiplantae > Streptophyta > Magnoliopsida > Ranunculales > Papaveraceae > Papaver > Papaver armeniacum. The sequence goes on along the minus strand of JAJJWW010018582.1, from coordinate 709,461 downwards.
CTTGAGGTTGATGATATCCATCCTGAGCCTTCTTCACATGGTATTTCTTCTTCTATTCTTGAAAAAAGAATAACTTGCATCAAGGAACTGCAACAGCAGCAGAAACAACCGCAACAGAAACTACTTGAGGTTGATGAAGTCCAGCATTACCCTTCTTCACATGAGATTTCGTCTTCTATTCGTGAAGAAAGAATGACTTGCATCAAGGAAGATCAATATCCAAAAGCTATTAAGGAAGCTAATGAGATTGGTGGTCCAGCTGTAGTGATGAGGTAAAGTTCAACGTTTTGTCGGCATTTTAGCGTTTAACTTTATCCGTACTAATAGCTTTTGATCCTCGTAGATGACGTGGTTTTTCCATTATCTACTGGTTTTCTGTAACTTAGTTTGCTTGTCTATAGGTTCTTGAATGATCCCAAGGTTTTACAGAAGTTGGGGGATGGTATGGGCTTTGAAACTTCAGGAGATGTTGTCAATCCAACTGAATATGGACTATATAGTGTACCATATGATAATGCAGAAGATAAATCTTCCAAAGAGGGCACGTCAATTGTTCACCGAACTAGTGGTGTTGGTGACACTGAGGTAATCCCCTTGTAAGATTTAGAGACAATCGAAGAAGATCTTTATCAGATTCCAGTGACATCTAGAAACGTCCAACACTGAATTTTGTTCTCTTATTTGTGCTTGACTCACTTCTTGTTTAGTTTCACCATGCTAAGTTATTTTTGTAACTGATTGAGGAATGAATAGGGTTGTTAAGAATATTGTACATATTAATTTTTTAGTTTTCAAAACCAAAATTTCTGTACCTCTACATTTGTTTGCATATTAAAAACTAGGATTTTTGCAAAAAGTGCATTCATTTCTTTTTTGAACTTAGTCTCTATGCATTCACCAGTTACTAGTTTGGTTTCTTGAACGATCAAAAGAACTCTGCCAAAGTTTCGTTAAAACCATAGTTCTTTTGCATACGATGTAGCTTATAATTGTTAATGCAATCCCTAAGTAGTAAATTCCTTTATTGTCCTCAAATAGAAGGAAATGGATAGGTTGCCGAAAGAAGAGAGGGTTACAGAAAAAAGGAAAATGTCAAAGAATAAACGGAGCCATAGGAGGAAAAAGCTCAAAAAAGCATATGAAAGGATGACTGCACTGGCTGCGCAATTGTAAGTCCATAATGTTTGATTCTTTGATCTTTGTGTCATTTTATTGCTCTTATAGTCTCTCCATCCCACCCTACACATGGAAAATAAGTAGTTAATGGTTAATTTTATGATACTTTTTATTAGGAGAGCAAATAATGCTCTTTATACTGGTCATGGAAGAGAGGAGTGTGTAGCAGCAGTTACTTCGGGAAACATTGCGGCCGTGTAAGTTTTTTTTGTTTTCTTTTTTGCTATGTCAAATGATCTGTGAAAGTTTGAATCTTCCCTCTAAATTCTTTGATTTGTGTTCCTTATCCGTTTTTCATGTTACAGCCCTATTGTAGAAGAACTTGAGATTGGTAATCTCCAGCACGACTTTTCCGCAGATCCTATTTCTACCTCTATCTCCGAAGAAAATCTTGAAGAACTAATGTCTTGCATCAAGAAAGATCCATATTTGAAACCTATTGTAGAAGATATTGAGATTGGTGGTCCAACAGTAATGATGTGGTAATAACTAATAAGTCATAGATTTCGTCTAAATTTTGATGTGTAGTATCTTGTCATTCTTGATAATAACATGGTTTTGTTTATATTGGCTTGTTTTTAACGAAGTTTGATTTTGTACTTGTATATAGGTACTTGAATGATTCTGAGGTTCTGCATAAGTTGGGGAAGGCAATGGGTTTTGGACTTTCAGGGGAAATTGTAGATACAACTAAACATAATGCACCGGCTGATTATGCAGAAAGTAAAACTGCCAAAGAGAGTGATTCGATTGTCTTCAAAGGAAACAAGGGAACCGCAGGCACAAGGATGTTGTTAACTTAGGGTTTTAGTACCAGCATGGAATGAGGCTGTTACAGCAAAACCAATTAATTTCTATCAGTTTTGCTATAACTGTCGTGAAAGGGGGCATAAGACATCGCAATGTCCTATAGAGAGGTGCAAGCAGGAGACAAACGTGAGCAGACAAACACTGGGGTTGGGAATAGTGATGTGCATCCTCCTGGCCAGGTCGTAGTACCAGCATGGAATGAGGCTATTGCAGCAGAACCAATTAATTTCTATCGGATTTGTTGTATCTGTCGTGAAAGTGGGCATTAGGCATCGCAATGCCCTAAACAGAAGGTGCAAGCAGGAGACAGACGTGAGCAACCAAACACTGGGGTTGGAAGCAGTAATGTGCAGCCTCATGGCCAGGTTCAACTCTTTGCTTTGCACCCTCATGAGACTGAGAATGCTACATTGGTAGGTACCTTCTTTATTTTAAGAGGGACTGTTACTATTTTATTTGATACAAGAGCTATACAATTGTTCATTTTATCGGCTAGGTTGCATACTGGGTATTAGGTTGCTTTATTAATTATATGTTTGATGGCTTTATATTTGGAGAACTGTGAACTGCTGGTGATGGCATTTTAAAAGAGGTCACGGGCAGAACAAGTAATTTATTACTTGCTTTCATTTTCTTGACTTGTAATTGGTACTTCTGAACCTACATGTTAATTAAATATGCTGTCCCAAGGCTTGTGTTAACATGCATAACATATTACTGCTTTTTTATGTGGTCGTTCATATACAGGGCTGATGCGAGGCAGTTGGATATGACCCTTTACATCTTCTACATGTAGTATTATTTGCACATAATTCAGTAGGATTTTGGCATAACATATATGAGATGTGTTCCATTATATCAGATAATATATTTGTCGCAGTATGGCTTGCTGGTGTGATGTATAGGATGGGTTCCATAACATCATGTAAGCGATCTATTTGTTCATATACCAGTTTTTAAATATTGTTGCAGTGATTGGCTTTTGGTGTACAGAGTTGGTAGCCGTAAATAAGTTTAGTCACTTTTGCAAGGAGTTTCAAATTGTATGTTTATTTTCTTATGCCTACTATGACTCAGCGACCGAGTGAATTTGCTTGGAGTTTAACTACCATTGATAAATTTTCAGGTGTTATTGGGATCAAGAAAGAACTTGGGTGATTCCAGTTTCGGGTGGAAATCAGGAAGATATCTAGCTGAGGGTGGATATATCTACACTTCTACAGTTTTAATTTCTTTCCTGCAAACTATAGTTGTGAGACAGTTGGATATTTATTTTGGTAGTTTGTTATTTTCAATGGGGATTGGAAACCCTTTGGATACTTGATCTTTTGTAGCATCGGCCATCGAGAGTCATTTTATTAATCTTTCAGGTTTTTTTATAATAAATATAAATGAAATTCCCTTCGGCATACAACTGTTTGTTAATGTTCCCAGTAGTGTTCATGGTCGGTTTTGGTTCGGTTTCTAGCCAAACCAAAACCGAAACCAATATTATCGGTTTTTAAAAATCTAAACCAAACCAATCCATTAACCATTGGTTCGGTTTCTTAATGGTTTAGCCGGTTTCGGTTTGTTCCATTGGGTTAATGGAAAACCGAGTGTATGTCAGTTTTCTGAAACTGACAGTTCAAATCTTTAAAAAAAAATAACACAGTTGAATTTTTTTAACCTACCTGCAAAATGTAATTAACACACAAGCGTAGTTCATAACTCAAGTTTATAAGCATAGTTCAAAACATAAACATTACAGATTCAAAATACAGAAACTCTAAGTTCTTCATGCTCCAAATTCCATATTCAAAGTGTGAGATGGATTGGGGTAGATTAAATCTATCTGATTTTAATCAACGACCTATACTTATTGGTTTTCCATTGGTTTTGGTTCGGTTTTTGGTCAAACCAAACCGAACCAATAATGTCTGTTTTCAAATTTTTTTTACCATAACCAATCCATTAGTAAATGGTTTGGTTCGGTTTCTTCCCTATTGGTCTGGTTCGGTCCGGTTCCAGCGGAAAACCGAAACCATGTTCAGCCCTGGTTCCCACAATTTCTTGAGGTTGCTTGCCTTCCACAGGAAAATAACGGCATATTCTACCACATTATTTCTCCGACGACTTTTGGATGCTTTTAAAGGTAAAATTTATATTTTAGTTGCCCAAATCCTTGGAATTTATCGTTTTTTTTATTCCGGTAATGTTACGGGGTATAAAGAGAAAAAGTCCCCGGCCGTAGGTAATACTACAATTTTTGTGGGACCCACCTATGGTAGTTTTTTTTTGTCTTTCTTTTTTTGAAGCATTCACCTATGGTAGTTAACCTCGGTCAAATCGTCTGAGACCACCGAATCAAACTGAGATCGCCTGAAAAGGCAACAAAAGGCCGCGATTTTCCAATATCCTGGCGGAAACTCTGAAGAAACGTGAAATCCCTACTGTCACTACCAAGACAAATCATCTTCTTCTTTCTCATTAATTCAACCAGGAGATTTTAATGTTGTCCAGGGTTTAGGTCTTCTTGATTAGGTATACTATACAAAAGAAGAATCATTAACCACACAATAAGACTCTCTGTAAGTATAATACTCCTATTAATTTGATTGGTTTAGATCTTATCTGACTTCATAGTATTACGCTCCCATGATTTGGTTTAAGTAAGGGTTTTATGTTCTCTGGATTTTTTTATTTTTGTGCGACAAAAATATTGGAAATATATTATTCAACCTAGAAACTGTTTGTGGAAATGCCTAACAGAAAACAATGTTGACATTTCGATTGTGATTTAGTTTTCTTTTCTTAATATACTCGTGAATAATAAGTTTGTCAGCCCTAAGACAAATATGTAGTGTCAGCTTTTTATTTTTTCTTGTGTCCGCTGATTAAAATGTTTAAAACATATAGGTCAGTTATAAGGGCAGTGTAGTTCTTCCTTCTTTTTATTTTTTAGCAAAATACATGAAGTGAAACAATCCAGCTTCACCATAAGGAATGACCATTGTAGTTTAGCTTCGTATTCTTTGTATTGAATTTGTTTTGGTAAATTTTGGCTGAAAGAGTGGGTTTTTTAAGCTGTCCATATAGGAGACTAGATTCTCATGAAAACGAGGTTATAACATCAACTTGTGAGTGGCTATTACGTTAACTACATTATGTTGTAGTAAATATATGGACAATTGTACCGCCAATAAGTATGTTCTAAAATAAAAGTATCTCGGTGGCACACAAGCTTCATTCGAAGGTTTTACGTAGTGTAAGTTGAACAAAATCCTGTGATTCCAGCAATATGAATATAATTGGGACTTGAAAACAGCAGGTGTATTGCGGGTGAAGATGAAGTGATGATCTCATATCAAAGACATGCCACATTTTCCTTGAATGGAGTATCCCGCATAGATAAATAGCATATTTTCCTTCCTTTTGCAAAAGACAAAACTCTGCATTAGTAATTTGAGAGCTACTTGTTCTCACCCCCACATTGGGACCCAGTTTATCTGTTGCCTTTGATATTTCCCCACTAAGCATAAGATGATATTCATGTGTCGGGGCTTATCTTTTATTTTCTGCTGTAGTGGTTTACAGGGGGAGAAGCACAATCAAGGTTCAACAACAGGTTCCGTTTTCAGAATAGGTCCTACTGTCTCAGAAAAATGCAACATTATGTAAGCTTTTCCTACAAGCACAACTATCAGTATGATATTATACTTATAAGAAACTACTTAACATAATAGCTTTTTTGTTATTTTTTTTTCCTTCGATTTTTCGTGTGTCAACAGCAAAGACCTTCTTTACAAGTCCCATCCTCAAATATGCCGCAGATGCAGCCACCACCATCTCATTTACCCCTCCTACCACACTCTCATTTGTCTCGCCCTCCCCCAATGGCAGGTTCTTTGCCCATGCCCTCGATGTCTAACTCACCACAATTGCCACCAGTGCCCGTGCAAATGGTATTTTATTCTGTCTCTCTCAGGTTATGATATTTTATTTTACAAACACAGCGTATACGATAACACACTCAGTTGGATATTATACTTGTATAAGAATCTACTAAACAGAATAGTCTTTTTTTTTTCAATTTTTCGTGTGAACAGCAAAGGTCTTCTTTACAAGTCCCATCATCAAATATGCCGCAGATGCAGTCACCACCATTTCATTTATCCCTCCCACCACATTCTCATTTGTCTCGCCCTCCCCCAGTGGCAGGTTCTTTGCCCATGCCCTCGATGTCTAACTCACCACAATTGCCACCAATGCCTGTTCAAATGGTATTTTATTCTCCGTCTCTCTCAGGTTATGTATTTTATTATACAAGCAGAGCGTATACGATAACACACTATCAGTATGATACTTATAAGAATCTACTAAACATAGTGGTATTTATTTATTTTTTATTTTTTTCCCCCAATTCTACATGCGTCAACAGCAAAGGTCTTCTTTACAAGTCCCGTCCTCAAATATGATACAGATGCAGCCACCACCATCTCATTTATCCCTCCCACCACATTCTCATTTGTCGCGCCCTCCCACAATGGCAGGTTCTTTGCCCATGCCCTCGATGTCTAACTCCCCACAGGTATTTTATTCTCTGTCTCTCTCAGGTTATGATATTTTATTTTACAGGCACAACGTATACGATAACACACCATCAATATGATATTACACTTTTACGAAACTACTCAGAATAATTTTTTTCTTCTTTTTTCAATATTTCGTGTGTCAACAGCAAAGACCTTCTTTACAAGTGCCAGCCTCAAATATGCCGCAGATGCAGCCACCACCATCTCATTTATCCCTCCCACCATATTCTCATTTGTCTCGCCCTCCCCCAATGGCAGGTTCTTTGCCCATGCCCTCGTTGTTGAACTCACCACAATTGCCACCAATGCCCGTTCAAATGGTATTTTATTCTCTGTCTCTCTCAGGTTATGCATAAGTTTAGATCTTCTTTGGAGTCTTTATGTATAAATTAATGTCCGAGCTTTTGCAAGATCAAATGTAGTTTATCTAGGGCTGATGTTCTGGGAATTTGTTATTTTCACCATTTACTTTGTTCTCATGTAAAGTAATATCAAAGTTTTTTAATTATGTTATAAGGCTGCTGACTTTTAGGCCGTACATTGCTTATCAGACATTGAAAACCATCTTTCATTGCAAAAAGATATCTTGACCGTGGTGATCTCTTCTTCTTTTTTTTCACCCTTGGATGATCCAATCTTGATGGGAATTTGTTATTTTCACCCTTGGATGATCCAATCTTGATGGGTCCACCTAATTTTTTGTATAAAAGTTCATTCTTGAAGGATGCTGACCCAATTTATAATGAACACGTTTCTCAGTTAATAAATTTTTGATGCGTTTTCTCATTTAGGGGAGGCAAGGTTCGGCGAATCATATGGTGCAGCCAATGCAACAAGGACGTTTGATGCATATGAAACAAATGCATTCAAGATCTGTACCAGCTGATGCTCTACAGCAACCCCCACATGGTGGTTATGTGAATGGGATGCCTAATAATCAGGGACCTTCAGGACCAAGTGGACCCGGCCAAATGTATCCTCCATTGGGCGGCTCTTACAACCACGGACAACCTGTTCAAATGTCAATGGTTGCAGCACTTAATCCATTCCAGGTAATACCTATTGCCATTGGTTTTTCTTCAACATTTATGTTTGTTGTATTTGTTTATCCTGTTAAGATATAATTAGGGGGAGACTGAGAAGGTTATACGTGTCTAGACACCCTCTAAAGAAAACCTTGATTAATTTTATAGAACTAGTAGTAAAACACCAAGGTGACCAAATTTGGAGTAAAAAAACTCCATTCAAATGTTGGGATCCATTAAAACTCCATATTAAACAAAATTGATACAAAAATCCCAAACTTTTAAAAATTGATACAAAACCCCCCCAAAAAATTGGTTTCATCATATTTTTGCCTATTTTTTATCATGAAACCAAAGATTTTAGTGATGAAACAGTAAGTTTATGATGAAACCAAAATTTGGTGGTACTGTTTCTGGTTAGTGGTGGTGGTGCTTTTTATGGTGATGGTAGTGCTAGTATTTGTTGGTGGATGTGGTGTTGGTTGCTAGTAGTGGTAGTTAGTGGTGGCAAAAACACCTTTGGGTTTTTTGTGCTACTTTTGTTATTTGGGGTTTTTGTGTTACTTTTGTTTTGATGGGTTTTCTGGATGGATAGTGACACCTTTAGGGTTATAACTCACGGCCCGTTAATTTTATGAAGATCTATATACCGTTGTACTACAGGATTGCCCGGGTTGATCATTTGGTGCACATCTCTTTGGCTATTGTATAGGTTAGCATTACCTATGTGTTTTTTGAGTTACAGTATTAGTGGTCACCAAAAGATGCAAATGTTAGGTTTATATTAGTATATTTGTCAACTCTGTGTTGTTGGAAACTTAAAAAATGTTTATTCGACTGTTTGAAGTATCTTAAAAACCAAAATAGACACGGCCCTCCACAATAAAAAATGAAAGTGAAGCACCATTTGAAATGCTAGCTATATGAAATGTGGGTTTTATATGGTACCTCTGTGTTTATCATTTATTTGTTTTGAGAGCTTGAAGATGGATGTTTGTGGTAGAATTTGGACGTTGGGGACTCAATACAGTAGGTGGCCGAGCCATGAAGAATTTTTGTGTTTCTGCATCCACTACTAGAAAGATCACAAAACCTAAATCTGATTGTTTTCTCTTACTTCTCCTTTTACTCATTTCTGGCAGAATGGTGGTACATGCAATCGTAAAAGGTTTCCTGAGGAGGGATTCTCTAGGGAGGCCACCTCCCTAGTTATGCTTCCTATCTAGAGACACTTATGCGGGATAGTGGACCCCCACCAGCAGTTGGCACTTGGCCTCATCCAAGTAGGAAAGGGTTTGATGAAGAATCTGCTTTAGCAAGAGACTCGAGACATAATGACAAGCCTTATGGTGATTCATTCCGTGAACTGGACAGATTGCAGGAACCCAAGAAATATTGCGAGATTGATAATTTTCAAGTGGTGGATAAATATCCAGATAGCTATCGTGGCATCGACAGCTACTACAATCATGGGCATGATGGGCCTGGGATGCTTAGTAGATGTAATCATTTTCCACCTGATGATTTTGATCATAGGCCACGTATATCCCTAACCACAGAAGTTAGCCATGAACAGTCCTGCTATGATTCCCGTGAATGTGATAAAAAGAGTTCGAGTCAAGAGACAGATCAAAGTCCAGAAAGAACTGAAAAGGCTATAGAAAGAGATGTCCAACATCAACAAGATGGAGGAGGTGAGAGGATACAACAAATACAGCAAAAACTGCAACAGCAGCAGAAACAACCGCAGCAACAACTACTTGAGGTTGATGAAATCCAGCCTGAGCCTTCTTCTATTCTTGAAGAAAGAATAACTTGTACCAAGGAACTGAAGAAACTGCAACAGCAGAAGAAACAACTGCCTCAGCAACTACTTGAGGTTGATGAAATCCAGCATGAGCCTTCTTCAGATGGTATTTCATCTTCTATTCTTGAAGAAAGAACAACTTGTATCAAGGAACTACTAAAATTGCAACCGCAGCAGAAACAACAGCAACTACTCGAGGTTAATGAAATCCAGCTTGAGCCTTCTTCACATGGTATTTCTTCTTCTATTCTTGAAAAAAGAACAACATGCAGCAAGGAAGATCAATATCCAAAAGCTATTACGGAAGCTAATGAGATCAGTGATCCAGCTGCAGTGATGAGGTAAAGTTCAAGGGTTTGTCGGCATTTCAGCGTCTAACTTGATCCGTACTAATAGATTTTCATCCTTGTGTATGACGTGTTTTTTTTTATTATCTACTGGTTTTCTGTAAGTTAGTTTGCTTTGTTTACTTGTCCATAGATTCTCGAATGATCCTGAGGTTTTACAGAAGTTGGGGTATGGTATAGGCTTTGGAGTTTCAAGTGATGTTGTCAAACCAACTGAATATAATTCACCAGATGATAATGCAGAAGATAAATCTGCCAAAGAGGACACGTCGACTTCTTCACATGGGATTTCTTCTTCTATTCTTGAAGAAAGAATAACTTGCATCAAGGAAAATCAGTATCCAAAAGCTATTATGGAAGCTAATGAGATCGGTGGTACAGCTGTAGTGATGAGGTAAAGTTCAAGGTTCTGTCTGCATTTTTGTGTTTAACTTGTTCCGAACTAATAGCTTTTCATCTGTGTAGATGATGTGGTTTTTTTATTATCTACTGGTTTCTTATTAAGTTAATTTGCCTTGTTTACTTGGCTATAGGTTCTCGAATGATCCCGAGGTTTTACAGAAATTGGGGGATGGTATGGACTTTGGAGTTTCAAGTGATGTTGTCAATCCGACTGAATATAATGCACCGGATGATAATGCAGAAGATAAATCTTCCCAAGAGGACACGTCTGTTCATCAGACAGGTAGTGTTGGCGACATTGAGGTAATCCCCTTGTAAGATCTAGAGACAAACAAAGAAGAACTTTATCAGATTCCAGTAACCTCTAGAAACATCTAAACTGAATTTCGTTCTCTTCATTGTGCTTGATTCGCTTCTTCTTTTGTTTCACCATATTAAGTTATATTTAGGAATGAATAGGGTTGTTGAGAACATTGTAGATTTTAATTTTTCAGTTTTCAAAACCAAAATTTTCTGTACTTCGATAATGGCATATACATCTGCTTTCATATTAAAAACTAGATTTTTTGTAAAAATGCATTCATTTCTTTCTTGAACTTGGTCTTTATGCATTCACCAGTTACTGGTTGGTTTCTTTAACGATCAAAAGAACTCTGCCAAATTTTCATTAAAATCATAGCTTTTTGCACGATGTAGCTGATAATTATTAATGCTTTTCCCTAAAATCCTTTATTGTCCACAAATAAAAGGAAATGGATAGGTTGCCGAAAGAAGAGAGGATTAGAGAAAAAGGAAAATGAATCAGTCACGGAGCAGTTATAGGAAAAAGATAAAAAGATCTGTAAGGAGGGCTGCACTGGCTGCACAATCGTAAGTCCATATTTTGATTCTTTTATTTTGTGTCAATTTGTTTTTCTCATAGTCTCTCCACTACACTTGGAGAATAAGTAGTTAAATGCCTAATCTTACGATATTTTTTAGGAGAGAAAATAATGCTCCTCATTGTGATACTGGTCATGAAAGAAAGGAGTGTGTAACAGTTACTTCGGAAAACAGCGCAGCTCTGTAAGGGTTTATTTTTTTCCTCAGTTAAAAGATCTATGAAAGTTTGAATCAGCCCTCTAAGTTCTTTGATCTGTGGTTCCATATTCGTTTTTTCATGCTACAGCCCTATTGTAGAAGAACTTGAGATTGGTACTCTCCAGCATGACTTTTCCTCAGATCCTATTTCTGCCTCTATGTCCGAAGAAAATGTTGTAGAACTAATGTCTTGCATCAAGAAAGATCCACATTTAAAACCTATTGTAGAAGATATCGAGATCGGCGGTCCAACGGTAATGAACTAATGCATTCATTTCTTTCTTGAACTTAGTCTCTATGCATTCACCAGTTACTAGTTGGTTTCTTGAACGATCAAAAGAATTCTTCCAAATTTTCGTTAAAACCATAGTTCTTTTGCATACGATGTAGCTTATAATTGCAATCCCTAAATTCCTTAATTGTCCTCAAATAGAAGGAAATGGATAGGTTGCTGAAAGAGAGGCTTACAGAAATAAGGAAAATGCCTAACAAGCAACGGAGCAGTAAGAGGAAAAAGTTCAAAAGATTATATGAAAGGGCTGCACTGGCTGCACAATCGTAAGTCCATAATGTTTGTTTCTTTTATTTTTGTGTTATGTTATTGCTCTTATAGTCTGTCCATCCCAACCCCTACACATGGAAAATATGTAATTCAATGGTTAATCTTATGATACTTTTTATTAGGAGAGCAAATAATGCTCTTTATACTGGTCATGGAAGAGAGGAGTGTGTAGCAGCAGTTACTACAGGAAACATTGTGGCAATGTAACTTTTTTTTTTTGCTATGTCAAATGATTTATGAAAGTTTGAATCATCCCTATAAGTTCTTTGATTTGTTTCCATATCCGTTTTTCATGCTACAGCCCTAATGTAGAAGAACTTGAGATTGGTAATATCCAGCACGATTTATCCTCAGATCCTATTTCTACCTCTATCTCCGAAGAAAATCTTGAAGAACTAATGTCTTGCATCAAGAAAGATCCATATTTGAAACCTATTGTAGAAGATATCGAAATTGGTGGTCCAACAGTAATGATGAGGTAATAAGTCATAGATTTCATCTAATCTTTAATGTGTAGTAACTTGTCATTCTTGATAATATAGCATGGTTTTATTTATATTGGCTTGTTTTTGATGAAGTTTGGTTCTGTACTTTTTGATAGGTACTTGAATGATCCCGAGGTTCTGCAAAAGTTGGGGCAGGCTATGGGTTTTGGCCTTTCAGGCGAAATTGTAGATACAACTGAACCTAATGCTCCAGCTGATTATGCAGATGATAGAAGTACCAAAGAGAATGATTCGATTGTCTACGCTGGGCACAAGGGGAACCGTGGGCACAAGGATGTTGGTAACGAAGGGGTTGTGGTGCCAATATGGAATGAGGCTATTGCAGCAGAACAGATTAAATTTTATGGGTTTTGTTATAACTGTCGTGAAAGGGGGCATAAGGCATCACAATGCCCTAAAGAGAAGGTGCAAGCAGGAGACAAATGTGAGCAACCAAACACTGGGGTTGGAATCAGTAATGTGCAACCTCGTGACGAGGTTGTAGCACCAGCATGGAACGAGGCTATTGCAGCAGAGCCAAATTTCAATCGATTTTGTTATAACTGTCGTGTAAGGGGGCATAAGGCATCACAATGCCCTAAAGAGAAAGTGCAAACAGGGGACGAACGTGAGCAACCAAACACTGGGGTAGGAAACAGTAATGTGCAGCCTCATGGCCAGGTTGTAGCACCAGCATTGAATGGGGCTATTGCAGCAAAACCTACGAAGTTCAATCAGTTTTGTTATAACTGTCGTGAAAGGGGGCATAAGGCATCACAATGCCCTAAAGAGAAGGTGCAAGCAGGAAACAAACTCGTGCAACCAGACACTGGGGGCCGCAAACAGTAATGTGCAGCCTTGCGGCCAGGTTCAACTCTTTGCTGTGCACCCTCGTGAGATTCAGAATGCTACATTGGGAGGTACTTTCTTTATTTTAAGGGAGACTGTTAGTATTTTTTATTTTATTTTTTGATACAGGAGCTAACAACTGTTCATTGCGTACTGGCTATTAGGTTGCTTTATTAATTTTTCCTTTGATAGCTTCTTATTTGGAGAACTGTGAACTGCTGGTGATGGCATTTTAAGAAAAGTCACCGGCAGAACAACTGATATATTACTTTGATTTTCTTGACTTATAGTTGGTACTTGTGAACATACATGCTAATTAAATATACTGTCCTGAAGGCTTGTGTCAGCGTGTAACATAATTACTGCTTAAATGTATGGTCGTTTATGTATAGGGCTGACACGAGGCGGTAGGATATGTTACCCATTACGAGTACAATCATACGTAAACTTGCTGGAACGATGTATTCTAACATGTTCATGTACAACATCTAAATATGTGCTGGGATATGACCTTTTACATCTGCCAAATGTCATATTATTTGCACATGTTCAGTAGTATATTTGGCATAATATATGGGATGTCTTCCAGTACATCAGACAATATATTTGTCGCAGTATGGCTTGCTGGTGTGATGTACAGGATGGGTTCCTGAACATCATGTAAGCGGTATATTTGTTCATATACCAGTACTCAGATACTGTTGCAGTGATTAGCTTTTGGTGTACAGAATTGGTTACCATAATAAGTTTTAGACAGTTTCTTAAGGAGTTCCAAATTGTATGTCTATTTCTTTATGCCTCCCATGACACGGCGACTGAGTGAATTTGCTTGGAGTTAACTCCCGTTGACAAATTTTCAGGTGTTATTCGGGATCGAGAAAGAACTTGGGTGATTCCAGTTGTGGGTGGATATCAAGAAGATATCTAGCCGAGGGTGGATATCTACACTTGTACTGTTTTAATTTCTTTCTCAGTGGGATATTTGTTTTGGTAGTTTGTTGTTTTCCATTGTGATTGGAAACCCTTGGCAAAGTAATTGTGTACTCGGATCTTTTGTGTCATTGAGAACCATGTATTTAATCTTTTACATCTTTTATATAAATACATAAAATTCCCATCAGCATACAACTGTTTATCAGGGATGTGTTCCCGTAATTTCTTGAGGTTTTGTGCCTTTCGCAGGAAATTGTCGACATATGCTAATGTAATCATCGGCTGGATTATGTGAAAACTCGGGCTTTACAACTGCGCTACCGGTGTTTGCGACATTGAGGTAATTTCCTATACCCATATTCGTAATTTGCTTCTTCTTATTTTGTGGAGTTGAAGTCAATACCCCATTGTTACTCTGATTTTGCCAAACATTGATTTTCTTATTATGGTGAAGTTACAGGGTATAAAGACAACGTCTGCAATCTGAGCTGATTAAGATAAAACAAGATTAAGAGAGAAGGACAGCTTTATGGATTTTCCAACAACAGCTCAAAGAATCCATGACAAGTTCTCCGTGTTATTTTGTTACGCCACTGTTTATTTCTCTTTTTCAGATCGAGGGCTCAATGTGCTCTCTGTAAGCTGCATCTGTTACTGAAGCTTGTGTGTCTCTTTGTGGCAGAATCCAAATCTCTCATTTAAGTAACTTCTTTTTATTGCTTGTAGAAGATTGACTAGTCACATTTTCATTGCTTTAGAGAAGTTTTATCAAGGATTTTCGAGATCTTGATTAAGAAGATTCATAGTGTAATCAAGTTCTGTAGATGTTAATTCTGTGTCATCTACCGAATTTGTTACATCTATTTTGTAGCTTGTGTTTTCCAGAAAGTGAAAGCAGTCTTTCCATGCTGCAGTTAATTGTTATGTTTATCATAATGCTACACCAATTCTCTTTATGTTTTATAATGGCATTTCTGATTATCTTTGTGGTTTTCTTTTGATTAGTTGCCCAGTAGTCAAGTTTGTTGTTGATGCAGTCCATCTACACTTGCTCACTATTGAAGAAGATGCAAGTTAAACTCTCTTTTAAGGAAGTAACTTCTTGCAGTAATTCCTGTGAACTACATTAAGGAAATTTGCACTGGCCATCATTCCATCCTCAAGAAAAGATCTACGCCACTCTGGAACTTTTATCCCCATGGGAAGATGGTTACAACACCCTTATTAGTAGGACTTTTTTGATTGACCGTTGTGCTGCCACTGATGAAAATCTGCTTGGCCTTCCAGCCCCATTAGAGCATCTCCAATAGAAGGTGAAAATATTATTTTTTAATGACACGCAAGATAGGACCTACAAAACAGAAGGATGAAATACTATATGTGCAAATCCTTCCCCAGTTATTATTATGCCTCCTCCTGTTCCTTCAGTTGGTTATGGTGGTGGTGGTGGTGGTAGTGGTATAGTTCCTCCTGTTAATCACGGGGCTGGTGGTTTTGACATACCTAATCATCCTGGTAGTGGTGGTGGACGTCGGCATTCAAGAGTATGTGTACGAGCAGAGAATGTTAATGATTCTTTCATTTCTTCTTGGTAAGATGTGCATGGAACCTTATAATTCTTTCAACTGCTTCCAGTGAACAGTAGGAAACAAAACTGATAAGCTCGGATAGATAATAGAGAAAATTAACGCATGGTCATTTCATTTGATTCAAAGTAACAATTATTTGTAGACACTTACAAACATTACATAAAATTCCCTTCAGCATAGCCGGATTATGTGAAAAACACGGTCACTACAACCACACTACCGGTGTTAGCGACATTGACCCATTGTCATAATTTGCTTCGTTTTTATTTTCTGGAGTTGAACCCTAGATTTATGGATTCCTCGAATCCTTTTGGGCTGCGGTGGGTCGATGGCTGCATGCCATGGGGAAAGTATATTAACTGTGGGGGACATCTAGCATTTTCGGATTCCGACAGATGGTGTGGTTAATGCACGTGTAGCAGATGAATTAGGATATACAGTCAGTCAAAATCAGGTCGTTTCCTCAAACGCAGGCAGTTGTAACTTGTAACAAACTCTTATTATAAACATTAAAAAAAAAAAAAAAACGTGATATATATATTCTCAAACCCTACTGGTGGGTTTCAAAATTCAGTATCTCAGATAACCATAAATCCAGGAACAGATTTTATTTGTTGGAGGTTCTCCCACAACAAAAGAAGATAAAAGAAACTAACATTAGCAGTAACAGAAATCAAGAAAGAATTATTACTCAAAGAAAATAAAAAAAAAGAAGAAGAAGAGAATAATGGTGAAAGATAAGAAAAGATCTGACCGTGAAGGTTTTGAAGAAGATATAGACCTGGAGCTTTCACTTGGTCCTTCATACTTAAGAAGAAAAAACATAAGGTCATCTTCTTCATCCCCACCTAATAATATAATTATGCCTCCTCCTGTTCCCTCAGTTGGTTACGGCTTTCGTGATATTGGTCGTGGTGTTGCTGCTGCAGGTATTGGTATTGGTAATGGTGGTATAGTTCCTCCTATTAATCATGGGGGAGGTGGTTTTTCCATACCTAATCATCCTGGAAGTGGTGGTGGTCGTCGGCATTCAAGAGTACGTGTGCGAGCAGAGAATGTTGTTGATTTAGCTGTACCACCGTTCGAGTGGGCAACGAATAGATTGGCAAGAATCCATGATAGGGATTATTTAATATCAAAAGGTATACATACAATAACTGGTGAAGTTCAGTGCAAAAAGTGTGAGCATCGCTGCAGTCTCGAGTACGACCTACAGAGTAAGCTATTGGAGGTTGGTTCTTTTATTTACCAGAACAAAGAGAATTTGTGTCATCGAGCCGCAGATAATTGGATGACGCCACGTCTAGAAACCTGTCCGCGTTGTGATCAGCCAAATTCATTGAAACCAGTAATGCCATCTGACAAAGGGTTGATAAATTGGTTGTTCTTGCTCTTGGGTCAAATGATTGGTTGCTGTACACTTGAACAGTTGAAGTTCTTTTGTGATAAGAACTCTCTTCACCGCACTGGGGCTAAGGACCGTCTTATATTTCTGACTTATCTTTCGCTCTGCAGACAACTTGATCCAACTGGTCCGTTCGAGCTCGATGGATGTTAATTAGCTTGGAGACTCTGATCAGATGGTTTTCTACATCTAACTGAATTTAGTATATGCATGTCTTTTAGATTAGGAAGTCAGCATTATGTGGCCGATCAAAATAAATAAATTTTGTTACTAGCAATTGTTTCGGTATCTGTCGATGTTTTATGGTTCTTTAAAATCTTCTTGGTAAAATCTATTAATAAAATTTTATAAAGAATAGTTTCCTGATCAAATGTGCATGCATGGAACCTTATAATTTTTTTAACCACTTCCAATGTGCACGAGCTACCTTCAAAATCTTGTGTGTTATGTGTGCTTATCCAATCCTTCCAGGGTTAAGTGAACAAAACTAGAGCTCGTAAGATATTAGAGATTTAATGTTGAATATTTATTCAGTAAATATTAGTGAACAAAACACCTGAATGAAAAACAAAATAAAATTGTTTGCAAAAAGGAAAAAGAAAAAAAAAAACTAAAATTTGAATTTAAGCAGTAGTACACTATATATAAAGTAATTGGGTTATAAACTGAATTGTTTTAGGTAGATTCAATGTTAAGATATAACAATTGAACTACAGAAACATCATATTTTCATTAGTTCTTAAAAGAAATTAGTTCTTAAAATAAATTCACGTACTGATTCCGGCGAAGGGACGTCATTACCATTAGCATAATAACCCATTCTGAGCTTCTTATCCAGAGCGTGCATATGTTTTTCATTATGACATGTACGACGGTCATCTGTTAAGTTTTCAAGAGTTTCCGAGTCTATGATTCCCTTACCTTTTCCATGGTTGTAGTAATGGTCATAGACATGGATGGCTTTTTCTAACTTTCCGTCAAAAATGTCATTGTCGTCTTCTCGTGGATCATAGCTATCCATGAATCCATCTTTATTCAAAATCTTCTTCACCTCATTCATGCCTTTTCTTCTGTCTCCTCTTTTGCTTCCTATCAATCCCTTCAACTCCATATATTTTGCTGAACGATAATCTAGCCTGCTGTCAGTCCACTTAGTAGCCTCAATTTCATCTATAAGCTTCTCCAACTTCCTTTGAAACTCTTCCTCTTCCTCTTCCTCTTCCTTATGATATCTCCTTCTTCTTCTCCCATTACCCGACTCCCCAAGTCTCTCTTTTCACCGCCAACAACAACATTACTCCTTTCTGCTCTTGAAGCTTCTCTTAAAGCCTCGATCTCACTTTTCCACCTAGAAGCTTTTTTACATCCATGGCCAATCTCATCAATCACTTCCTCTTCATCTTCCTCATGATATCTCCTTCTTCTTCTCCTATCATCATCAGCATTATTCTTTCGTTTTTGATGATAATTACTCCTATCCTCCCTATCATCATCAGCATAATTCTTTCGTTTTTGATGATAATTATTCCTATCCTCCCTATCATCATCAGCATAATTCTTTCGTTTTTGATGATAATTACTCCTATCCTCCCTATCATAATCAGCACAATTCTTTCGTTTTTGATGATAATCACTCGAACAACCATTTACAGACGAGAAAACCTTTTTACCAGTAACTCTACGAAACAATTCTACTGAAAACAATCGAGTTTCGGTAATCGGACAAGAACTATCCAATTCAAGAATACTATTCATAAGTTCGCCGGGGGAAGATGATTGTTTTGCTAATCCAATCACATACTGAACAGTTCTAGGGCTGTTAGGTTTAGAATATTTTTTTCCCTTTCTTAAAATCGATACCAATTCATCAGAAACCCATTGTTTTGTAGATTTCTCATCAGATTCGTTCATGTTTACTAGGGGATTTTGAGCTCCAAACCGAAAACACATTTCGGAATATTGAGAAGTAGGGTTTTGAATTACTAACCTGATTGACTGACTGTGAAGGTTCTGATAGAATCGGATTACTAAGTTGAATGAATGGAAAACGTATATGACGAGAGTATATTTATAGGACATCAAAATAAACAGAACTTCTAAGTTTGGTACTTGTTGAGGTTACATCCGGCAAGCTTCTAAGTTTGGTACTTGGGTTACATCCGGAAAGGACCTTTGCGATCTCCACCGCCAATTGAGGTTGCATAATGGGAAAGTAAATTTATTTCCTTTTAACGAAGAAAAAAATTTAAATATTGAACGGATTTTTCATATCCACCGGTGAAACATAGGGGAAATACCGTTTTTGGTCCTTATTTTAAACTAGTACAACCGTTGCCACGGTGGGAGGGCCGACCGGAGAACTTGACGAAACGACACCAATCCTAGTGCTCCTTACTACGTAAGTTACTGTCCTAGTATGTGCACAAAACTACGACATATGAAATATGCAACCACATATGCGAATGTTCTCAATCCTCGAGCATAAGTTTCACTTGCTTGCTCATTGGATAATAAGCCGCACTATCCTAAAATGAGATAAGAAAATTACATTTGCAATCGGACTTATCTAGTCAATGGATATTCATTAATATAACATGGCAAATGGCTCGGATGCGTCGGAGCAGATGAATCTAGCTTGAACAGAACAGTCGCAACAACAAATTTGGTAGGTTTTTTTTTTTATATTATTATTTCAATGAACAAGGAACATTATACAAAAGTGACCTATCTTTTTGTTTTTGTCATTCCATTGATTTTTCATGGAGAATGCGGGACAATCGGAATCGTAAAAGAACAAAATGCAAAAAGACTAGCCGTAACAATTGCAATCTCATTCACTTTTTGTGAAGATCAAGAGAAAAAAGAAAGTAACAAGGAATGCAATATACGTGATTTGTTGAAGTTTGTATGTCTGTTTTATTTTAGTTCTTCACTATTGGCTTCAACCACATTATTATCTCAAAGATTATTACTGGACGTTCGCCACTGTCTTCTTTCAATGCAAGTTCTGCAATGTCTACAAGTTTAACCAATGGTTCCACATTTCTTGGTAGAGCAAGCAGCCTTGGTCGATGATGGCCGCTGATTTACGCCCTTTCCGATTTCCCAATAGGGTTTAATTAACGGAGAAATCACCACCACATTTCTTCCCGTTGCTTTCACATTAGTCTCGAATTCATTCTTTGCTAATTAAACATGTGGTTTCTTGACCTCGCTCGAATTCCTCTTAGCTCCTTTCATCGTGGGAAGAATGGTGTCCTTGGTGATGATATTAGATTAAACAGATCTACCGGTTAAAGTGTTGGTTGTGAGTCAAGGTCCGTCTTTGCCCTTAATCATTGGCCTGGATGCGATGAGGATTTGTCTTCGCCCGCCGTGTAAACTTGACTCAATAGTAAATCTGATCTCAACGCTCTTAAGTTGCATACCGTGTGATCTTATATCTAGTGTAAGCTTCAGCAGAACTTCGGTTACTACCAATGCACATCTATAAGAGCTACCGTAGGAAGAAAATCCGTGGCTTATACTACGACAAAAATAATGATGCACATCTAGTAATCCGTGAGTATAAGATTCCACTTTGTAGTCCCTAATGCTCTCAATCTCGTATACGCTAAACGACCCCATGTCTCATCGGGCCGCCTGAACCCCTTCAAAATCCCCGTGAATTTTAGTTTCTATCAACTCCTTCCAAAACTCACGAACCACCGCGCCTCAATGTAAACACCATCAAACCAGCACCATCGCTCATGGTTGCCGCCAATTCATTCTCCAACACCGAGGTCTCAAGAAAGACGACCATAGCAGCGACATCTCTTCATAATCCAAACTGTCAATTATCACAATTTTAGTTTGCACATGAACCCCAAATCAGATCACCCCTGCAGAGACGCCCATCTAGCAATCACAACCAACACCAACGCCTTCTCTCACCAAAGAAACCAGTTATCACCCATTATACTTTTGCCTTCCAAGAACCGTGTTCATCTAACCACCGATCGCAACTAATTTTAGGCATCACCATCACCGATCGTATGACCATCTTACACACATTCAAGAGCCCGACTCACTGCAATCGCACACTACCTCTTGCTCCATACAGATGTTCTACTTGATCTCAACGCGACAATTAAACATCGACTCCCATTGAATCATCACCAAAGAACACCAATCCCATTCGAGTGACATAAAGCACGAAAGTTACTACAATCACCCAATTCTCGACAGAGCTCCAACGCTGGAAACATTCTACTATTAACCATTTCCCTTTGATAGTGCATTCTTGATGGTGTCACCAAAAACTTTATTTACAAGGTGAGGGGATAGTAATGTTTTGAAGATAATCAACATTAGCATTTTCTTCCGCAGGGTGTCCATTGTGATCGTAGGCTCATCCCTGTCATCTCGCTACAAGAATTGCTTTGTTGGACCTCCATTCTCAGGCATTCCTTCAATGTAAAGAAACAATCGCAAGAATTAATAAGCAAAATCGAACAAAAACTTTATCAATCGGTCCAATAGCCACTAGAAATAACATTCACAAACTGTTTGTTAATTCCCCACGCCATCCATAATGAGAATCTGATGTTAACGTGAGCTTATCACCGCATTAAAGTAATGTAGAGAACAGATAACAAAACACAATATTTAGTTCTCATATGCACACAAAGAACATTAACAAACAAAGTGACAACCTAATGTATATATTCATAGGCCAAACAAATGATAAGCTCTTAAACACCAATTTGCGGGAATGAAAAGCTCGAAATTGATTAGACACTCAAAATAAACACTTAGCAAAACCAACACTCCAATATTGAAAAACACCAAACTAAAGGCTCTCAACAAAATATAGGATGCGTATCACCGTATCGTATGTATGCATAAAAATTGCATAATGGAACGTAGATTCTTACTTGGGTGCTAAGAAGAATGAATCAAAGATATCATCTTCTCTTCCCACTCATTCAAACTTCTCAAGAACAAACCATAACTCACTAAGACGTAAAATAATCACCCGAAACTTGATACGATCTGTAATTTTGAACCTAATCCGTCAATTAATTCAATACCCAACTCAAATCTCGATTGGAATCTTAGATTCAATAATAGCAGACACCCTATTTCCTAAACTTCACTATAATTATGCAATTCAACTATCAATTCATCTACATAGTTCTCACGTCTCGAAAACCCCAAAGACTTATTCTACAAAATAATCACTAATTTCACATACATTCAAGATACAATAAGAAACCCTAATTTCAATTACCCGATTTATCCTTTTCCGTAGATTGAATCGATTCCTTCAATCAATACCACTACCAACAATCATTACATGATCCTTTTCTCTTAATTTTCATCATCTCCTCTCTAGATCGAACCACGAAGGAGAAGACACAACGAAGTTTCTCTGTTGGAGTTGGGGGATTACGAAGAAAAAACAATGAAGGAGAAGGAAGAAGAAGGAAGAAGAAAAAGAAAAAAGAAAAAAGAGGAGGCCGGGATTCGAACCCGCAACCTTTGGGTCATTTTACCTCTGGTTTTACTAAACTGCCCCTAAACAATTAACCTATTTCCAATCTCCGTGTCCTTTTTTCCTGTAGGCTAAATTACGCGATTAGCCTTCATTTTGTGTTGTATTTACGGTAGTTTTTGTGAGAAATTGAAACATGGAGGGGCTCTTTAGTCATTTCATTGTCGATTGAAATCAATTTGGGACACCAAAATCCAATCTTTTTATGTCAATTGATCACTTACTATTGACAAAAAAGTGACCATATAAAGGTCCTCCCTCGCTTCGCTCGGTCGGCCCAAAAACAAAACTATTTCAATAGTAGACGGACCATAATATCCTTCTGTCTCCCTCACTTTACTGTCTGCTTCATTTTCTCTTTCTTTGTTCGTCACGAAGAAAGAAACAGTTTCTCTTTCTTCTGAACCAGTCTCTTCTCTAAACCAAGCAACAGTTCGAGTGAAATGTGAAAATACAGTGAATCGTTCTCATTAAAACCCTAATTTTCCATCAGAAGCAACAAAACACATAATCAATTCACCAAAAAAACACAGTTTCTCTTTCTTCTCTGAACCCTGGAAAAAAAAAATGGCGAAATCAAAGCAGAATTCCTAATCTAAAGCAGAGAAGAAAAAAAAGGAGATAGTCGTCGTTCAAGAACAATTGACTATTCAAGAAGAATTCGAGCAAGAATTTGAAGGTACGATGCAAAAAAAAAAAAAAAAAAAAAAATCCCACTCCCAGATCTAGTTTTTGAAATTTTTTCTTGATCTTCAAATGCTCTTTGTGTTTGTTCATCGTGTTTCATCTTTGTTTTTCATCCTATGTAGATGGAGTTCACCCTCCTTTGTGGAACTCTGTACTTTTATGCTTGAATTTTCTATTATGAGTTCATGTTTACGTGTGACTTGAGATGGTAGTCGTTCTTAGGAAGATGAAATTCACCCTCCTTGGTAAACGCTCTACTTTATGCTTGTTTTCTGATAGGAGTTCATGTCGTCTTGTGAACTATGAGTTGGGGTTCACCCTCCTTGGCGAACTGGAAGGAATTCATGCCGTTTTGTGAAGTGTGAGGTTTAGTTCATTCTGTAAAAATAGGAGTTTAATGAACTATGGACTTTCTAGGTGTTTTCTTGTACGAGTTCATGTTGTTCTCCCATGTTCTTGTAAAAATGAGAGTTCATTTTTGTATATTATAATCATAGATGGTTCTTATCCAGAGTTCATTTATAATTACTTTTTTTTTAAAGTAGATGAGGATGCAATTAAAGCTAGTAAAAAGTCAAGTATAAAGTTCAAGGGTAGCTTTGCTGCTTTCATTGCACTTACTAAGAGTATTAGAGAACTGAAAGATGGAGAAGCTTTAAATGCACAACAGATGGCCCTGATAAGAAAGAGTCCATTTGGGAATGTAATGTATATTCTTCTAGTAGACAGTATTGTTGCTACAGAGTGAAATAAGACAGTGAAGTCTTGTCAGTTTCTATGGAAAACATGTAAAAAGGAAATTCCTGGTCAAGAGGGTGTCTTTCAATTTACAATTGATGGCAAAACATACATCCTAAGATCTTCTTCAGAAGAGTTATCAGTAATGTATGGCATTCCATGTATCAGGGAAGAAGGGGGGATAGAGGAGTCACTGCTAAAGTCCAGAAGTATAAGTGATTCCAGATATGAAAGGTTCTATAAAACTCACAAATTCACTCCACCGGCAAATAAAGAACTTGAAATAAAAAATACATAATTGAAAACTAAGAACCTAGAGTTGGTTAAATCTAAAACTCATAATGAAGATCTTGTTACAATGATGGAACTTTTCTTGTTGTCCACACTTTTTCTTACTACTGGTGATGGAAGTTCCATCCACTGTAAGTACATAGGCTTCTTAGAGTCAGTAGTTAGAGTCTCCTGGCCTCATCTGATTCACAAGCATATCATGGAAAGTGTAGCAAGAGAGTGTACTGAAGGATCTTACATGTACTTATTGGTGAGTTGAAAATTAAATTATCTTATGTATAATGAACTGTGTATTATAACTAACTTTTGTAAATCGTGTTAGTGCCGATAATTAACTAAGATAATTCTTTTTCATCCCAGGTTTAGCTTGCTTAGCATTCCAAATTAATACCTCAGTGGAGAGTGGAAGAAAAAGATGATGAGAAACTTTACCGTCCTAGATTTGCAAGATGGAAAATCAAAGATTTTTGCAAAGCATTGGATTTGAATTTTTCTCAATTTGGATAGGTAACTTGCATTACTTTCCAGAATTTTACCACCTTAGTTGAACTGTAAAACATTGTATTTGCTTCAATTTTTTTAGGAGGTCATTCCTTCCGGTGAACTCTCAGGTGTTTTGCCCTATATTTATGTGGATGGAGTTCATTCTGTCTCTCAACTATTTAATTTCCTTGTTTTCCTATAGGAGTTCATCCTATTTGGTGGACTCTTAACTTCATCCTGTTTGATGAACTATCTGTTGTTGGCTATGCTTATGTGGTTCATTGGTTGATGAACTCCATTTTTCTCATTGAGATTACATTTCCTTGTATATATGCAGCTGTCACCAAAATTCTTGGAGACTTACACCGTAATTGAACAAAAAATAATGAGTCAACTGAGGATGAAGACGAAGGTTGAGATTCTTGAACAGGAATATGATATTATGACCAAATAGAAGCGCTGAAAGATAAACATGATGAAGAGTTGAGAACATTAAAATCTAAATATGCTGCAAAGGTCAAAAGAATGAAGCAAACCATGTAGGTGAAATAGCAGATCTAGAAAATGAAGCAAAATGAACTAGAAGGAAAGCTTGCAGAAATGACCGTTGTGAAGGACTCTTTTCAGAAAAAGATGGACTCCCTGGCTACACACTTGAGATCAAAGACAGCTGAAGTTGATGACATTCTGCAAACAAAAGGCGTTGAAAGTGTGATCAAATACATGTCAAATTTGACAACAGAGTTCTTGCAACGCTCTTTCCAAACTGAGTACCAATTGGCATTTTTGTCTGCTCAACTTAAAGATGAACTGGATGCTGATATTCAAGTTGATAATGGAGTTGAAATGCAAAATCAAGGTAATAATGATGGTGTTGAAGTGCCAGACAAAGTGAATGTTGAAAATCATCAAGGTGATAATGATGGATTAGAAATTGAACAACATGATATTGTTCCTAGTAACAATGAAGAAGCTGTTAATCTAAATTCTGATGAAGGTGCTAGTGGAATTTATTTCAATTTCCCAAGGTATCATATTCATGATATTTCCAAGGAAATGTGTTTCAGTGATCTGGAGTGTAACCTATAAAACTTGATGCATGAACAAGAATTTAGAGGGTTTCTATCAACCAGCAGTTCAGATGGAGAGTTCTTCTAGCAAATGATCCGCAAGGATTTCATATGGATATAGGTAATATCCTTTTTCTTCTATTTGTCAATAATGTTTATTTTTTTAATCTTGTTTTTGTGTCCTTTCATCTATTCTTCACAATGAACTGTGATATTTTTCAGATTATTTCTAGAAAATATAACATTTTATCAACTTGTAGTAGGAGTTCGTTCTATGCAATGAACTGTTCTAACTGTTAGTTCATTCTGAAAAGATAAAACAATTATTAATTCCTTTTATGCTTAGTTAATTCTGAACAATGAATACGTTAGGAGTTCATTATGTAGAATGAAAGTACATTAGTTCTTATTGCTAGTTCATAGTACTTAATGAACTGCTATCTGTCAGTTAAAATAAATGCTTATTATTCCTTTTTCATTTAGATGAACTGCAAATCTGTGTAGTTGATTAACTTGTAGTAGGAGTTCATTCTATGCAATGAACTGTTCTAATTGTTAGTTCATTATGAAAAGATAAAACAGTTATTATTTACTTTTATGCTTAGTCCATTCTGTAGAACGAAAGTACATTAGTTCGTATTTCTAGTTCATAGTACTTAATGAACTGCTATATGTCAGTTAACATAGATGCATATTATTCCTTTTTCAATTAGATGAACTGCAAATTTGTACATTGCTGGAAGGAGTTCTTGAAGAGCATGCAAGTCTGCAAATAGATCAAGTAGATGTAAAACTTCAGAACAATGAAGAGTTGACTGAAAATGAAGTTGATGTAGCTTTAACAGATACGCTGCAACAAATAAAATGTAGTCGTCATTCTTTCTCCATAGGGGTGTCATAGATTCATGCTGAGACAACAAATAAGATTGAGACTATTTCACAGATTCTTGCAGATTTGAACCAACATGGTCTTGGTTCTTCACAGGATAACACAGAAGGGACACCAATTCAAGACATGGAAAAACATGGCATGATTACAAGAGGCAAAAAAGCAGGAAACCCCATTGGAGAAGATTTTGTTAGGGGATCATAATTCAGTGATAGGAAAAACCTCAGAATCAGGTTAAAATTGCAAAGAAAAACAACTGAAAGGACTCCTAAACCTACTGATGACCAGAAGAAGAAAGCCTAGGAGAAGAAGAGGAAAAATGTACCTAAGAAAGGCAGCAAGGGAGATGAAAACCCCGCTCCAAGCAAAAGGAAAAGAGGGAATGAACAAGAAAATCTTTCAGCAGAGAAGACGGAGCAAGAATAACAGGAAACAGTGAGAAACTATATGCCAATCGTTCCAGATATCGGGGACCTGAAAAGTTCCCCATACTTCTCCATATTGAATAGACAGGAAAAAAGATTGTTGACTACCTAGTACAAACATGCTATGAGAAGGTAACAAAAAAAATAAATTAAAAACAGCATATTAGGAACTCGCATTTATTATTGTTTAAAATGAACACATATAAAAATTTTCAGTTCATTGTATAGAATGACTGGTATCCTATAGAATGAGCTTGTCGTTTGTTGATATATAACTTGTTGTTTATCGTTTTGCAGTCAAGCAGCTTGGGTTGACAAAGAAGGGAGTTCAAGAACAACATTTTTTGTATTCCATATTTATTAATAGATCCCTTCTTTAATACTCGAGGAACCGGTGGAACTTCATCGACTAAGCTAATTTGTAGCTTTTACAAGAATGTTGTTGGTGAATCACAAAGAAGGGAGTTCAAGAATGGGCAGTAGTACGCACTACTATGGAACTCTTGAATGTTCATAATCATTTTATGTGAACTATGGTGCATGGTTGTTAATGACTTTGTATGATCTTCTTTGTTAATAAAATCTGTTTATACGGCTTTGGTAACTATTCTTGGTATAAATCCGGGCGAAAAAGATTGATTCTACCCTCTAAGGACAAATCATCTTATATGTGCATTACGAGTTTGTCTTGATTCCTAGGAAACTTTTTATGAGAATTTATTCTTGTTTTTGAGAAGGATTACTAGAGTTTGGAATAGCAATTATTGTGATTACACATAGCTATGTCCAACATTTTCATCTTCATGTTTTTATATTTATTGGTTTAAACTCTAAATTTGTTTGGAAGATGATTTTTGCAGTATTAATCTTTATGGTTCTATATATTGCAATTGTTATGGGATATGTGTGTTTGCGTCCGTGAACTATGATTGTCCCATATCTTGTCAAAAATAAAGTCTTTCATAAGTCGATATTCTTATATTGATAAAGGAATGAATGGACTTTTGACAAATACAAAAGTTAAGCCTATATTGTCAATTATTGATGGAAGATAGGTTAAACTATTTTGTTTTTCAAGGATTATGTTTATTTTATGTCATGGTGCAAATTGTGATGGAAAATATAATGAATCCTTGTGTATTCCGCAGTAATTGATCTTCCCTGATCCATATTTTTTGTGTATTAATGTGAGGCTCCGTAATGTGTCTTATGTTGAGCACTAAAATAATCAAAGTTGATTATTTTAATGGTTAGCTTTGTTTTTGTTCCATAAGGTACTTTATGTCGAGCATATTGAACTAAATTAATCATCTTGTTTGGTTATTTAGTTATGACTCTGTAAGTTTTCTTATGTTTGAGCGCTTTTGACTGGGTTGATTATTTTCATGATTAACTTATTCATTGCTCCATAGATTCTCTTATGTGAGTATGGCCAATTAAATTGATTACTTTTTGTGATTAGTTTGATTGTGTATTTCGATTAAATTAATCATGGGTTCTCTTGTGGTTAATTTAATTGAGTATTTTGGATTCAAATTCATACTTGTATGTGATTTGTTATGTCCAAAGAAATCCTTTTTTTCCTTCGAAATTAAGGTTGCTCATGTTGTTCTTTCGGGAATGACATATTATGGGGGAGATTTCTTTTTGAACTTGCGCTTAATTGCCATATCTTTGTGGGGAGTGCGGCTGTGGAATATTATATGGGTTATCTTGTATCTTTAAACTCCTTGATGAATGCATTTAGCTTTGGCTTTATGATTGAATCTAAATAAGATGATGTGTGTTTCTTTCTTTTGGTCATGAAATGTCTCTTTCGGAAATTTCATTAGGATCCCGTTCTTGTACCTTTGCCAATTTTATTGACAAAAAGGGGGAGAATTAATATGTATTTCACACTACAAATACATATGGTTTTCGGATCATTATGTAAGGGGGAGTGGTTTCCATGTGAGATGGATTATTGACTAAGGGGGAGTGATACATATCACCATAGTATTGTTGTTGAAGTTGTGATACAATTGAACTTTGACGTTGTGTAATGATACTATGACACTGTATAACAATGATTGAGAACTCTTATTTTCTTATAGTTATAGCTACGGATTTTCAACAACGATGATGCTAAACTTAAAACCTTTGGGATCATTGGAGTACTTGGAAGTGACGAAGATTTCGAGTAATGTTAAAGATTAGACATGTGGAATAGGAGCTACAAAAGTTAATTTATTTATTTTTTGTATTCCATGTGTATTAATAGTTTTGCCACTAAAATTGACAAAGTTAGAGCATTGCTCGGTCGAACTCGCATGTGTTTCTATCTCAAGCATGTTTGTCAATGTTAGTGATCAAAACTATAAGTCTTGATTTCTAGCCTATGTAGCTAAAGGTCTCGGACTAGGATAGAAAGTGTAGTTGAGCTCAAGAACTCCATGACAATCATTATACAAGACGAAGGACTACTCGAGGAACCGGTGGAACTTCATCGACTAAAAGGCATGTGGAGACTTGAACTTATCTGTCACTCAAAATTCTATTTACTCTATCTCCTACTCTTGAGACAAAAGTCGTTTAGACGTATAGAATTTCATTATACACAATTGCTATTTCGAGCCGAGTTTAACTCGCCTATCTATTTCTCAAAATATGTGTTGGTAACCTTTCGCTTTAACCGAATTCATCTTTACCTAGTGACGAAAGTCATGTTATGTTTCAATCACTTTGGAAATTGCTCTGACGAAAAATGGTTTGTGAATAACGGCTATATAACGTTCTTTGAGAATGTTTCAATGATTGAAATGAGAGTTTAGATTACATAACCATTGGTAGGATATAATCATTGTTGTGGAAACACATATATGTATAAGTCCTTATTCCTTGAACCAAAGTTTGCGAACTTTGTTGATCAAGAGAAATGATAGTGACGCAAGCCAAGTCCGCGAACTGGCGGAAGTTCTCACCCGAGAATTTCTGCTGGAGTTTGTGTACTCCTTCCATGAACTTAAGTCCGCGAACTTGAGTAGGTTATATCTAAAACCGGTTGTTCTTGAACTAATGTTTATTTAAACTAAGGAATGCTTTTGCAAACCGTGGCTATAAAGTTCATAAACCTATTCGAGTGAATCAAACCTTTTTTACTTCGATTGTGTCTTATGTAGTTACATAAGATCTAGGAAATTGAACAACTCTCTAACTAGTTCATTTGAGTCATTTGAACTAGTTATGGTGAAGAAGAATATGGTTGATATGAGAGTGATCATATGGTAAACCATTTGGTTGACTATTGTTGAATCAACAAATGTTAATGTTTGGGTACGGTTCATAAACCCAAAATTGAACATTTCATTTGTGTGTAACAAGCTAAGTTTTCGATCCAACGGTTGAGAAATATTAGCTTGAATCTAATCAAAGTTTTCATCTAACGGTGAATATTGAATGCTTTGTTACCAAGATAACATTGATTGCAAACCCTGATTTGAAAGACTATATAAGGGAGAACTCTAGCAACTGGGAAACCTAATCCCCACACTTTACGTGTGATACTAGTTTGCTAAGCTAGAGTCGATTCTCCTTTAACCTTTGGTTTTCTTCTTCTAAAACCAAAGTTAACGACTTAAAGACGCATTGGGATTGTGAAGCGGCACCGATACTACTTTTCTTGTAATTGTGTAATCTGATCTTGTTGTTTCTATCGCATTTAGCACGATTGAATAATTTTCTTGAGATTTACATCTCTCGATAGGCAGAAGAGAAAAAGAAATCACAAACACTTCGTCTCATCATTTGTGATTCCGCAATATATTTTTTTTATTGGCCGATTAAGATTATTGTGAGGTAATCAATAATGCTAGGTTGTTCTTCGGGAATATAAGTCCGGGTTATTGATTGGTTCCTGTTCACCTTGATTTATCAAAATACGGAACAAAACTCATAGGTTTATTCATGGGAGACGAATTTATCTATTCTGTAGATTTTTCTGTGTGATACACATTTGTTTATTAAAGTCTTCGACTTTGGGTCATAGAAACTCTTAGTTGTGGGTGAGATCAGCTAAGGGAATCAAGTACGTAGCATCTTGCTGGGATCAAAGGCGTATGAGCATAACTATACCTTGTATCAGTGTGAGATTGATTGGGGTTCAACTACAGTCCAGACTGAAGTTAATTTGGAGTAGGCTGGAGTCTATAGCGGCTTAATACAGTGTGTGTTCAATCTGGACTAGGTCCCGGGGTTTTTCTGCATTTGCGGTTTCCTCGTTAACAAAATTCTGGTATCCGTGTTATTTCTATTTCGCATTATATTTGTTTATATAATTGAAATATCACAGGTTATGCGTTGTTCAATCAATTAGAATATCCGACCTTTTGGGTTGTTGATTTAAATTGATTGACACTTGGATATTGGTCTTTGGTACCATCCAAGTTATCTCCCTTTGATAAAGGCTCACAGATTTCTATTTGCTTGAGTAAAGATCAAATCGAGAGATTGAGATATAAACTCTTCGATATAATTTTTATTTAGATTGAGTCTGACTGTATAGTTGATTCTCTAGAAAGTATATTGGAGTTTGTCCATACAGATTTGTAATCGAATTTTTGGGTGTGGTTGTTAGACCCCCGTTTTTTCAACTATTGACTTCCAATGTACTCTTACAGTAGTTCATCATGTTAGGTGTCTACACTTTAATTGAACAATTATTTTCATCCCCGAGTTTCTCGGAGGAGAGTACACTTTAACTGAACAAGGAATACTGGCCGAAGCAAGAATAAAGACGAAAGTTGAGTTTCTTCAAGAAGCATATGACGATATGGCTAGTCAGGTAGAAAAACTGAAAACTGCACATGTTGAAGAGTTTGAAGCAATTAAAGCTAAACATGCTAAGGAGAATAATGAGTCGAAAGATTCTTTTGGTAAAAATATTGACCTCCTTGCTAAATACTTGGCATCAAATAAATCTGAAGTTGATGGCGTTCTGAAAAGCGAAGGACTTGAAAAAGCAATTGAATACATGACTAATTTGAAAACAAAATTCTTACAAATTGCTTTTGACAATGAAGTTAATTTTAATGATGGATTGAATGATGGTTTGAAAGATACTGGTGGTGAAAAAGAAGCTAAAAATTTTACAAAAGCAACCAGTTCATGCTGTTCTTCCTGAAGATGAAAACTAAAGCATGGATTTAAGTAAAAAAAGACTTGTTTTGTGTTACAATGTTTGATTTTATACTAGTTTTGTAATATGAACTAAAAACTGTCTACAA
The DNA here is from genome assembly GCA_023531295.1 of Papaver armeniacum. NCBI lineage: Eukaryota > Viridiplantae > Streptophyta > Magnoliopsida > Ranunculales > Papaveraceae > Papaver > Papaver armeniacum. Next base: position 677,037 of record JAJJWW010018582.1, on the reverse strand, counting down.
TGAACTTGTAAACTAAGATGCAGTAATACCAGATGTTGAGAATCAAGATGGACAAAAACCAGATGATGTTAGTGAAAGGATGGAAGCTGGTGAAATAGAAACCGGTGGATTTCTTCCTGAGAATGAAACCCAAAGCATGGATCTAGGTAAAAAAAAGACATGTTTTGTATTACATTGTTTGATTATGGATCTAGGTAAAAAAAAAGACTTTTTTGTATTACATTGTTTGATTTTATACTAGTTTTATACTATGAACTATAAATTGTCTACAATGAACTTGTAAACTAAAGAAATACCAGATGCTGAGAATCAAGATGCACAAAAACCAGATGATGTTAGTGAAAGGATAGAAATTGATGAAATGGAAACCGGTGGATTTCATTCTAAAAATGATCAATAAGTGGATATAGGTAATGTTTTCTTTTCTAAAATCCATTTGCCTGAATTTGTAGTTCATCCTGTTGAATGAATTCAGACTGGTCATTATCCATATTCTTATGAACTTCTGTATAACTGGATAATTATTTTTTACTTACTCAATTATTTATAACAGAAATTCAGAGCATGGTGGGTGGCCCAGAAGATGGTGGATGTAAGATTAAGTCAGAGCATGAAACTCCACCTTCTGTAGAGACAGCTACACAAATGATCAGTGCATAACCCAGAGCAAAGATACCCATAACGGCATAAAAACCAGTGTCAAAGCATAAGACTACCCATATTGCTAATGCTAATATAGATGGAAAAAGGAAAAAAGTAGAAACTGAAGATTTAGTAGAAGCTGAAAATAAAGAGAAAAAAAAAGAAAGAAGATCAAAATGCAGATGTTCAGGGACAGTTAGAAAGTTTGACTCCGCCGGTTGCTGAAAATCGGGTTGCACAATCGCCACTACCAAGAAGAGCCATAATTGATATTACACCTAATCTACCTGACCTACAAACATCTCCATTTTTCTCAATATTCAATGATGTTCAGAAGGAAAAATTTGAAAAATTCTTCAACAAAGCTATGGATAAGTATGTTATTAGTTTAACCTTTTTATAACTTAGTCTTAGTAGTGTATTGATTGTTTATGTTAAACATATAAGTTATTGTTTTATATGTTTGCATCCAGTCGGCTTGGAAGGCAGTAGAACCACCTTTGCTAGGTGAAGAAAAACCAAATGAACTGTCAATGCAAGCTAGTGAGATCGTGTCACTCCTGTTCAATAAATACTTGGACAACACCTTACTTTTCTACTACAAGTTCATAATAAATAAAGCTGCAAAAAGAGAGAGAATGAAATTGGGGAGCCGGGACAGTGTGACTCCAACAAGATACATTAATTTTGCAATTATGCCTCCAACTGCATTTGTAAGTGTATATTACCTCAAACTTCTAATGAAGTTCTAATTTTGTCTATAAATTTTGTCTAATAATGATGGATAAAAACCAAAATGAACTCATAACTTGCTTATTCATTTTGATAAATTAACCAACTACTTTTATCTATTCATTTTTATAAATACACTCTTTAATAATGATACACATTACTTGATGTTTAACTGTTTTTCTTTTCAGACACATTTGCAAAACGAGAGGAATACATATGTAAATATAGAAGTTCATGGTTTTATACAAAACATGGACAACAAGACCCAGAAGCTATTAATTCCAATAAACTTTGACACAAAAATTGGCAAAGCTAAAGCTAAAGGGCTTGTAGGGGATCACTGGCATCTGCTAGTATTTGACGTTGCTAAACAACATTGGGAGCACTACAACTCCTGCATAAGAGGTAACCTAGGTAAGCAATGTGGTACTGATGCAGGAAATATGGCTGATTATTGCATGACATACATCAACAAATAGCTTGAAGCTAATAACATGCTAGTATGCAGTACTGTTGTCTTTGAAAAACTACAACGAATACCGGAACAAGGATCAAATCCAGATTGCCTGTTATATACATGTTACTGGATAAAGAGAAGTATCAAGCCAAAACCCAATACTTATTTCAACAAAACTCAAATGATGAAAAAGATGCAACTGAAGAGAGTTGATATGGCTTTCAAGCTTCTTACTGCAACATGAGAAATGAAGATAGTTGGGGTGAATTGACTAATGGCGACTACTTGAACAATGTCGCATATGATCTTGGTTTAAATTAAATAGAACAACTTTATTAAACATATAGTTTTAGTTCTTTTGTTTGAACAGCTTGAACAACTTTGTTTTCTATCATTTTGTAGTTTTAGTTCTTTTCTGTTTTCTCAATGAACTGACAGTTTTAGTTCTTTTTTTTCTTCTCTAGTATCAGTTCAGGTATGTTTTTTGGATGACATATTACACATGAATTAACTTAAATATGTGTTTTCTATGAAAAAAAAGCATGTGGAAAACAGATTAATCTAAGAAAAAATGGATTGTTGGTGCCTGAAATTTTCATATGAACTCAGTCCTATAAAGTGTATGATCCTATGTAAAACAGAATTTACTTGGTTCATTTTAGTACAAAATTTATTTGGTTCATTCCAAAAAATCAACCTTGCCTATATGGTAAAATTGATTCAAGAATCCAAGTTCATTTTGGACACTGAACTCTAAAATCAGTTCAGTCGGTTCATCTGAATAAATGAACAGCATTTCATTAACATACCAATAAAAAGGTTCATTCTAAAAGATAAACTATAACAACATCTTTTCTAAAACAAAAAAATAGAAGTTCAAAATACCAAAGTGAAAAAGGAATATTAAAACAATACTAATAGCAGTTCAACATCATACTACTCCAGCAGTAATTCACGACAGGTATCTTTGTTGTGATTCCCAATCTTCTTGCAATTAGAGCACTTCATAGGCCTCATCTCCTTCTCATAAGCACTGCGAATACGCTTCTTTGGTGGTCTTCCTGGAGATGGCCTTGGAATACCAGGTAGAACTATGTCTTCAGGTTCATACACTTCAGGCCTATCACAGTTGGGAATGGGTCGAACTGCAGGAGCATAAGAATTACGAAAATTATTTGAACCAAAATAAGGCTGAATATACATCAAAATCTCAGCACCCTTGAGAGTAATAGCAGCAGTGGCATGTGCACAACGGAAACAAAACACTTTCCATCTCTGGAAAGTACATGTCATCTGCATAAGATCAACAACATGAGAGCTGGGAGAGTGCACCTCATAGATTTCGTTACCTGACTCGGTAACATTCCATGGACGACCTATATCGACATGTTCCTTCAGTATAGCTTTGTATACGGGAGTCAAACTATCTTGATAAGTTCTACCAAGCTTGCACATTTCTAAACTCATCCTCATAATCTTTATTCTGAGCTCATCAACAAGAGAAGCTGGAGGAAAATTCCTTTCAAGATGAATCCAGTTTTTGAAAGATTCTACAATACTTGATGAGTGTGTCTCATACCTACATCCTATGAAGAAAGCATTTGCCCAGTGCTTGGGATAGATATTTCTAATGTACTTGGCAACCCAACCACATCTAATGATGCACATGTCATTCAAAAAAGACTCATATTTAGCAATGCTGTAACAGTATGTAGCTTTATGGAACAAATCCAGTACTTGTTTATACTTCTCATGTCCTTTCTTGATAAGGAGGTTATTCTTCAAATGATAAAAACAGTAACTATGATGCGAGTTAGGAAAAAACTTAAGAATACCTTACTTTATCCCTTCATGACGATCAGTGATAAAGGTGATAGGATGAGAGTCGACACAATACTGCAAGTTTTCCATGAACCAATCCCAACCTTCAATGGTTTCTGAAGGAACTAAAGAAAACACGAAAGGAAAGAAACCTACAGAATGAAAAGGAAACAAAATAACTAAAACTTTCAGTTCATTGAGAAAGCATGAGATGAAACTGCCAATTCATTTAGAAAACTATCGGTTCATTTAGAAGTATGAACTAAAAGCTGTCAGTTCATTAGGAACTATGAAGCTAGCAATATGAGATAATCAAGAAGAAAAACAATCAGTTCATCAAGAATTGTGAACTAGCAATATGAACTAATAAAAAACAATCGGTTAAGTACCAACTATGAACTAAAAATCAAAGAATTCAGTCAGTTCATATGAAAGAAAAATGTGAGTTATACAGAAAACAAAGAAATTTACCTTGGTTCCCATTCACGCCAGTGGCATCCATCAACGTTCACTTGAATCTTCCCTTGAAACATTCCCTATGCTTTATTGCATCACAATAAAGCATATGGCGAATGAACTTGTATCCTTCCATACAGGCAGCAAAACAAATAAAAAGCCTCTCAAACCGTCTCGTCTCTTTATTATATTCAAAATTAACATAGCTGCCAGGATTGGTAGCCTTTATTGCTTTAACATACTAAACAAGATCTATAAAACTTTATACATCATCGCCATATATCTCTGCCTGAGATGCTTCATTCCCTTTATAAGCATGATGGTATTTTATGTTAATACCGTAACAACTCTTCACCTGAGCAACCATATCCACAGGCTTTATCGACGGATTTGACTGTATTTGATCATTGAATAGATGTTCAATCAATTTCTTCTTCACAGGTGTAGATGGTGGATTTTCGCCAAAGGCTAACATCGTAAAACCATAATTGTACATACTCCTGATCCATAAATCATATGATTATTTAGGCTCATGTCTCTCATTGAAGCATGAAAGTTCATGCCGTGTAGTTGCAGGAAATCCCACACTACACCACTCACAAGAATCTACCCAATCGAATTATTTTAAAATGAACAATTATAATTTTTATTGATCAAACTCACAAGTATTACAAGATGAAAAGGAGAAAAGCTAAAGAATTACAATATCTCTAAACTTTCTCTCTCCTAATGACTTCCTCAACACTCGAAAAAGATCTCTCTTCTCTAAAGTCTATTCGGCCCTTTATATAGGACATTACAGAGTGGATGACAGCTAAGCTGTCCTTTATTTTCGGATATGGCTTGCGACATCCTCGCAAGTTTACACATGTTAAATCTCGCGACACTCCTCAATCTCGCTACATCTTCACATCTTTCTCGTGTTTTGGCTGTCGTCATCCGTTACGTCGTTTTTATTTTCATCCCGCGATGTCTTCGCAGTGTGTCATTTATGGATTTCGCGATAATCTTGATGTTGCGATATTCTGATCCTACATCTTGCCTCTTCTCATGTCTTCTCTGCGGAGAAGAGAATGTCATGAGAACTAGCATTTTTAAAATGCCGCAGTTGTTCATTTTTTCATATATTTCGATGCTTTCATGATTCTGTACTATTACGCAGAATTTATTACACGTGTCTCTACTTCCATCCATTTCTCGACACGTTCCTTTCAACCATTATTTCTCAACCGTTCACGTCCCTTCTCGCATTAAATGCATTTATCTTCTCGATAATTCTTCCCAATATATAGTTTTCTCACCCTCCTCTTCTTCTTTTTTACTTTCTCTGCAATTTTTCTTCCATTCTCCTCCGTAATTTCCGCTCCTGTTACTGTAAGTTTCTTCTTCTTCTTTCTTTTGATCTTCAGTTCTTCATTCATTCCCATACTAAAAATGGCTCCAACCGGCCGCAAATATGAACAACTCTTGGGAGACATTCAAAAAGATTTGCTAGAAAGAGGTTTCACATTATCCACTATTCATGATCAAGAACCTAAATCCATCCTCTCTGCCAAACTGTTTACTCAGGCCAAAACACGAGAAAGATGTGAAGATGTAGCGAGATTGAGGAGTGTCGCGAGATTTAACATGTGTACACTTGCGAGGATGTCGCAAGCTAGATCCGAAAATAAAGGACAGCTTAGCTGTCATCCACTCTGTAATGTCCTATATAAAGGGCCGAATAGACTTTAGAGAAGAGAGATCTTTTTCGAGTGTTGAGCAAGTCATTAGGAGAGAGAAAGTTTAGAGAGATTGTAATTCTTTAGCTTTTCTCCTTTTCATCTTGTAATACTTGTGAGTTTGATCAATAAAAATTATAATTGTTCATTTTAAAATAATTCGATTGGGTAGATTCTTTGAGTGGTATAATGTGGGATTTCCTGCAACTACATGCCGCAAGAACCTCTGACTGAGAATACTATCTCTCAGAGTATATGTAGATATGTAGTCTCTCAACTGAGGCAACGGCATATCTCATGAATACTGAGCAATTTCAGTAATTATTTCTATATAGTATCGAAAGATTGGACGGCTCCTAGACAGCTTGCCTGCTAGTATAGAGCAATAACATCTTCAGGATGTAACAATGTTTTCCCTGACTATATAAAAGAAATATGACGCTTCAACAAGCTCATATTACTCGACTCTTGATAGGTGTAGAATACACCTTATTGTAGAGTTTATGCTTTCTTTGCGAGTTTTCTTGTAAATTATGTATCTTATGTGTGCTTTTGAGTTTATTAGGTGCAATGGAGTCATTTGGAGCAAAAAGACCAATTAGAATTCGTTCAAATACAAGATTTCTACTTTTCATTGTGTAGAGGACGAGAAGATGAAGACAATGCCGAAAGAATGGAGTCATTCCGAGTTCGTATGAAGAAGTTATGAGCAAAACAAACTTGAAGCATAAAAGGGCAAGTGTTATTGACACCCCAACTGTAGGTTAAGGGGTAGTCTTTCTGTTAAGGGGCAATCAAGCTTCAAAGGAATTGCTCAAGGGAGTCAGCGTCATTTACTTGGGGAAATCGGAAATTGAATCAAGTTATAGACACCCGCTCAATTCACTAAGGACACCTCCTTCAGCTTATAATCCACAAATTAGGTCGAGTCCGACCATGTTATCACACAGTTCAGCTTTATCTTTACTGAACCAAGACAACATTGCTGCCAAGAGTTTATGCCGGCGAAATCTGGGTTGGAATGGCCAGTCGAGATGTGTTAAGAAGGTATGAAGAGAATATGGGTTCATGGGTTAGTATGAAAACTCTAATGACAAACCAAGAAATCCAGGAGAAGACTTGAATTGCTTGCCATCACTTGTTGAAGATGAATGAAGGAGATTAGTAAGCTTATATGCTACCGATGAATGATTTGAATGAATGGGTTTGTGTTTTAAATGTCAAATACAATGCGGGAAGGAGCAGTGAGCTTTAGAGTCACCCAAACAAGCTTAGAACTAATTACTAGTATCCGCATACAATGTGCTTGTAAAAGGCCTCGAACGACCTCGGCTCCCAGCCTGGTTATCGATTGTGTATGAAGGGACTGTTGCCATTAATGGCAATATTAACGATGAGTCGAGGGTTGAGTAGAGTTAAGCTCGAGAAAGGCTGATTATTTGATGGAAGTTTGTGGCAGGGAATGATGGCAGTGATGCCATTTTGGAGTTGTGTGAACTGCCGTGGAGAGTGATGGCTGCTGGGTAGTGACAAAAGGGAATGGAGAAGAAGCGTATTCAGCAATGATGGAGTTGTAACGTTTGCTGTAGCTTGGCAGAGGCATGAATGCTGGCGGCTGCTGAGAATGAAGGCTAGAGAATGGCTAATGGTGTCGACAACAACAAGAGATGGATAAAGGAAGTAGAGCTGGTTTCGTACGGAGTGTTGCCAGTCTTTTATACACAATGACTGATGCTACTGGCCAAGAAACGTGCCATGGACGAGGTGCGAGATGGAGATCTGTGTTGATGTTGTTGAACTTGCCGAAGGTGCTTTAGCTATAGCCGGACAGAAGCTGGTGCCTGAAAGAATAAAGACTGTTGCTGGTTTAATTGGTTGGTTCGACTGAAGATGGATATGATGGATGAACTACATGTCGGTGGTACTGAGGCAGAGAAGAGAAATAAGGAAATTGGGTATGTTGATAACAGTTCGCAGTGGCAAGGCATGAATTTGATAAGAGAACGAAGTTGTGGATGGTGGTTGTATGTCTGGGGCTTGGTTTTGCTGGTGATACAGCTATTGCCATGAAAATAATTAAGAAAACAAGTTCTGGGATTGTATGAGTGGTTGTATACTTTCATGACAGATATTCAGGGAAGAATTGGGTTGAACTACTAGTTGTTCGAGGCATTCGAGGTTATGCTCAGCCTTGCACCTGCAATGGACTGAGGTAATGGCGAGTTGTGCGATAATTGGCCAGCCATGGGCTGAAGGGAGTTGCAGGTGGTGCAGTGAATACAAGAGCTGTACACTGAATTTAGATGCTGATTGTGATGCTGCTGATGGCGATGTAGCTGGGAGTGAAGTGCAGATGAGCTCGGCAGTGATGTTGTTTTGATGGAATGAAGTGTCGTGGATGCGTTAAGCTGTGGCGATGAAACTGAACCCGGTGGTTTACAGTGGCAGTGGCAGCTGTATGCTGTGTTTGGTGGTGCAATTGGCTAGGATGGGTTCAAACTGCAGGTTGAGAAGGCTGTGAACTAGAAGGAGCAGGAGCAAACTGAACTGGAATGGCTAATGCTGCAGAAATCGTGCGAAAATGGAGCGAAATTGGTAAGCCGGTGAGCATAGTTCCGGTAGCCGGATTTCAGAGGTTAAAGTGTCGATCGCAATATTTCAGTGAATCGCGAGGGGGGTATGAGTCGGATGCAAGAATTGATGGCCGGACATATGAGCTACGGACCACGCTTTTGGGTACGTTTTCGCAAGAACAAGAAATTGGTTTATGTGGTATTTTGTGAATGTTTGAATTGCAGAGAAATGGAGTTGAGCTTCTGGGAGTGTGCACTTGCCTGGTGACGTCTTCCAGTACTTCAAGTGATCGGAGAAAGTTTTCCGGTGACCGTATTCCGGCGCCGGTGGCCGGATTCCGGCGATGACGTCATCAATTCCGGTGACGCTTTTGGACCCAAAATTCCAGAGACATATTTTTCACTCCTGGGCTTGGTGGACCAACTTGGAGACGGGTTTTGAGAAGAATTAACCTAATTTTGGGAAAGTATCCTTATGGGGAGAAAAGCATATATATAGAAAATTCTTTTCTAAACCTAGAGACATCTCCATGAGGGAGACTTCTACTTTTGTTCTAGGGTTTCACATGATAGGTTCTTCTAAACTCTTTATGATGATTTCCAAAAACACAAGTAACTAAGTTTTTATTATTGGTTGAAGATGTAGTTGGATTTTGCAACCAAGTTATGATTTTTATGAATTAGTTTTCTCTCAATATTATCGTTTGATTTCTACGGGTTATAATAATTGCATGATTAACGTATTGCAATATGATTGAATGTTTGTTTAGTTAAGTCTAGAATTGATTGAACTCACATCCATATCTATAGCTATTTTAGGGTTTTCATCGAGCGATAACCTTGAATACGAGTAGCATGATATGATTCTAGGTTGTAGTGATACATCCTTGTATTCATATGCAGAAATTGACCTTTGTCCGAATTGTTTGCGCAATGTATTACAATTGCATTGATTAGCCTATTTCGAAAACTTAATGCTCCTAGGAATTGAACTTAATTAGCGCAAGGCGTTAGGTTATTCTTTAGGTAGAATTCACATACGCAGCCCTAATAATGTGTGTGTGATGAATTAGGGAATTAATAGATTATCTTGCTCTCTTGATTCTCTAGGCTTTTGATGATAGCGAGATTAAATACGAATTCTATTCATATATTCATAAACTTGTTTACAATTGAAGATGAAACCTTTATCCAATATTTCACATCCTTGATTTGCGTACTTTATTTTCTTTTTGTTTATTTTTATTTACACAATCAGAAATTCTTCCGGGTGTTTTATATAGGAAACCATAACAATTTGACAACCTAGACCTCTCTGTGGGATCGATCCTTTCTTGCCCTTGCTATATTTATATTTTGAGTAGTAAGAAAGTGTAAATTATTTTTGACGCTTACGACAGCGATCAACTCTCGGATAATTAATGCTCCTAGACAGCATTCCTGCTAGTATAGAGCCATCAATTAATTATCTCTAATCCTTAAATTCATTAACTGAATATTCGGAAATATTATACGTTCTTCATAATATCTCATTACTTCATTCGTGGTTCTTACCAGCAGAATTCCATGGGTTAGTGATAAAAATTCAACATACGGGCATCTGAGCCGCTATCGAGTAAGCCCCGACCAAAATGGTGCAAGTGTATTCAATAATAATGCACTAACGAGCACCTGAATGCACGAACGAGCATTCCAAAACACGAAGGAACGATGAACCTATGCAAAATAGGAAGAAAAAAAAAATATTAGCTAAGACGCTAGGGGACTGGGCCCACCGTCCTGCCAATCACGCCGTGGCCAGTCCCACGCCTAATTCTTTATTTTGTCATGTTTTATTATTTTTCCTTAATCTCATGAATATCCCTTCATTTGAATAAATATCCTTTATTTTAAGGAAACTCCTCAGTTTCATGGTGTTTCCTCTGTATCAAGGAAATAATAAAAATTAGGAAAGGTGTCACGGGACCGAGCTCATTAGCCGGTCGGTCATGCCCTAGTTGTGGCTGGTCCCACACCTTGCATTCTTTATTATTTTATTATTATTATTTCCTTCATCCCATGAAATTCACTGGTTTCATGATATTTCCTTCATATCCAGGAAAAGATATAAAATTAGGGAAGACTCGCAGGACCGGGCCCTAGCGGGTCGACCATGCCCTAGTCGTGGCCGGTCTCACACGCCCCTTATTTTATTATTATTAATTATTATTGTTTCCTTCATCTCATGGAAACTCCTTCACTTTAAGGAAAACTCCTTTATTTCAACAAACTCCTTGATTTCATGGTATTTCCCTAAATCATGAAAATAATATAAAATTAAGAAAAGTGCTATGGGACCGGGCTTATTGGCCGGCCGGCCATGCATTATCCATAGCCGTTCCTATAAGATCAGAATATCGCAACATTAATATCCTTGTGAAATCTTTGAACGACACACTGCGAAGATGTCGGAGATTGGTTATAGAAATGACGTACTAGATGATGACAACCTGAACACGAGAAAGATGTGAAGACCTAGCGAGATTGAGGAGTGTTGCGAGATTTAACATTTATATACTCGCGAGAATATCACAAGCCAGATCCGAAAATAAAGGATAGCTTAGCTGTCATCCACCATGTAATGTCCTATATAAAGAGTCGAACAGGCATAAGGTTGAGGAGAGAGATCTTTTTGAGAGTGAGGAGATAGTTTTGAGGACAGATAAAGTCTAGAGTTGCCGTTGTATTCTTGGTTTCATTTCTTTCCTGTAAAATTTCTAAATCCAATTAATAAAAAGTGTGATTGTGGATCTTAAAGATGAATTGATTATTATGAATTCTTATGAGGGATGTATTGTAGTATTTCCTGCAACTACATAATGGCGCTAGAAACAGGGATTGAAGATTGATATTGTGATTTGAAAGAATTTGGAGTAGTAGATAAAGAATTTCATATAATTTTCAACAACTCATTAAGATTGAAAAATGGCTAGAAGAAGACATGCATCAAAACAACCAACAACTGTTAGAAGGAGTAGGAGACTTGCTGGAGAAGGGAGAAATGAAATGGAGGAATCTTCAAGAGTGAACACAAGAAACAATGGAGAAAATCAAGTTCAACCGCCAATTCAACGTACACCAATACAAAATAGAACTGTAGATTATGACAGAGTGAGTGTACATACTTGGCGATCAGATTTTGTAGATGAAATGGGAGAATAGCAGCAATTAGGAGAAAATGGACAAGAGGAGAGAGACCAAGAAGTAATTGGAGGAATAATTCATAGAAATGAAGAGATTGCAGCGTTAGAGGCATTGAGGCAAACAATACATGAAGAAAGGAGGTTATAAGCAGAAGAACGTGCAAATCTAACAAGGCAAAATCATGAGCTAAGGATGGAAAACATGAGATGACAAAATAGAAGGTCAAGAAGCACTATAAGATCAAGATTAGTTAGGGAAGAAGTAAGACGAAATTTGCATGTAGAAAATGCTAATGAAGAAACTCGAGAGGAAGTACAAAATCCAGACGAGGAACGTCGCGAAAGAAGAGAAGTAATGGAAGATCGTTATATCCAACATGGTGAAACTCTTCAAAACGGGAAAAACGATAGAAATCAAGGAAATAGACACCGTCAGGGGCGAAATAATCAAGATGGTGAAGAAAATCAGGAAGAAGGAAGGAGAATATTACATGGGAGAGAAGTACAAAGAAATCAACGAGTAATTGAAGACGAAATTGAAAGACACTATATTGTACAAGCAGATCTAGCTCACGAGAGGGAAAGACTAAGAGCATAAATGCAAAAAACAAGAGCTACAAGAGGCAATTCGCCAGAACAATCATGATAATCGAAAAAGGAGGCGTGAGCGAAATCGCAATAATGGTAATATCAATGAAGAATATGATAGAGTACAAAGGAGAACTAAAAAGCGGCAAAGAGGAGAAAATGAGAGATATAATGGTGTGCGAATTCATGAAAGAAATGAAAGAGAAGATCGCAGAGAAAGACGAGAAGAAAATGATGATCAAGAAAATCAAAACAGATATGAACGCAGAAGAAGAGAGGCGGAGTTAAAAAGACCAATGGAACCGAATTCTAGCGTAAATGAACAAATTTTGAAAGAGCTAGAGGAAATGAGAGGAATATTAAATAATAAAAGAGAAGGAGGTAGGAGACAATTGGATGAAGCTATAGAAGAAGCTGCGAAAACCCTATTCACACAAGAAGTATAATTAGGAGGAATCCCCCAAAGTGCAATTTACTTGCGTTAACCAACATTTTTGATGGAACAACTTGTGCAATACAACACATCAAAGCTTATGTGAGATTTATACTACAATGGGAAAACCATGATGCTATATTATGCAAATACTTTGCATCAAGTTTAACAGGAGAGGCCTTGAAATGGTTTGAAGGCTTGCCAAAGAATATTATAACATCTTTCAACCATTTACAGGCTATATTTTTAGGGGCGTATATAAGTAACAATTTCTCGCGACTTGGCATTGAAGATGTATTTGGGTTAAAGCAAAGGGTTGGCGAAAGTTTGAAACATCTAACCATGAGGTAGAAGAAAATGTGTAGCGATATGGGTGGTCGTGTGGACGAGAGATATCTCATTCTATCATTCATTAATGCTATGTTCGCAACCAATTTGTTATACATTCAAATTTTCAGAATCAAGAATACGATCACAATGACTGAGTTGCGAGAACTTCAGGAGGAATATATTGCTCTTGAGGAAAATCAAAATGAGATGGAATCATACCCAGTTGCGAACACAAGTTCAAAAGTAGCGAATGCAAGCTTGTTACCTAAGTTGATAAATATGGTGGCGATCACCTCGCAAGGACAACCAGAGATGGTAATGGGTGATAATCAGCAGAAGCTAGTAGCTATGGGGATTCGTGATCAAGAAGATTTCGAGAGAGAAAGAAACTTCTATAGACGTGGTGGAAATAACAAAATTCAAAGACTTGATCAGCCACAAGAAACTTATGGAGGTCAGAGGAAAAACTATCATAGGGGACAAGGAAGCCATAAGATAATATGGGAAGAAATCGAGATACCACCTCTGAATGCTAGCGTGGAGAAAATATGGGAAGCTGTAATCTTGATGGAAAATATACCAACACCATGGAACATGGGAAAGGAACCAACTCCAAACCAAAGAAGCCATGAATTTTGTTCTTATCACCATTTCCATGGACATACAACAAATGACTGAAGAAATATAAACAGAATCATTCTCAGGATGATAGATCAGGGAAAATTAAATCACTTTCTAGTAGGTAAAACTCAACCTCAAGCATTACCACCTCCTCCAGAAATTCGCAGGACAAACACAGCGAAAGAAAGAGAAACATTTGTGATAGAAGTTGGAGCAAAGGCAAAGAATCTGTTTTGTAAGTCTATTGTACATTCGTACAAGACAATCGAAGATTTTCATGATAATAATCTCAGCAGTGTTTTCGCAAGAGATGCCGATAATAGAGAAATAATGAACATTGTGAAGACATCGCCACTGAAAGAATGGCAAAAGCAGACTATTTCTTTTACTGCAGAAGAAGTACCCGAGGGTGGAGAAATGCATGACAACCCATTAGTGGTAAGATTGGAGATTAACCCAAAACCTAGCGATGATGAAGCTGAAAATTCATGGGCAATCAATAGAATTTTGATCGATACTGGAAGTTCTGTGAATATCCCTTTTTATCATACTTATAAAACTATGGGAGGGAAAGATGAAGATCTAATACCTTCAACTTACGAAATCTATGGTTTTAATGGTACTGCGAATAAGCCTAAAGGAGAAGCTCATATGCGAATTCCACTGAAAGGATTTTCCTCTGAAATTTTATTATGTGTAGTTGATGTGGAATCACTATACAACGCATTGATTGGACGACCTTGGTTACATGAGATTCTAGGTGTAGCATTGACTTTCCATCAATGTATCAAGTTCCCTCATCCCAGTGGTATTGGCATCATAAAAGGAGATATGATAAAAGGAAATAAGTGTTATGAAATTGACATATAATCTTGCGAAGAAAGAGCTGCGAAGAAGAAGAATTGGAAACACAACATCAAATAAAAACAAAAAAAATGAAAGATTGATGTAGATGCAATAGAACGGAGAGAAGAAGAAATGCTGCGAAGTCAATGCATGTTGAAGATAAGAAGCGGCGAGAATCTCGCAAGAGGCAAGAAAATAACAGAAAAATTCAAAGATGCAGAGGCAGAAAGTAGCAGAAGTAAGAGACCTAAAGAATGAATGTACTTGTTGATTTCCGAAGTAGAAATTGGGAGGAGAAAAAAAAATGTATGGTTGAGTTGATCTTAAAAAAAAAATTGCGAAAGAGCTGATATGTAGAAGAAAAAAATATATTTTATGAATGGCAAAGATGAGATTGGGAAATTAAAAAAGAGCTTATATGAAGAAGAATCAACAAAATAATCAAATAGAGGCGAACCTACTATGGCGTACACCCTAGTTCGCGAAATCAAAATTTTGCAAGAGGAAAATGTAAGACCTAAAGTGCATCATAGAAGGGGGTACCTATTGCATGGCTCAGGGAAAAGGTTACACCGCCCCTGGAACCTGAGTCATGGAGATTTGGGGTCAATAAATCCCATCCAGGAGAGGTACCTTGGATTTTCAATCTAAGCTTATGACTTAGGTTGGACGACCGAGGGTCTCTTCTAAGGAGTCAGCATCTGATCAAGGCGCCGAGGTACATGGTTGAGCCGAGAGTGCCTGGGGCATTTGAAGTGTCTCGGACATTCTTGGAAAGTCTTGGCTTATGCTGCACTCGGCCCGAAGAAAACTCCACTTAGAGTTCAGTCTCGTAACCATAAGCCCTATAGGCAAAAGGGATAAGAGGCTGCGAAAACAACTGGTTATTGTTAAGACCGGATGGGAGGAGTTAGACTTGTATGGCAGAAGTACGCCTCCGTGAAGGGATAACCAGGGGGAGATAAGGGCAGAACCCTCCATTAGGGAGCTGATAAGTGTCTTAAGACGCAAATGTCATGAGGCTTTTTACTCACAGGAGTATCAAGACTTGTCATATTTGTGCAACAATCCTGAAGAGGCAATAATATAAAAGAAAAGATAAGACGAGATCAATGGGTCATTGCATGCAAGACGTCCTGCGATTTCTTCGCAAGACGGCAATGTCATGGGGCTTTATATTCGCAAGAATATTTAGGCCTGTCATATTGTCGCATGAAAAATATCCTGCAGAGGCAATAATACAAGATGAGTGATAAGGCAAGATCATGGGTCATTACATGAAAGTGTAAAGACGTCCTGCGATTTTGTCGCAATGACAAGAGGTGGCAAAATAAGACCTTTAACTAGGAAGGCAAGATAAGACCGCACAAGAGAAAAATAAAAAACGAAATCTTGGAAGAAACCAAGGAATATTGAATTGCAAAAATTCAGCAGAAACAGCTGCGAGATTGAGGCATGAATACATGTTGCTATTCAAAAGTAACTCGCTTAATCTTTCATTTGAATATAAATAACAGAGATATTTCATCGCAAGAAAGATAATGAGAGGCAGTATGGGAATTGTTAAACAACAAACATTATCTTCCTCGCTAGCAAGCAGAATAATAAAAGAGTAAATACATCTCAAAGATAACTGAAATACACCATTTGCAAAAAATTATAAAAATGAAGTAACCCAAAGGAGTAAAATTACAAAAGAAGTTCAAGTCTCAACATCAACTTTTTCGCCAGAAGGACATAATGAACGTTCTTCACCAATTTTATCAGCTTCACCAGTTTTCTCACTTTCGTCAGTTATTTCAGCCTCGCCAGACCTTCCTTCATTCTGGCTTATTCTGGCTTCTTCTTCATCTGGGTTATTATCAACAGTTTCATCGTTAGGAGGAATTTCCTCTTCATTTGCGAGATCTTCGCCACTTTCATAATCATAATCACTATCAGGAGAACAGGGAACTTCATAATCATCTACTTCTAAAGGTTCGACAAATACAGGAGCAAGAGATTTGGACAATAAGATATCATTCACAAGTTTCAGCCCTGAGATGAACTTGGCGAAGGAGTGCTTTCTGATGATTCCTGCTCTGTATATCTTTGGAGTAAGCGAGTGTTGATGGTGGATTTTCATTTAAGGTTAAAATTATAAAAAACAACCAGAAAATTATACACTAACATATTGTAAAAGATAAAGCCATTAATAAGTGTTGAATACTTCTTCACTTTACTAATTCACCTAGAATGGAGCATGTGGCAACAATCCCATTCTGTGAATTAAATACACGAAATTCATCCAGGTTGGAGCATTGAGCAACAATCCCATATACCACGGAATTTACAAACATTATTAATTAATGCGTAAGCGACCTTGTATTTCATGTACTCATTATCGGTGCGGCATGACGACCGAGTGTTGCTCTCACAGAGCAACACGAACCTCCAAGCATTATAATGAAAGCACGTACTGAAATACCCGTGCGGGCTGCAACTCTCGGTGTGTTATACTAGCCCGATTGAGCAACTCTCGGTGTGTTATACTAGCCCGATTGAGCATCCTGATTTGTCCGTATCAGTCTGGATATGATCTCGTTCATCCAACTTCACCAGGATGATTGGATGGCCCAGATCAATTCCATAACCCCCAAGCAGGTATGGAATATTCGTTGTCGAACCAACGCGGACCCCGCATGGTCGGCCTCCAGAATTGGCATAGCTTTCCAAAACGTCCAAACCAGAACGGTATGGGCGGAAAACCCAAAATTAGGGTTTGCGGCACATTACATGTGTCACAAAATAGTCTCAACCATCCATCTTCGCAGGTATATATGGAGGGTGTAGATGTAGATATAGATTCAAAAGGCCCAGAGTATGTCAACACAATCACCGTGGGGCCCCCTACATACCTGACCAATCGGTCAGGACCAACCATGGTTGGTAATCCTAATTCGTGCGCCCGAATAAGTGATGTGACTCAATAATGTTGTAGTAATAAGGTTCGTTGAGACTTGTGAAAGCAAAATATTTTAGACTTATAAAAATTAATAATAAAGAAAAATTAACACAAAATTGTTTCAAGATATGAGAGAATAACCAAGACACTGATTTCACTATTACACATGAATGAATAACGGTAAATAACCCAAAACTCTAATTATCTTTTAAATCCTTTGTTTCTTAATTCACAAATAATCAGACAAATTCTCAAAAATTAATTGTATCCCTAAGCATAGATTATCTTAATACAAAGCATGACCTATCTAATTGAATCACAACTAATGAAAAGAATTTTGCGAACAATTTAAAACTCTGCAAAAGCAAGATTGAGTGAATTATAATTTATAAATTAGAGAAAATAGAATAGTTACCACTTATTCATGCATAAATAGCTTCCTCATTGCCTTGGTTATGGGAGAATTAGCCGCTCATCATGTTGGAAACACGCTCAAATTTCATTTTTATTGCTCAAAGGAGGTGTACAAATGATGAAATGGAGAAAAATAATGAAAATCGGGTTTGTAATGGTTTTATTTGTTACAAAACCGATCTGTTACAGAAAGCGATAAAAACAAAGTGTCGTTGTCACTTTTGTTTTAAGACTGCCTATAAACTACGACCCCAAAATACGACGGTCTGGCGTGCGTTGATGTTCTTCGTGTTCTTCAATGGCAGCAGCAGCAGCAGAATACTTCCAATTCAATTTTTATTGCTCTGTGGTTCTCCAAAAATCTCCCAATCTCTCTGTAACCGTTCTATGGACTCCCAGCACCTATTTATAACCTTTTTGGAGCAAGAATAACTCCTCATTAATCCCGAAATCTTCCATTACTCGGCAGCAAAAATATTGTTCTCGGAAAATATTCTTTCCATTTTTTGTAGCAAGACGCGCTGCAAGTAATGTTATTTTCTTCCTTATTTACCTTCTACACTCGTCTGGCAACAACACACACACTCCAAACACGAGCAGTGCACATCTCAAAGCTCACAGCGATTCACGATATCCCGTGAATATTTCCATCTGCCCTGTTTCCTCCTCGCGAGAATTCCAACCAATTTGGATCGAAGAGAAGACCCATACCAGTCCTGTTAGGCCCAAAGGAAGATACCCAATGATTTTCAGCCATTGAGTCTCACTGAAACTCCCTCAAAAATCCGACCAAAATCTGCAAGTGAAGAAAACAAGTTTTCCCGCCAAAACTGGATTTTCAAACGAAGGAGAAGGTCACCCCTTATCCAACAGTTGGGGGTGCGAATATCAATTGGGTGCCCCTTAGTAATTGGGTTACCCCTTATCCAAAGTGGGAGTCCGAATATCAAATTTCCTCGGGGGTGTTTCACAGAACTTTTTGAGTAGAATTTTCCAAAAATATTTATTTCCAAAAATACCTAAAAATACATAAAAACACAATATTAGTACAAAAATCGAGTTCCAACAATACCAACACTGAGGACAATTCAGACACAAAAATGTGTCTATCAAATACCCCCAAACTTATTATTTGCTAGTCCTCGAAAGCAAATTTATTCTAAAAAATAAAAATCATTTGAACCCCTAGGTGGCCCTAGTGGCGGAGTGTTGTCTCCTGGAGGATTTACCGAGGTGTACCCACAAAACCCACTTCTAATTGGTCACAAGTATCCAAAGAGCTATGAGGACATACAAATTCACAACCTATCTCCAAGTGACTAGAATGCCGAGAGAAATTAATGGTGTCGGCTCTAAAGCCGATCAAGAAAAGGGGAGACACAACCGCAACACTTTGCTAGATAAAGAGATATCCGCTACACACTAGATAAACATTGTAAGATGCGTCCGCCGATTTACAATGGACTAAGATTAAGAGAGAGAAAAAGATGAGAGGGACATCTCTGCACATTTGGACTAATTACGTGTGATGAGTTAAACCGATGCTAGAAAGATCTTGTGCCGATTGAAAGCGGACTAACAAAGCAACCAAATGTATTTTTCTTCGACTCTCTCATAGTGCTCGGTAGAAACAACGTCTTCTTCGGTCTTAACCTGTTGATGATAAACTCTTGAACCTCGTAGAACCTTGAAATTAACTCTTCTATTTGATTTCTTTCTTGACATAAAAATTTCTACTTCCTATGGCCTTATTGAACAAAAACTAATTATAAAACAAAAAGAACGTAATGATGATTTCATTTCATTTATTTTATTTTTTTATTTATTTTTTTATTTATTTTTTATTTTTTTTTTTGGAAACAAAACAAAAATTTACATGGCCATCACAGAAGGAATTTCACACTTGGATCTTCGCAACTTGTAATGTCTTAGTATCATGAACTTCAATATCATTTGATTTTGAATTCTGATTTTCTATTGTTGCTTCTAAACCTTAAACGTCTTCCACTTTCTTTTTAGATTTTGATGTCGCTCCGTTTGTTGATGATGATAAGTTTCTACTGAGAGAGAGTTGTAATCCAGTAACTAAGACTACATTGTGAGGTTTCTTTGTCTTTCTGGCATTTCCTGACCTACTTGCCTTTCCATCATGGATGGTTAGGTTCATCACGGTTACCCTCTAAAAGGAACAAGTTCTCTCCTGAATTTCAAGGATCTCAATGTCTTTTTCTCTAATGTCTCAATAGGTTGTTATCCCTAGCATTCCAATTTCTATCTTTTCGGTGAGAAATAATATGTAAACTTAGCTAACCGGATACCATGTGACGCTAGAAGTTTCAAAAGTGCAACTAAAAGTTCTTCCCCACCCCAAACTTAAATCTAACATTGTCCCCAATGTTTCTAATGAAAGAGCAGAACCAAAAGTAAAATAACACGAGGAGAAGTTGGAAAGATAGTACCTGGGTGTAGAGAGAGAAAATCAAAACTAATATACAACATACAACTGCCTTGATGGTCAATCAAGGGTAAACAGGGTCCTCCAGAGGGACCTCCTCAACATCACCTGTAGGAAAGGGCTCTAAAAAGGGTTTCAATCTCCGACCGTTAACCTTCGAAGAACTACTACCACCCTAAAGTGTCTCGATCTCAACAACTCCATGAGGAAAGACAAGCGAACAATAAAAGGACCTGGCCACCGAGAACGTAACTTCCTGTGAAAAGATGCAAGCGGGTATCATACGGAAGAACTTTTTGACCTGGAGAAAATGACTTCCGTAAAATATTTCTATCATGCACAAGTTTCATTTTGTTCTTATACTCCTTCGCACTATCGTCGTAAGCATCTATACGAATCTCGTCCAACTCATTGAGCTGGAGTTTCCTATGGGCTCATGCCTTGTCAAGTGAAAATTTAGCTGCTTAACAGCCCAATAAGCTCTATGTTCTAACTCAACAGGTAAATGACATGCCTTGCCATAAACAAGCCGATAAGGAGACATTCCAATAGGGGTTTTAAACGCATTTGGTAAGCCCATAAGGCATCGAGAAGCCTAGACGACCAGTCTTTCCGATTAGGATTAACTGTTTTCTCTAATATACATTTTATCTCCCTATTAGAAACCTCTACTTGACCACTAGTCTCATGGGATGATACGGGGTAGCTACCTTATGTGTAATACCATATTTCTTCATCGAAGCCTAAAAGGTCCATTACAAAAGTGCGACCCTCCATCACTAATTATAGCTCGCGGTGTACCGAAACGTGTAAGTATATTGTTTTTCAAGAACTCAATCACAACCCTATGGTCATTGGTTTTACACGCAACCGCCTCAATCCACTTAGAGACATAGTCTACGGCGACAAGGATGTATAGGTTACCAAAGGAATTAGGAAACGGACCCATAAAGTCAATACCCCACACATCAAAGACTTCAATAATTAAAATCGGGTTCAAGGGCATCATGTTCCTACGGAAATGGTTCCTAATTTCTGCAACGTTCACAAGTAACACAAGAATCGTGGGAGTCTTTAAAAACGAAGGCCAATAGAATCCACACTTTGCAATATCTTAGCAAGCAGTCTTCTTAGCACTAAAGTGACCCCCACAAGCATGATCATGACAAAAGGAAATAATACTTTGGACTGGTCACTCTCAGTATACATCTCCTAATAACTGTCCGGACAATACTTAAATAAATAAGGATCATCCCAAAAGAAGTGCTTAACCTCGGCTAAAAATCTAGAACGATCTTGTTTACCCCAATGTTGGGGCATTCGACCGGTAACAAGATAATTCACTATATTTGCATACCAAGGTGATTGGGACACAGAGAACAATTGTTCATCGGGAAAGCTATCCCTTATATGAATGGAATCATCAGGGGTCTAACAACTAGCCTAGACAAGTGGTCTGCCACTACATTTTCTGCACCCTTTTTGTCTCTAATGTCTGGACAAAATTCTCGTAATAAAAGGATCCATCTAATCAATCTAGGTTTGGTATCCTTCTTAGACAAAAGGTATTTCAAAGCAGCATGATCAATATAGATTACGATCTTAGAACCTAAGAGATAGGGTCTAAATTTGTCTAAGGCAAACACAATGGCCAACAGTTCCTTCTCTCAGAGTGGTATAGTTCAACCGGCATAATTCGAGTTTTGCTAGCATAGTAAATCACATGAAGTAATTTTTTTCTCGCTGACCTAGCACAACACCAATAGCATAATCTGAAGCATCGCACATGATCTCAAAGGGTAGGTTCCAGTTAGGTGCATGGACTATGGGGGCGGTAGTGAGTAAAGTCTTAAGCTTCTCAAAAGCCTCTAAACAAGCATCATCAAAGACAAACTTAACATCTTTTGCAAGCAAATTGCAAAGAGGTCTAGAAATCAAGCTAAAATCCTTAATGAATCGACGATAAAAACCTGCATGCCCTAAGAATGACCTAATATCTTTTACGGTTTTTGGGACCTGTAAAGTCTTGATAAGGTCAACTTTGGCTTTATCTACCTCTATACCCTTAGAAGATACGATATGCCCTAGAACAATTCCTGAACGAACCATGAAGTGACATTTTTCCCAATTAAGCACTAAATTCTTTTCCTTACATCTAGTCAACACCAATGACAAATGATGCAAGCACTCATCGAAAGATGAACCAAACACTGAAAAATCATCCATAAAGACCTCTAAGAACCGTTCTACCATATCTGAAAATATGCTCATCATGCAACGCTGAAAAGTTGCAGGGGCGTTACATAGCCCGAAAGGCATGCGTCTATACGCAAAGGTACCAAAGGGACAGGTAAAAGTGGTTTTCTCCTGGTCTTCTGGGGCAATAACGATCTGATTATAGCCGGAGTAGCCATCTAAAAAGCAGTAATGACTATGTCCAGCTAATCTCTCTAGCATCTGGTCGATGAAGGGAAGGGGAAAGTGGTCCTTCCTAGTGACCTTGTTCAATTTCCTATAGTCAATACAAACACGCCAACCCGTGGTCACTCGGGTAGGGATTAACTCATTGTTATCATTCCGGACTACAGTAATATCGGATTTCTTGGGAACAACCTGAACGGGGCTGACCCACTTACTGTCTGAAATGGGGTAGATAATGCCTGCATCTAACATCTTAAGGATCTCGGTTCGAACTACTTCTTTCATATTGGGGTTTAGTCTTCGTTGCTTTTCCCTAGAAGGTTTGGTATCTTCCTCTAAATAGATCTGATACATACAAGCAGTAGGACTTATACCCTTAATGTCCTGCTATGGTCCACCCTAAAGCTTCCTTGTTGTTTTGAAGGACGGATACTAGCCTACTTTCCTGATCACTATCCAAGTCGGAAGCAATAATCACAGGTAAAGTCTCAGAAGGGCCTAAAAACACATACTTTAGGGTATTTGGTAATGGTTTTAGGTCCAACTTAGGAGGCTCCTCTAACGAAGGAACTAGGGTAGACTTAGAAATGGGTAGAGGTTCGAACTTGGGTTTCCAGCCATTACTAGTGTCTATCAAAGGGGTTGAATCTAACAAGGCATTCACCTCATTAATCACATCATCATCATCAAAATCAATCCCAAAGTGAGCTAGGCATTTCTCTAATGGATCTTCTAACAAGGTGTTTGGTAATGACTCCTCGACTAATGTTCCTATCATGTTCACCTCTTCTATGCTCGAGTCATCTAGTTCAGAGGGTAGCTTACTAATATGAAAGACGTTCAGCTCAATAGTCATATTACCAAAAGACAAGTTCATAATACCAGTTCGACAGTTAATGATCGCATTAGATGTAGCTAAAAACGGGCGACCTAAAATTACCGGTATCTGGTTCTCTGGGTCAGGGACAGGTTGGGTATCTAGGATAACAAAATCCACCGGATAAATAAACTTGTCGACCTCTATGAGAACATCCTCGATCACACCCCGAGGAATTTTAACGGACCTATCAGCTAACTGAAGAGTCATCTGGGTAGGTTTCATCTCACCAAGTCCTAGCTTAAGGTACACATGGTATGGGAGTAAGTTCACACTGGCTCCTAAGTCAAGCAAAGCTTTCTCAACACGGTATTTACCTATTATGCAAGAAATAGTAGGGGACCCTGGGTCCTTATACTCGGGAGTAGTGGTATTTTGAATAATAGAACTCACGTGACTAGCTAGGAAGGCTTTCTTTTGAACACTAAGCTTACGCTTTCGTGTACACAAGTCCTTAAGAAACTTGGCATAAGCGGGAATCTGCTTAATCGCATCCAACAATGGGAGGTTGATAGTAACCTGCTAAAAAACCTCCAATATATCATTAAATTTGGACTCCCTCTTAGTTGGAACTAGCAGCTATGGGAATGGGGCTCTAGGGACAAAGCCTGGTTCAATATGACCCTCATTGGTCTCATTAGAGACTTTATCAGTCTCCTCATTTTCTGGCTCAGAAGGGTGAACTACAGCATGTTCACTTTCAGGCATGGCGACCTTATTGTCAACTTTCTTTCCACTCCTAAGGGTTGTAATAGAATTCACATGATTGTACGATTTCTCTCGTTTAGGGTTAGGATCAGTATGACTAGGGAACCTTCCATCTTCTCTCTCACTAAGGAACTTAGCTATTTGGCCCGCTTGAAGTTCTAATTTAGCAAGAGATTGGGAATTATTCTTAAAATTCTGCTTGGTTTCCTCTTGAAAATTACCCTGGCTCTTTACTAACATTTCCTGGCTCTGTGTTAACATATCCTGGCTCTTTTTTAGTATACTAAAAGATTCCTCTAAGCTAGTCATTCTATTCTCAGAAGGGTTCTAGAACTGGGTTTGACCTGAAGAGTTCTTAGCATAACCAAAACCTGGGGGAGGCTGAGAATTACTAGGCTGACTTTGATTCTGGCCCTTAGACCAAGAGAAGTTAGGATGGTTTCTCCAACCAGGGTTGTAGGTCTCGAGTATGGGTCATACTTCGACGGTTCTCAAACCTAGCATTGTTATAGACAGCATGAGCTTGCTCTTCACTAACCTCGACCTTCCCAAAACGAGTTATCGGGCTCTATTCCACAACTAGATACTTGAGAGGTTCTATTAGGTTCGCGAGGGACCTATTTTTAGACTGACCCATTTCCAAAGCTTCTAACCTTCTAGACAAAGCAGCAAACTTAGCATCTGACCCGAAGCTTGTATCTACCATATTGGTGCTACTTCTATTGACCAAGAGTCTTTTAGGGGGTTCAACACAAGACTCCCACTGTTGGGATTTCTCAGCAACAACTCCTAAGAAGGTAAAGGCATCCTCAGCACTTTTACTAGTAAACTCACCAGCACACATAGACTCTACCATGGCTTTGGTCGAATAGTCTAAACCATCATAAATAATCCCTACAAGTTTCA
Source organism: Papaver armeniacum (assembly GCA_023531295.1). Lineage (NCBI taxonomy): Eukaryota > Viridiplantae > Streptophyta > Magnoliopsida > Ranunculales > Papaveraceae > Papaver > Papaver armeniacum. The sequence continues at coordinate 651,910 of JAJJWW010018582.1, read as the reverse complement.
TCTTATCAAATCCATGGTGAGGACACTGAGATAGGAGATCATTGAATCTCTCTAAAAACCTATAAAGTGACTCTCCCTCTTGTTGCACACTAGCACTAATTTTCTGCCTAACAGTTGCAGTTTTATGCTTAGGATAGAATTTCATATAGAAAGCAAAGAATAAGTTCCTGCCATGTTTCAATGGATCCGGATGGTAGGTTGTTTAGCCAGTCTTGGCTTTATCTTTTAAGGAAAATGGGAATATCTTAAGTTTCAAAACTTCATCGGTAAGGTCTTTTATTCTAACTGTCCCACAAATTTCCTCAAAGTCCCTAATATGAAAATAAGGGTTCTCATCATCTTTTCCTAAGAATATAGGAGCTCGATTGGTCCCAATTGGGAACATGTAATCTTTCAAAGTTGCCATCGTTGGCACAACTGAAGTACTAGGGGTACTTTCCTCACTAAGAGACAGATTTTCAAAACTGAAGTTTCCAAAAACGGGGCTCTCAAAGAAGAGTCTTCGAGTTCCCCCGCCTTCACAAGAAGAACTACTAGGTTTGTCACTAATCAAACGACCTAGAGTGTTTCTTTTCCAAGCCCGTTCTTTAATGACCTCGGGCATACACTAAAAAAAACAAAAGAAAAAAAAAAAAACTAAAAGGAAGGGAAGTTCTATGCAAACACAAACAAGGCTGACTCCACCACAAAGAAACCTAATGATATCTAGCAAACAAAAAGCATGATGGCTCCACTTAGATTGTTTTCTAGACCAGCTTCTAATCGTTCGAAAGGGAATTCGTTACAATTTGAAAGCAAACCCCTCTGGATCAATCCGAGTTAAAGTAAGTTGAATCGAGGCGAGGAAGCTCGGTGGAGCTTTGATACCCAAGGCCTCACCGCTATTGCAAGGCGGCGCAGATCACGCATTCAACTTCACGAAACCATCATGAACTTCGAAGTATGCTAAAAGAATAACCAATATTTTTCGAGCGACTTTCCAACTAAGCTCGTTACCCTATCGGTCTCGTTCTATTCCAAATTTTAAAGCTTAGGTTCGCGTTAAGTATCGTTTTCCTAAGGCGGGCAAGAAGAGAACGGTGATGAAATCCGAACCCTTATCTTATATGGCCAGTCCTTGCCCTTTACTAGGAAATTAAAAACAGCCGTTTTCAAGTCCTCAACATATATTCACACGAAGGAAGACGAGAACTCGCTAGCGAGGGATTCGCGAGTGTTTCGACAAACTTAGCTCCCGTACTTCCGGGGGGATGAACCGTTGTAGTCGACTCGGGCCACGACTCCTATGTCATGTGCGAACCCGAGGGGCCGAGGTGATATCGTAATCACCGTCCTTCTCTGCAAACAGTTTGATATTTAATACTACCCTTCCATAGGGTTTTAAAAAAAAATAAGGAATGTCCGAATGTCCGAATGTCCAAATGTCCAAGTCCAAAAAGTAAAAGAAAAGGAAAGTCTAAAAAATAAATAAAAATGTCTAAAAAAAATAAATAAAAATGCCTCTCTTTTTTTTTTCTCTCTTTTATAAAATATAAAAAAAAAAAATCTTCTTCTTTTGCTCCTTTCGCTTTGTCTTTAACTCAAAATCTTTAAGTATCCACCAAAAGCTTTGGCAAATATTTCTTTCGCTCCAAATCCCAAAATCTGAAAGGAAAAAAACAAAAACCCAAAAACGTAAAGAAGAACAAATAAATTAAAAAAAAAAAAAAAAAAAACTAAAAGAAAATCTAAAAACTCTAGCCTAAAGACAAGCCCGCGTCGGCGGCGCCAAAAATTGATGTGACTCAATAATGTTGTAGTAATAAGGTTCGTTGAGACTTGTGAAAGCAAAAGATTTTAGACTTATAAAAATTAATAATAAATAAAAATTAACACAAAATTGTTTCAAGATATGAGAGAATAACCAAGACACTGATTTCACTATTACACATGAATGAATGACGGTAAATAACCCAAAACTCTAATTATCTTTTAAATCATTTGTTTCTTAATTCACAAATAATCAGACAAATTCTCAAAAATTAATTGTATCCCTAAGCATAGATTATCTTAATAGAAAGCATAACCTATCTAATTGAATCACAACTAATGAAAAGAATTTTGCGAACAATTTAAAACTCTGCAAAAGCAGTGATTGAGTGAATTATAATTTATAAATTAGAGAAAATAGAATAGTTACCACTTATTCATGCGTAAATAGCTTCCTCATTGCCTTGGTTGTGGGAGAATTAGCCGCTCATCATGTTGGAAACACGCTCAAATTTCATTTTTATTGCTCAAAGGAGGTGTACAAATGATGAAATGGAGAAAAATAATGAAATTCGGGTTTGTAACAGTTTTATTTGTTACAAACCGATCTGTTACAGAAAGCGATAAAATCAAAGTGTCGTTGTCACTTTTGTTTTAAGACTGCCTATAAACTACGACCCCAAAATACGACGGTCTGGCGTGCGTTGATGTTCTTCGTGTTCTTCAATGGCAGCAGCAGCAGCAGAATACTTCCAATTCAATTTTTATTGCTCTGTGGTTCTCCAAAACTCTCCCAATCTCTCTGTAACCGTTCTATGGACTCCCAGCACCTATTTATAACCTTTTTGGAGCAAGAATAACTCCTCATTAATCCCAGAAATCTTCCATTACTCGGCAGCAAAAATATTGTTCTCGGAAAATATTCTTTCCATTTTTTGTAGCAAGACGCTTTCGCTGCAAATGCTATTTTCTTCCTTATTTACCTTCTACACTCGTCCTGCAACAACACACACACTCCAAACACGAGCAAAGGTGCACGTCTCAAAGCTCACGTGCGATTCACGATATCCCGTGAATATTTCCATCTGCCTTTGTTTCCTCCTCGCGAGAATTCCGGCCAATTTGGATCGAAAAGAAGACCCATACCCATCTGTTAGGCCCAAAGGAAGATACCCAATGATTTTCAAACCCATTGAGTCTCACTCTAACTCCCTCAAAATCCGACCAAAATCACGGTGAAGAAAACAAGTTTTCCCGCCAAAACTGGATTTTCAAACGAAGGAGAAGGTCACCCCTTATCCAACAGATGGGGGTGCGAATATCAATTGGGTGCCCCTTAGTAATTGGGTTACCCCTTATCCAAAGTGGGAGTCCGAATATCAAATTTCCTCAGGGGGTGTTCCGCGCAACTTTTTGAGCCGAATTTTCCAAAAATATTTATTTCCAAAAATACCTAAAAATACATAAAAACACAATATTAGTACAAAAATCGAGTTCCAACAATACCAACACTGAGGACAATTCAGACACAAAAAATGTGTCTATCAAGTACCCCCAAACTTATTATTTGCTAGTCCTCGAGCAAATTTATTCTAAAAAATAAAAATCATTTGAACCCCTAGGTGGCCCTAGTGGCGGAGTGTTATCTCCGGAGGGTTTACCAGAGGTGTACCCACAAAACTCCGTACTTCTAATTGGTCACAAGTATCCAAAGAGCTATGAGGACATACAAATTCTCAACCTATCTCCAAGTGACTAGAATGCCGGAGAAATTAATGGTGTCACTCTAAAGCCGATCAAGAAAAGGGGAGACACATCCGCAACACTGCTAGATAAAGAGATATCCACTACACAGCTAGATAAACATTGTAAGATGCGTCCGCTGATTTACAGCTGGACTAAGATTAGGAGAGAGAAAAAGATGAGAGGGACATCTGATACATAGCTGGACTAATTACGTGTGATGAGTTACACCAGTGCTAGAAAGATCTTGTGCCAGATTGAAAGTGGACTAACAAAGCAACCAAATGTATTTTTCTTCGACTCTCTCATAGTGCTCAGTAGAAACAACGTCTTCTTCGGTCTTCAACTGTTGATGATAAACTCTTGAACCTCGTAGAACCTTGACAATTAACTCTTCTATTTGATTTCTTGCTTGACATAAAAATTTCTACTTCCTATGGCCTTATTGAACAAAAACTAATTATAGAACAAAAAGAACGTAATGATGATTTCATTTCATTTTATTTTTTTATTTTTTTTTTGAAACAAAACAAAAATTTACATGGCCATCACAGAAGGAATTTAACACTTGGATCTTCGCAACTTGTAATGTCTTAGTATCATGAACTTCAATATCATTTGATTTTGAATTCTGATTTTCTATTGTTGCTTCTAAACCTTAAACGTCTTCCACTTTCTTTTTAGATTTTGATGTTGCTCCGTTTGTTGATGATGATAAGTTTCTACTGAGAGAGAGTTTTAATCCAGTAACTAAGACTACATTGTGAGGTTTCTTTGTCTTTCTGGCATTTCCTGACCTACTTGCCTTTCCATCATGGATGGTTAGGTTCATCACGGTTACCCTCTAAAAGGAACAAGTTCTCTCCTGAATTTCAAGGATCTCAATGTCTTTTTCTCTAATGTCTCAATAGGTTGTTATCCCTAGCATTCCAATTTCTATCTTTTCGGTGAGAAACAGTATGTAAACTTAGCTAACCGGATACCATGTGACGCTAGAAGTTTCAAAAGTGCAACTAAAAAGTTCTTCCCCACCCCCAAACTTAAATCTAACATTGTCCTCAATGTTTCTAATGAAAGAGCAGAACCAAAAGTAAAATAACACGAGGAGAAGTTGGAAAGATAGTACCTGGGTGAAGAGAGAGAAAATCAAAACTAATATACAACATACAACTGCCTTGATGGTCAATCAAGGGTAAACAGGGTCCTCCAGAGGGACCTCCTCAACATCACCTGTAGGAAAGGGCTCTAAAAAGGGTTTCAATCTCTGACCGTTAACCTTCGAAGAACTACTACCATCCGGTGTCTCGATCTCAACAATGCTCCATGAGGAAAGACGGTGCGAACAATAAAAGGACCCGTCCACCGAGAACGTAACTTCCCGGGAAAAGATGCAAGCGGGTATCATACAGAAGAACTTTTGACCTGGAGAAAATGACTTCCGTAAAATATTTCTATCATGCACAAGTTTCATTTTGTTCTTATACTCCTTCGCACTATCGTAAGCATCTATACGAATCTCGTCCAACTCATTGAGCTGGAGTTTCCTATGGGCTCATGCCTTGTCGAGTGAAAAATTTAGCTGCTTAACAGCCCAATAAGCTCTATGTTCAAACTCAACAGTAAATGACATGCCTTGCCATAAACAAGCCGATAAGGAGACATTCCAATAGGGGTTTTAAACGCATCACGGTAAGCCCATAAGGCATCGAGTAAGCCTAGACGACCGGTCTTTCCGATTAGGATTAACTGTTTTCTCTAATATACATTTTATCTCCTATTAGAAACCTCTACTTGACCACTAGTCTCATGGATGATACGGGGTAGCTACCTTATGTGTAATACCATATTTCTTCATCGGAAGCCTAAAAGGTCCATTACAAAAGTGCGACCCTCCATCACTAATTATAGCTCGCGGTGTACCAAAACGTGTAAGTATATTGTTTTTCAAGAACTCAATCACAACCCTATGGTCATTGGTTTTACACGCAACCGCCTCAATCCACTTAGAGACATAGTCTACGGCGACAAGGATGTATAGGTTACCAAAGGAATTAGGAAACCGACCCATAAAGTCAATACCCCACACATCAAAGACTTCAATAATTAAAATCGGGTTCAAGGGCATCATGTTCCTACGGAAATGGTTCCTAATTTACGCAACGTTCACAAGTAACACAAGAATCGTGGGAGTCTTTAAACAACGAAGGCCAATAGAATCCACACTTTGCAATATCTTAGCGGCCCGATCTTCTTAGCACTAAAGTGACCCCCACAAGCATGATCATGACAAAAGGAAATAATACTTGGACTGGTCACTCTCGGGTATACATCTCCTAATAATGCTGTCCGGACAATACTTAAATAAATAAGGATCATCCCAAAAGAAGTGCTTAACCTCGGCTAAAAATCTAGAACGATCTTGTTTACCCCAATGTTGGGGCATTCGACCCGGTAACAAGATAATTCACTATATTTGCATACCAAGGTGATTGGGACACGAGAGAACAATTGTTCATCTAGAAAGCTATCCCTTATATGAATGGAATCATCGGGGAACTAACAACTAGCCTAGACAAGTGGTTCCTTACTACATTTCTGCACCCTTTTTGTCTCTAATGTCTGGACAGAATTCTCGTAATAAAAGGATCCATCTAATCAATCTAGGTTTGGTATCCTTCTTAGACAAAAGGTATTTCAAAGCAGCATGATCAATATAGATTACGATCTTAGAACCTAAGAGATATGGTCTAAATTTGTCTAAGGCAAACACAATGGCCAATGATTTCCTTCTCTCGTAGTGGTATAGTTCAACTGGGCATAATTCGAGTTTTGCTAGCATAGTAAATCACATGAAGTAATTTGTTTTCTCGCTGACCTAGCACAACACCAATAGCATAATCAAGCATCGCACATGATCTCAAAGGGTAGGTTCCAAGTTAGGTGCATGGACTATGGGGCGGTAGTGAGTAAAGTCTTAAGCTTCTCAAAAGCCTCTAAACAAGCATCATCAAAGACAAACTTAACATCTTTTGCAAGCAAATTGCAAAGAGGTCTAGAAATCAAGCTAAAATCCTTAATGAATCGACGATAAAAACCTGCATGCCCTAAGAATGACCTAATATCTTTTACGGTTTTTGGGACCTGTAAAGTCTTGATAAGGTCAACTTTGGCTTTATCTACCTCTATACCCTTAGAAGATACGATATGCCCTAGAACAATTCCTGAACGAACCATGAAGTGACATTTTTCCCAATTAAGCACTAAATTCTTTTCCTTACATCTAGTCAACACCAATGACAAATGATGCAAGCACTCATCGAAAGATGAACCAAACACTGAAAAATCATCCATAAAGACCTCTAAGAACCGTTCTACCATATCTGAAAATATGCTCATCATGCAACGCTGAAAAGTTGTCGGGGCGTTACATAGCCCGAAAGGCATGCGTCTATACGCAAAGGTACCAAAGGGACAGGTAAAAGTGGTTTTATCCTGGTCTTCTGGGGCAATAACGATCGATTATAGCGAGTAGCCATCTAAAAGCAATGAATGACTATGTCCAAATAATCTCTCTAGCATCCGGGTCGATGAAGGGAAGGGGAAAGTGGTCCTTCCTAGTGACCTTGTTAAATTTCCTATAGTCAATACAAACACGCCAACCCGTGGTCACTCGGGTAGGGATTAACTCATTGTTATCATTCCGACTACGGTAATATCGGATTTCTTGGGAACAACTCGAACGGGCGACCCACTTACCGTCGTCTGAAATGGGGTAGATAATGCCTGCATCTAACAGCTTAAGGATCTCGGTTCGAACTACTTCTTTCATATTGGGGTTTAGTCTTCGTTGCATTTCCATAGAAGGTTTGGTATCTTCCTCTAAATAGATCTGATACATACAAACAGTAGGACTTATACCCTTAATGTCTGCTATGGTCCACCCTAAAGCTTCCTTGTTGTTTTGAAGGACGGATACTAGCCTACTTTCCTGATCACTATCCAAGTCGGAAGCAATGATCACAGGTAAAGTCTCAGAAGGGCCTAAAAACACATACTTTAAGGTATCTGGTAATGGTTTTAGGTCTAACTTAGGAGGCTCCTCTAACGAAGGAACTATGGTAGACTTAGAAATGGGTAGAGGCTCGAACTTGGGTTTCCAGCCATTACTAGTGTCTATCAAAGGGGTTGAATCTAACAAGGCATTCACCTCATTAATCACATCATCATCATCAAAATCAATCCCAAAGTGAGCTAGGCATTTCTCTAATGGATCTTCTAACAAGGTGTTTGGTAATGACTCCTCGACTAATGTTCCTATCATGTTCACCTCTTCTATGCTCGAGTCATCTAGTTCAGAGGGTAGCTTACTAATATGAAAGACGTTCACTCAATAGTCATATTACCAAAAGACAAGTTCATAATACCGGTTCGACAGTTAATGATCGCATAGGATGTAGCTAAAAACGGGCGACCTAAAATTACCGGTATCTGGTTCTCTCAGGGTCGGGGACAAAGTTGGGTATCTAGGATAACAAAATCCACCGGATAGATAAACTTGTCGACCTCTATGAGAACATCCTCGATCACACCCCGAGGAATTTTAACGGACCTATCGACTAATCAAGAGTCATCTGGGTAGGTTTCATCTCACCAAGTCCTAGCTTAAGGTACACATGGTATGGGAGTAAGTTCACACTGGCTCCTAAGTCAAGCAAAGCTTTCTCAACACGGTATTTACCTATTATGCAAGAAATAGTAGGGGACCCTGGGTCCTTATACTCGGGAGTAGTGGTATTTTGAATAATAGAACTCACGTGACTAGCTAGGAAGGCTTTCTTTTGAACACTAAGCTTACGCTTTCGTGTACACAAGTCCTTAAGAAACTTGGCATAAGCGGGAATCGCTTAATCGCATCCAACAATGGGAGGTTGATAGTAACCTGCTTAAAAACCTCCAATATATCATTAAATTTGGACTCCCTCTTAGTTGGAACTAGCAGCTATGGGAATGGGGCTCTAGGGACGACCCTCATTGGTCTCATTAGAGACTTTATCAGTCTCCTCATTTTCTGGCTCAGAAGGGTGAACTACAGCATGTTCACTTTCAGGCATGGCGACCTTATTGTCAACTTTCTTTCCACTCCTAAGGGTTGTAATAGAATTCACATGATTGTACGATTTCTCTCGTTTAGGGTTAGGATCGGTATGACTAGGGAACCTTCCATCTTCTCTCTCACTAAGGAACTTAGCTATTTGGCCCGCTTGAAGTTCTAATTTAGCAAGAGATTGGGAATTATTCTTAAAATTCTCGCTTGGTTTCCTCTTGAAAATTACCACTGGCTCTTTACTAACATTTCTGCTCTGTGTTAACATATCCTGGCTCTTTTTAGTATACTAAAAGATTCCTCTAAGCTAGTCATTCTATTCTCAGAAGGGTTCTAGAACTGGGTTTGACCTGAAGAGTTCTTAGCATAACCAAAACCTGGGGGAGGCTGAGAATTACTAGGCTGACTTTGATTCTGGCCCTTAGACCAAGAGAAGTTAGGATGGTTTCTCCAACCGGGGTTGTAGGTCTCGAGTATGGGTCATACTTCCGACGGTTCTCAAACCTAGCATTGTTATAGACAAAGATGAGCTTGCTCTTCACTAACCCGACCTTCCCAAAACGAGTTATCGGGCTCTATTCCACAACTAGATACTTGAGAGGTTCTATTAGGTTCGCCAAGGACCTATTTTTAGACGACCCATTTCCAAAGCTTCTAACCTTCTAGACAAAGCAGCAAACTTAGCATCTGACCCGAAGCTTGTATCTACCATATTGGTGCTACTTCTATTGACCAAGAGTCTTTTAGGGGTTCAACACAAGACTCCCACTGTTGGGATTTCTCGGCAACAACTCCTAAGAAGGTAAAGGCATCCTCAAGACTTTTACTAGTAAACTCACCGGCAGACACAGAGACTCTACCATGGCTTTGGTCGAGTAGTCTAAACCATCATAAATAATCCCTACAAGTTTCATCTTATCAAATCCATGGTGAGGACACTGAGATAGGAGATCATTGAATCTCTCTAAAAACCTATAAAGTGACTCTCCCTCTTGTTGCACACTAGCACTAATTTTCTCGCCTAACAATTGCAGTTTTATGCTTAGGATAGAATTTCATATAGAAAGCAAAGAATAAGTTCCCGCCATGTTTCAATGGATCCAGATGGTAGGTTGTTTAGCTGTGTCTTGGCTTTATCTTTTAAGGAAAATGGGAATATCTTAAGTTTCAAAACTTCATCAGTAAGGTCTTTTATTCTAACTATCCCACAAATTTCCTCAAAGTCCCTAATATGAAAATAAGGGTTCTCATCATCTTTTCCTAAGAATATAGGAGCTCGATTGGTCCCAATTGGGAACATTTAATCTTTCAAAGTTGCCATCGTTGGCACAACTGAAGTACTAGGGGTACTTTCCTCACTAAGAGACAGATTTTCAAAACTGAAGTTTCCAAAAACGGGGCTCTCAAAAGAAGAGTCTTCGAGTTCCCCGCCTTCACAAGAAGAACTACTAGGTTTGTCACTAATCAAACGACCTAGAGTGTTTCTTTTCCAAGCCCGTTCTTTAATGACCTCGGGCATACACTAAAAAAAACAAAAGAAAAAAAAAAAACTAAAAGGAAGGGAAGTTCTATGCAAACACAAACAAGGCTGACTCCACCACAGCAAACCTAATGATATCTAGCAAACAAAAAGCATGATGGCTCCACTTAGATTGTTTTCTAGACCAGCTTCTAATCGTTCGAAAGGGAATTCGTTACAATCTGAGCAAACCCCTCTGGATCAATCCGAGTTAAAGTAAGTTGAATCGAGGCGAGGGAAGCTCAGTGGAGCTTTGATACCCAAGGCCTCACCGCTATTGCAAGGCGGCGCGCATCACGCATTCAACTTCACGAAACCATCATGAACTTCAAGTATGCTAAAAGAATAACCAATATTTTTCGAGCGACTTTCCAACTAAGCTCGTTACCCTATCGGTCTCGTTATTCCAAATTTTAAAGTTTAGGTTCGCGTTAAGTATCGTTTTCCTAAGGCGGGCAAGAAGAGAACGGTGATGAAATCCGAACCCTTATCTTATATGGCCAGTCCTTGCCCTTTACTAGGAAATTAAAAACAGCCGTTTTCAAGTCCTCAATATATATTCACACGAAGGAAGACAGTAACTCGCTAGCAGGGGATTCGCGAGTGTTTCGACAAACTTACCTCCCGTACCAGACGGGGATGAACCGTTGTAGTCGACTCGGGCCACGACTCCTATGTCATGTGCGAACCCGAGGGGCCGAGGTGATATCGTAATCACCGTCCTTCTCTGCAAACAGTTTGATATTTAATACTACCCTTCCATAGGGTTTTAAAAAAAAATAAGGAATGTCCGAATGTCCAAATGTCCAAGTCCAAAAAGTAAAAGAAAATGAAAGTCTAAAAAAAATAAAAATGTCTAAAAAAATAAATAAAAATGCCTCTCTTTTTTTTTCTCTCTTTTATAAAATATAAAAAAAAAATCTTCTTCTTTTGCTACTTTCGCTTTGTCTTTAACTCCAAATCTTTAAGTATCCACCAAAAGCTTTGGCAAATATTTCTTTCGCTCCAAATCCCAAAATCTGAAAGGAAAAAAACAAAAACCCAAAAACGTAAAGAAGAACAAATAAATTAAAAAAAAAAAAAAAAAAAAAAACTAAAAGAAAATCTAAAAACTCTAGCCTAAAGACAAGCCCGCGTCGGCGGCGCCAAAAATTGATGTGACTCAATAATGTTGTAGTAATAAGGTTCGTTGAGACTTGTGAAAGCAAAAGATTTTAGACTTATAAAAATTAATAATAAAGAAAAATTAACACAAAATTGTTTCAAGATATGAGAGAATAACCAAGACACTGATTTCACTATTACACATGAATGAATGACGGTAAATAACCCAAAACTCTAATTATCTTTTAAATCATTTGTTTCTTAATTCACAAATAATCAGACAAATTCTCAAAAATTAATTGTATCCCTAAGCATAGATTATCTTAATACAAAGCATAATCTATCTAATTGAATCACAACTAATGAAAAGAATTTTGCGAATAATTTAAAACTCTGCAAAAGCAGTGATTGAGTGAATTATAATTTATAAATTAGAGAAAATAGAATAGTTACCACTTATTCATGCGTAAATAGCTTTATCATTGCCTTGGTTGTGGGAGAATTAGCCGCTCATCATGTTGGAAACACACTCAAATTTCATTTTTATTGCTCAAAGGAGGTGTACAAATGATGAAATGGAGAAAAAATAATGAAAATCGGGTTTGTAACAGTTTTATTTGTTACAAACCGATCTGTTACAGAAAGCGATAAAATCAAAGTGTCGTTGTCACTTTCGTTTTAAGACTGCCTATAAACTACGACCCCAAAATACGACGGTCTGGCGTGCGTTGATGTTCTTCGTGTTCTTCAATGGCGTGCAGCAGCAGCAGTAATACTTCCAATTCAATTTTTATTGCTCTGTGGTTCTCCAAAACTCTCCCAATCTCTCTGTAACCGTTCTATGGACTCCCAGCACCTATTTATAACCTTTTTGGAGCAAGAATAACTCCTCATTAATCCCAGAAATCTTCCATTACTCGGCAGCAAAAATATTGTTCTCGGAAAATATTCTTTCCATTTTTTGTAGCAAAGACGCTACCAGACAAGTATTTTCTTCCTTATTTACCTTCTACACTCGTCTGGCAACAACACACACACTCCAAACACGAGCAGTGCACGTCTCAAAGCTCACAGCGATTCACGATATCCCGTGAATATTTCCATCTGCCCTGTTTCCTCCTCGCGAGAATTCCAGCCAATTTGGATCGAAAAGAAGACCCATACCAGTCCTGTTAGGCCCAAAGGAAGATAACCAATGATTTTCAGCCATTTAGTCTCACTGAAACTCCCTCAAAAATCCGACCAAAATCGCGATGAAGAAAACAAGTTTTCCCGCCAAAACTGGATTTTTAAACGAAGGAGAAGGTCACCCCTTATCCAACAGTCTGGGGGTGCGAATATCAATTGGGTGCCCCTTAGTAATTGGGTTACCCCTTATCCAAAGTGGGAGTCCGAATATCAAATTTCCTCTCCGGGGTGTTCCGCGCAACTTTTGAGCCAAATTTTCCAAAAATATTTATTTCCAAAAATACCTAAAAATACATAAAAACACAATATTAGTACAAAAATCGAGTTCCAACAATACCAACACTGAGGACAATTCAGACACAAAAAATGTGTCTATCAATAAGGCATGGTTACACGGCCGTGAAAGCCAAAATTAGGGTTTTGAGCATCACGAGCGTCCATCTTCTCCGGCACGAATGGAGGGTCTAAGATTAGATTAAGCGGTCCTGGTCATACCCACATGACCACCGTGGACCCATCAATCTCCTCGCTCGGTCGGCCAAGGCATACCATGCCTGGTTATCCCAAATCGTCCGCCCAAACTAGCGTGGTTACACTTCCCAATTGCAAACTAATCTCGACCGCTCAACTTCGCCGGACGATTTGAGTGGCTCAGGTCACGTTTTCATGGGACAGTCAGGTATAGGCGTGAACACCATCCTACCACCTACTCGCCCGATCGATCTCAACCACTCCTCTTTACCGGTCAAATTGAGTGGCCTAGATCGCACCTTCATGGGACAGTGAGGTACGGATGTGTACACCGGCATGCTATCTACACGCATGCCCGATCGGTCCTTTCCAAAATACTTCCCATGCTTGGTTTCGACCAAGCTGAAGAGTGATGCTTGCGCACCTCTTCAAAACCCTAATTCCATCAATGGTCGCAGATGAGTGTCTCAAAGATCATCTCGTCCGTCCAACTTTACCGGCTTGGTTATACAACCCTGGTCAGGAGTCAATTGGTCAGTAAGGCGTCTTGGTGATCACCACCCGTCACTTTACCACACCATGATGCAAAAGACTCGCATAAAAGACACACGACACTTCACAAGTATCGACCTCCGAATAACGCAGTTATTCAATTTAGCATTACATGCTACTTTACATGGGTCCCACGATCCACACACTCGAGACATCAATCATGTCACAAACTAGGGGATACATACTTTGGGGGTATTGGTCTGGGCGGTTTCACGGCGTGCGGCGTGCGCCATCAAAAGAATGTGTCAGGAAGTCATGGACGGTTAGTGATGATGGGTGAAGTGGGCAAGACTGGTCGTGTGACACTAACACACGACTCCACTACTCCATCACTCCACTTTCTCCACTTCCCACGAGATACGAAAGTTAGGTTAAAAGACTTGTATAAATAGGTTCTCCTCCATATTTTCCAAACACAGAGGAAAAACAAGAACAAGTCCAGACAACAGAAGCAAGTGTTGATACCATCGTATTCAAACACCGGAACTGATAGCTTACATCCTGCAAGCCAGTCCAGCTTTCTGATACAAGTCATTCATATAAAACACCTTCACATTCTCAACACCTTCTTCGCTTCCCTCCCTAAGATCAACCCCATCTCCTTCACTTTGTGACCGAAACAAGTCTGGAACGGCCATTTCTTGGTTTAGGCCGTACTTGCACAAATTGATCTCTCGAATCTACAAGCACTCACCGCGCAGTGCATTTGTTTAAGGTTTAGACTTATTTCTCATCCACACATCCCAAATTACCAAAACTGGCAGAAATAGTTTTCACCCATAAATAATTGGCGACCACAGTGGGAGGTTGATCTCTCGGTTGCAAAAAATTGAATTCTCAATTTTTCGGTTTTTTCATCTCGCGATGTATCCTCACCAGGAAATAACAGGTGGTTCAGATACCTTGGGAAGTATAGCTAGAATGCTAGAATATGTCTTGGCAAATCAAGTCTGGCATTGCTAGAAGACAGAGCGAAACATTCCGCCTTTTGAATGATATAACAACACAATTACAAGGAGGGTCGACGCTGAGATATCTACTCGAGACATTGCGAAACGCCGGATCCTTAGCTGGGGTCACACCTTTACCGGTGGAGAAGCAAAAAGAGCGCGTAATCGCATGAGACTCAGGAAAGATGAACAACATGGTCCAGCCAACAATGAAGACTCGAGGCTCTACAGAGGAAAGGACTTATCCGAGTACCGCAACGTCCGCGGATAAAGAAAGGGAGCTCCGCATCCCTCATCGAGCCCCCGCTAGAAGATTTACATCTCAAGACTCTAGTTGAATCCCGGAAGACTGTCCAATCCGCATTGACCTTTCAACCAAGCGAAGAAATGCTTGAGGAATGAGAGATCAATCAAGGAATACGTGAATACAGAGGATGGGAGCGTTCAATTCGATCACTCAGCAGTGATATTACGACACCTTCCACATCCCTTTACCCAGGCAATCGATCCGCAGACATGATGGCACTCGCAAATCTTCCAACTTCATCTCCGAAACGTGCTCCACATCAAAGCCATGTAGAGACATCACAACGCCCACTAACACAGGAAAAGCTAGATTCAAAGTACCTACACTTTCCCTTCTCAATGAAGAAGATTTTGGAGTTGCTGGAGGCGTGGGTGCGAAACGGAGAGGTGGAGCTACCTCCGGTATGGCGTCCACCCACTGATCAAGAAGTAATGGACCCAAGGTATTGTCATTTCCACCGGTTCCTTCACCACCCCACCAGTGAATGCAACGCTTTGAAGCGCATTGTTCAGGAGAAGCTTGGTTCAAAGGGATAGCTCTCATTTCCTGAGAAATTAATGCGGACGACTTCCTTGGAGAGGCTACTTCGGTTTGATGAAAATGAAGTCTCAAAAGCAAGTAAGTTACATCCAACAATCTTACAAGAAAGATAGTTTTAATAATTCAATAGGGACTTGGTGTCCGACACATAGAGAAAGAGGCTCAATGATCGAACACCATGTTTGTTTCCCTTCATACTTCCCTTTCACATGACATTTGCAATTTCATATGATATGTGCAATCATTCATGACCAAGATGCAAATTCCATTTAAAATAATCTCTTTCAGAAAAGTCATTCACAAAACTATTTCAAAATAAACCTATTCAATTACCTATTAATTCAAAATCAGAAGTCAAATTGTGAAAGGAAATCCTCACTACCACTCAAAAAGAAAAGCATCTAAAAGAAAAGACAAGTAGGTGGCTGGTAGGCTTGGTATTGTGGTTTTTTTTGCCTACATGTTAAACCGCAAGTGCACGGTATCTACAATATAGAACAGGGCAAATACGGGTCGATCCCACAGAGACTTGGGTTGTTGTATGGCTAATCTAGGGCTTTACTCTACTGAATTCTAGCAAGTGTAACACAAATGTTTTGGTGTTGTCGATACGACTAGGAATTGTTTGTGACTGTGAACTAAGGCAATAACTAAATTGTAACACTTTAGAAAAATACCAGGGTGATCAATCCACCTCTAATCTCATGCCCAGGCCATATATCTTAAGCTATGTTCTTGTACCTTCTTATGAAGGTCTACACTGGATGTTCATTAACCAATTTTTGCCAACTAACCCCTAGTATGAGATGTCTTCTTACAGTACAGCTCATCACAGGCTCATAAGCTTCATCAACTAATTAGTAATCCTAATCATATTATAACTTAGCAAAAACACAACCAAAAATAGATATGCTTGACATGAAATTCAAGGGTTTCATTAACACCCTGGATAATTAAATTAGAACATTCAAAGAGGTAATTCAAACAAATAAAGCTAAGTTGGTGCACTGGCTAGCCCAGGCATACCCCCAAACAACACACTACCCCTTTCTATTTATACAAGCAAACTCAAACCCTAATTCATTTTAAATTGGAAATTAAATCAATACACTCTCACCCAAAACCGAATCAGTTGTCTCCTCTGCTCATGCGGCTCTGAAATCTCCTCTATTTGATGTTCCCTCTCATCTGTGAAACCCTAACCCTAACCTAATTCTTTCTATCTCTCTCTTAGCTCCTAGGGAAGAAGCTAAGAAAGGTCTAGAGAGCAATTAGGAGGGGATGTGCGGAGGAGGCTGTTGTCTTTGGTGTCAGGAGGAGAGGAAGAGTGATGGTAGCTCTGGTTTTGGTCGGAGAAGAAGGGGAAGAGAAATGGTTCTCTCTGCCGTGCCGGGAGAAAGAACAGAGAAAATGGAGAAGGGTGCGTTTGGTTTGGGTGGTTAAGGAGAATATGTAGGTGGTGTGGTGTTGAGCGGGTGTATCAAGAACCGATGGGACGGATGGAGCGACCGTAGGATCCGGTGGGGTGAGATCTTCACGGCTCGAGAATGAATCGGGCGTGGACTCAAGTTATGGGCCGGGTCTTGGACTGCCAAGCCCATGTCTTGTAGATGGGCTGCTTCTTGTTGGGTTGAAACTGATGCGCGCGCGGGCTTTGGCTTTCTGCTCCATAGACGCTCGTCTTTAATTCTTCGCTCTTTTGGCTCCTCAATTTCTCCGAGCTTTATTTATTACCTAAAAACACAAAATTAATTAGTACAAATATTTATTCTTGAAAACAAAGAAAATACAGAATTTGGGATAATATCTGATTTCTGAACACAAAAGATGAGTTAAATGCCAATAAAAAGGTGTATAAATATGCAATATTTGGCACTCATCAGTGGCGCGATCCTTCAAGGAAATTCCTTCAGCAGAAACTCGCCCTTATGGGCAAGAGAGACTTTCATCCTTTGAAGTACAGCCTGCTTCAGCTTCAACTCCTCAGACAACTTTTCAACCTCTTCTTCCTGGCGAGTAACACATTCTGCAGAAGGGGCTTCATCTTGTAATTTCTGGATCTCCTGAATCTCGGAGAACCCTTTGAGGAACCAAGGAGCATTGAATTCGTACTGCACAAACACATCTCGATGGCACTTCCAGTCTTCAATCATCTCTTCAGAAAATGTTCGACCAGTCGTGACGCCCATCCCATGGATAGAAAATTAAGCTTCCTGAACGCGGTTGACCAATGCAAGACGACTTTTGAGCTTCGTATTGGTAGAAATGTGGCCGTGCTTCTCCCATATCGCCGTGTACAACCTTTCGAACTGAGCTAGCACACTGAATCCTCCAACCAACACATGAACTGGATAAGGGACGATGAAAGGAGGATCGAACAAAGCCCCGGGCTTCATTACCGATACTTCACCAGTCACAGGAGCCTTGTCAGTTACAGGAGATCTTTCGGAAGAAGTCACCACGATAGCTTTATTGATTGGAACCTGCTCAGAACGTTCTTCAAGGGGAGCCACCTCAACAATAGCGGATGTTACCTCTCTTACATTCCTCCGGTGTCTACTTCACTCACGGGTGCTAATTTCCATTATGGCCCCATCAACAATATCACTTAGGGAGGCACCTTGTCCAACCGAGCTTGCATCATCTATGTCATGATCTGGAAAAGGATTGGTTTCGCCAGACTTCTCAGCATGAAGGCCAACGTTACCTGACTTCTCGTTCTGAATGCGCGCCAACCTTGTGAAGACATTCTCTTTCTAATTCCCTGATTTCAAGCAAGGATCACTCTTAGAAGAATTTACTCTGGAGAAATGAAGGAATCAACAGAAAGAGATTTAAATACCTTCATATTGGAGGAATTGAGGATCACCGAACCACATGCCTTCCTCTTAGATCTCTCTCCTGCTTGGGGACTGTAATCCTCAGCTCTGGTCCATTTGGCTGGAAGTGGCTTCAACCGAAAATGCTTCTTCAGGACGTCAGAAGACGGCTCACCACGGGAACCTATCACAACATCCTCCGAGAATTCTTGGAAAGCCAACAGTTGCTTCCTCCAAAATTCATTATACTTGTCGGTTACCACTGAGTTTCTCCCAATAGGCCAGAAGGGAAGACTCTGCGATGCCAAGAACACGTCAGCATCAAAGATACCCGGGAGGAGTTCTTTCGGAGCCTCCGATGGACGAATAAATGGAATACCCTGGTCAAATCCCATTTGGCGAGCAGCCCTGTCAATATTGTACGGAGTCACAGTAAGAGCTTCGTTGAAAAAAGACGGGATATATCCCTAATGCAGTGTGCGAGATAAATAAGTTCTCCAAATTTCATAGTGTTGGCATCGGCACGCAACGCAACATCGGGACCGTCGAAGCAATAGCAAAAGTCTTCGGCCGAGCAATGGAAGAGTGGATCGGCCCCCTTGGACGGAAATTTACAGAAGACACATTATCAAAGATATCCACGAGTTTCGCACCGGTTCTGGGATGCTTCCTCTGCCAACGAAGTATTCTCAAGCCACCATACAAATTGCCGAGTGAAGTTACGGGAACAGGAGCATAACTTTTGAAATGTTCCCACAAGAATGCCAGAAGAAAAGCGAAGTGAACATACGACTCTACCTTCTTGTACCCGTTGGAAACATGCAAATCCATTGCTAAGGCGTCCAGATGAGAATACAAATGATCCAAGGAACAAGGCACCTAAGGGAAGAACTTCGCCTTTTGCTAGCTTTATAGCAATCTTAACTTGAACACCCCTTATGGTTTTCTTTCCGAATCGTCATCATATATATCTCTCGGATAGCCACAAAGACAGGAATGCAATCACGCTGAGCTCGTTTTCCAACTCCCCGATCCGGTTCTGGGTCTACAGGAGACCACTCCGATACCCACCAGTGTAAAAGCATCTTGTATCTTTTTTCTCCTCCTTGTCCGGATCGTCGAATTCTGCCACTTTTGGAGTATAGTGTCATAATCATGTTGTTCCGTGTCAGAAAGCTCATAATAAAGATTCTCAGCAATAGGCAGGTTCATCAATGCAGCTACGCTTTCCAGAGTAATAGTCATCTCTCCCCATCTAGATATAGCTGTATGAGTAGAAGGGCGCCACCGAGAAATGAAAGTAATCAAGCTCGCAACATCTTTCTTAATTTCAAGAGTAGCAGATGCCATGACTGCATTGAGGATTTGCGCTTTGGTCAAATTGGATTTAATGTCCTTATTATTCAACATGCGCCTCATCCATCCTTCATAAGAAGCCAGTGGGTATGACAAGTCTTGAAGTCGATAGGAGATGGCGGATATTCATTTCTTTGAAGACAGAACCTCATCACAAGTGTCGAAGAAGAAGATGGATCGGCTTCTATATTTTCCCCGAATCGGAAAGCGGGACTATCTTGTGAGAGGGATGTTTCTAATGTTTGGAAAGACAAGGTGAACAACTCATCAACAATGTTCGGCATATCTTTGAAGTCATCAACACTTCCCGACTTGGCACCAAAGATTATCTCCGTAAGACATATCAACAGAGTTCTTTTCTTCATTCTACAATAAATACAGGAGTCAGTTCTTGTATAAAAACACACGATACGTGCACGAACTGCATTCACGTTGGAATGTACAAGGCTGGGATTGGGTCCAAATACCGGCTCAAGTTTCAATTCCGGTAATGGTTTCAAGTCTGGTATTACTCAAGTTTCAAGTCCGGTATTGGTTTCAAGTCCGGTATTGGTTTCAAGTTCGGTATTGGTTTCAAGTCCGGTGTTGGTTTCAAGTCCTGTATTACTCAAGTTTCAAGTCCGGTGTTGGTTCAGAGCACAAGGCTAGTATAAGGTCGACTTTCAGTCAAGCATATGTGGGTGGCACCCACGTTCGGATGAAACGCACATGGTGGGACTGCGTTCATGTGCACGTATTATAACACGGTTTTTATTATGTTCATGGGAATTGTGTTTATGAAATTTAAGCCAAAGTCTCTTTCCAAGCTATAACCTAAGAAGCTAGTTTTGCATATAACAACGGAAGAAGAAGCAAAAACGGCATATTCACGGAGTCGCGGAACTAAACCATCCTAGCAAATATGGGCGGTTTTACTATCAATCTTGATGGGAAGCTGAGCATGATGTATCTATCAAAATATTTTTACCTAAGAAATTAGGGTTTTTCCAAAAAAAAAAAAAAACCGAAACTTACCTTGGACGGCGGAGGACGTCCCGCGCAAGAACTCCCGGAATTCATGGCGGTCGGCGGCGGCAATGGAGGTCACGCGCGGAGAGCTGGCCGAACACACAAAAAGAAAAAAAAATCTCGTGAGAAAAGAAAAGGGGGTTGGACTCTTTTATAGACAAAAATTAAAAGAATCCCAATAGAACAAGGATTCCTCTTTTATTTGGTTTCCTCTTTTGATTCAAATACCCAAAGAAGGAAACCGGTCCCACCAAAGGATTCCATACAAGCACAACGGCATGGACAACTAGCGGTCGGTCAATACTCTTCCGGGTAAACTCCCTTTATCATGTCTTTCTCACATATGTATGTCACCATCTCATGCCTACCCCACAATAGTGCAACCATTATGTGTTAGGCAAGGGACTTAATGTTGATGGTGGATTTTCATTTAAGGTTAAAATTGTAAAAAAAAAAACAAAAAATTATGCGCTAACATCTTGCAAAAGACAAAGCCATTAATAAGTGTTGAATACTTCTTCACTTTACTAATTCACCTAGAATGGAGCATGTGGCAACAATCCCATTCTCAGAATTAAATACACGAAATTCATCCAGGTTGGAGCATGTAAAACAATCCCATATACCCCGTGAATTTATAGCATTATTAATTAATGCGTAAGCAACCTTGTATTTCTGTACTCATTCTCGGTGCGGCATGACGACGAGTGTTGCTCTCAAAGCAGAGCAAAACGAACCTCAAGCATTATAATGAAAGCATGTACGAAATACCGTCATGTGCCGCAACTCTTGGTGTGTTATACTAGCCCGATTGAGCAACTCTCAATGTGTTATACTAGCCCGATTGAGCATCCGGATCTGTCCGTATCGATGCGGATATGATCTCGTTCATCCAACTTCACCAAAGATGATTGGATGGCCCGGATCAATTCCATAATCCCCAAGCGGTATGGAATATTCGCTGCTGAACCAACGCGGACCCCGCATGGTCGGCCTCCAGAATTGGCATAGCTTGCCAAAACGTCCAAACCAGAACGGTATGGGCGGAAAACCCTAAATTAGGGTTTGTGGCATATTACATGTGTCACAAAATAGTCTCAACCATCCATCTTCGCAGGTATAGATGGAGGGTGTAGATGTAGATTCAAAAGGCCCAGAGCATGTCAACACAATCACCGTGGGCCCCCCTACATGCCTGACCAATCGGTCAGGACCAACCATGGTTGGTAATCCTAATTCGTGCGCCCGAATAAGGCATGGTTACACGGCCGTGAAAGCCAAAATTAGGGTTTTGAGCATCACGAGTGTCCATCTTCTCCGGCACGAATGGAGGGTCCAACATTAGATTAAGCAGGTCCGGTTATACCAACATGACCACCGTGGACCCATCAATCTCCTCGCTCGGTCGGCCAAGGCATACCATGCCTGGTTATCCCAAATCGTCTGCCCAAACTAGCGTGGTTACACTTCTCAATTGCAAACTAATCTCGACCGCTCAACTTTGCCGGACGATTTGAGTGGCTCGATCACGTTTTCATGGGACAGTCGTGTATAGGCGTGAACACCCGGCCTACCACCTACACGCCATACCGATCGGCCAAGACCGACCTAGATTGGTCATCTTGGAATGCGCACCCGAAGTGGGCATGATGCGCGGCTTTTGCGGCATCAGATTTCTGTTGCAAAATCGATCTCAACCACTCCTCCCGGTCAAATTGAGTGGCCTAGATCGCACCTTCATGGGACAGTGAGGTACGGATGTGTACACCGGCATGCTATATACACACATGCCCGGTCGGTCCTTTCTAAAATACTTCCCATGCTTGATTTCGACCAAGCTGAAGAGTCATGCATGCGCACCTCTTCAAAACCCTAATTCCATCAACGGTCGCAGATGAGTGTCTCAAAGATCATCTCGTCCGTCCAACTTTACTCGGCTTGGTTATACAACCACAGTCGGGAGTCAATTGGTCGGTAAGGCGTCTTGGTGATCACCACCCGTCACTTTACCACACCATGATGCGCACTGATAAAATACACACGATACTTCACAAGTATCGACCTCCCGAATAACGGTTATTCAATTTAGCATTATATGCATCTTTCTGCGGGTCCCACGATCCACACACTCGAGACATCAATCATGTCACAAAATGGGGGATACATACTGGGGTATTGGTCTGGCGTTTTACAGCGTGCAGCACGCAACGCGCCATCACAAGAACGTGTCAGGAAGTCATGGACGGTTAGTGATGATGGGAGAAGTGGGAAAGACTGGTCGTGTGACACTAACACACGACTCCACTACTCCATCATTCTACTTTCTCCACTTCCCCACGAGATACGAAGGTTAGGCTAAAAGACTTGTATAAATAGGTTCTCCTCCCTATTTTCGAAACACATAGGAAAAACAAGAACAAGTCCAGACAACAGAAGCAAGTGTTGATACCATCGTATTCAAACACCGGAACTGATAGCTTACATCCTGCAAGCCAGTCCTTCTTCTGATACAAGTCATTCATAACCAACACCTTCACATTCTCAACACCTTCTTCGCTTTCCTCCCTAAGATCAACCCCATCTCCTTCACTTTGTGACCGAAATAAGTCTGGAACGGCCATTTGTTGGTTTAGGCCGGACTTGCACAGATTGATCTCTCGAATCTACAAGCACTCACCGCGCAGTGCATTTGTTTAAGGTTTAGACTCATTTCTCATCCACACATCCCAAATTACCAAAACCGACAGAAATAGTTTTCACCCACAAACCGAGAGATAATCAAATCTTCTTTCTGCTCGGTCGCGAGAACGAGCAAGGGTAGCGGAAAGTAATGCATTCTCTTTACGAATCTTGGCATAGCTAGATTCCAAAGTAGAAAGGGAGGAGCGAAGATTTTTCTCGTTCGCAAAACAAAGAATAAAGAAAACCATTCAGGCGAAAAATTTGCAAGGAAGATATCATAAAAAGACTTAACAAAGGAAAAATGATTGAAGCAGTCAAATTTTATGACTACCTTCCTTTTGCGAGATAAGATATTGGGTTAAAGCCAAGCAACTATTCTCCAAGTGATCCATGGCATTGTCAAAATTATCTCCAACCAAACCTTTCAATCGAGATCGCAAATTCTTTTCATTAGAAATGAGTAAGGTGTTTTCCTTCACAAGAGAAGAATATGATTCTTCTAACTTGGAATATTGATTCTTGAGTTGGCTTGCTTTTACACTTAAAGTTATTCTACCCTGGATAAGTTTGTCCCTCTCAACAGTAACTTCTTTAAGTTTACTTCTCAACGAACAGAGAGATTGTTCTTGCTCATTACATACTTTTTGAAAAATGTTAAGCTGTTGCGAAGAGATCGTCACCTTATTTAAAAGAACTCGCTTCTCTTGAGATAGAGTTTCATTTTCATCTGATAAAGTTTCCAACTCCAAATTAGCTTTATTCAAAGAGTAGGAGAGGCGAGATAATTAACTACTTAATAAGTTTTGCTTCTAAACTAATTGAGCACTTTCCTTGGTAAGATTATCTACTTGATCAACAGAGTATGTATGAAGATTATCTAATTGGTTATATTGATCCATCCAAGCATCTGTATCCATTCGGGCTTCTTCAGCGACGGATTCAAACTGATATATCTCCATTTTTCGTTTCTGGTTTAAAGCTTAAAGGGCGAACAAGGTATTTTAAAAAGAAAAAAAAAAGGATTCAAGCTGATATACCTTTTAACTCTTCATTCTTCTTGCGAAGATTATCACGATCCAGTGAAACATTCTGAAGCTTTTTATTTTCAAGATGAAGAGTGTCACATTTCAAGCTCATGGCTTGGAGGTTATTCTTCAAAATTTCAACTTCTTGTTCTAAGGATGTTTGCGAAACCATCCTGTCAGAGCCAAAATATTTACTCAAAATCTCACAGAAATTAGATTTGATAGGATCAACGGAGGTTTTCTTGACATCATCCAGGATATCTGATAAAACCTTGAAAGCCATATCAATCCCTTCCAGATTTTCTTTAGTAAGAGGGAGAGATTCGGATGAAGAAGTGATGATGATAGAAGATGGGAGAGTTGAATCATCTTTCGTCATAGATATGTCATTCGAAGATGAAATTTGATGAAGGTTAATGATCAACTGAGGCAAGATCAAGAGAAGAGGCATTGACAGCAGAAGAAGAGAAGGGTTCATTCGCAACAGGGTTATCACGAGGAATTTCATTTATAGAAAGATCAGGTACAGGGAAGAAGTCTGCGGCGATATTTTCGCAAATAATGAGAGGGGATTTAGCTTGCGAATATATCGCAGGAGGTGTTGAAAGCTTTAAAATATATGAAAGGGAACAAAAGTTTCAACATTTTTAGGGTGGCGAGATCTTTTGGGGGGCCTATCGCCATTTTCGTCATCCTGCGAATCACAAGTAAAATAAGAAACAGAGGCAACAATATTGTTATTAGAAGAATAAGTGTTTCTTAATACCTTGCTATTCGCAGGTTTTCTTTTGTTTACAACGATTTTTGGTTGCGAACCCTTGGGGGCCTTAGGGTTTTGGATTGTGAACTTGGTGCCGGAAGTGCTTTTGCTGAAACAGAAACAGTATGGGAATTATTCAAAGATGAACAAAATCAAATACGATAATTTCAGTAGAGGAATTCAATCCCAAATAAATCAGGTTCAGCAAAATCAACAAACCTTGATGGCTCCATAAGAACAATGATTTAAAGATGGAGAAGATTTACGAAAGATGAACAAAGAGTAAAAAGTTCCGCACGACAAAAGATTCACGAGAGAACGTAGAGACGAAGAAGACGAAGTAAAAGAAGGAAAATATTCTTATGATGGATCTCTTCTTAAATAGACAAGAAAATGATGACTGGTTAGCATTTAATTTGCAGGTAAAAAGGGGAATATTTAACACGTGTAAGCGGTTATACTTAATTCACGGAATCTTGTTGGCAGAAAATTTAAGGAAAGAAATGAACAACTACGGCATTTTGAAAGTACTAGTTCTCATGACATTCTCTCCTTCGCATAGAAGACATGAGAAGAGGCAAGATATAAGATCAGAATATCGCAACATTAATATCCTTGAGAAATCTTTGAACGATACACTGCGAAGACGTCGCAGATTGGTTATAGAAATGACGTACCAGATGACGACAGCCTGAACACGAGAAAGATGTGAAGACCTAGCGAGATTGAGGAGTGTTGCGAGATTTAACATTTATATACTCGCGAGAATATCGCAAGCCAGATCCGAAAATAAAGGATAGCTTAGCTGTCATCCACCATGTAATGTCCTATATAAAGAGTCGAATAGGCCTAAGGTTGAGGAGAGAGATCTTTTTGAGAGTGAGGAGAGATAAAGTCTAGAGTTGCCGTTGTATTCTTGGTTTCATTTCTTTCCTGTAAAATTTCTAAATCCAATTAATAAAAAGTGTGATTGTTGATCTTAAAGATGAATTGATTATTATGAATTCTTGTGAGGGATGTATTGTAGGATTTCCTGCAACCACAGGTCCCACCCTTCATGATTCCTTATTTTGTTATTATTATTTCCTTCATCGTATGAAGTTTCCGCAGTTTGAGCAAAAACCTCGATTTCTTCATATTTTCTCAAATGATTGCTCAAATGCACGCCAGAAAATATCAAAATTCTCAAGACTGAGGCACGAACACTTTGGTGACATGATCATATTACCTTGACCGACCACTACACCAAATTCCCAGATTAATAACAGCAATTCCTAACGTCTTAATGGCCGTTACAAAATTCCCGTTACAAATGCCCGTTACGAAAAATTCGTAACAGACGCGCACCGTTAAATTTTTTAAAAAAATTTGTAACAGAGTCCAGCCATTACGAAATTTTTTATAGGCGTGCCAGCCACACGCTTCGTCTCACCTGGATCGTAACACCTGGAGTGTGTGCGTGTGCCATTCACACGCTTGCTTTTTTTTTCGCCCAAGATAGGAAGTACTAGATGATATTTCCTCCCATGCATAAGGGTTTTCTCCTCCTACCTTAGAGAATCGATTTTTCATTCTCATTCTCTCTCTTTTCTCTTCTCTTTTCTCCTCCGCCTCTCTTCCCTTTTTTTTTCTTCGCTGAAGATACTTATATTCGTCATCATTTTCGGTTTTGATTTCGATTTCATTTTCAATTTCACAGATCTGTTATTGATTTTCTCTATAGATACTATTTTTTTTTAATCAGATTTGTTATGAAAACCCTAGATTCGTTTTCAGAGAGAAAGCATGGCGACTCTGTTAATCATTCAAAGAAAAAAGAACGAGAAGATGATGTTGCTGAGAAGTAGGAAATCAATGTATGTGATTGTGTTGATTATTAGTCGAATCTGTGAGTTATGTGTAGGATCATAATATCTCAACATTAATATCCTTGCGAAATCCTTGAACGACACACTGCGAAGACGTCGCAGATTGGTTATAAAAATGACACAACAGATGACGACAGCTTGAACACGGGAAAGGTGTGAGGACTTAGCGAGATTTAGGAGCATTGCGAGATTTAACATTTGAACACTTGCGATAATGTTGCAAGCCAGATCCGAAAATAAAGGACAGCTTAGCTGTCATCCAATATGTAACGTCATATATAAAGGGACGAGTAGACCTAAGGGAAAGAGAGATCTTTTTAAGAGTGATGAGATAGTTTTGAGGAGAGAGAAAATCTAGAGTTGTCGTTGTATTCTTGGTTTCACTTCTTTCTTGTAAAATTTTTAAATCTAATTAATAAAAAAGAGTGATTGTTGATCTTAAGATGAATCGATTATTATGAATTCTTGTGAGGGATGTATTGTAGGATTTCCTGCAACTACATAATGGCGCTAGAAACAGGGACTGAAGATTGATATTGTGATTTGAAAGAATTTGGAGTAGTAGATAAAGAATTTCATATAATTTTCAACAACTCATCAAGATTGAAAAATGGCTAGAAGAAGACATGCATCAAAACAACCAACAACCGTTAGAAGGAGTAGGAGACTTTCTGGAGAAGGGAGAGATGAAATGGAGGAATCTTCAAGAGTGAACACAATAAACAATGGAGAAAGTCAATTTCAACCGTCAATTCAACGTACACCAATACAAAATAGAACTGTGGATTATGATAGAGTGAGTGTACATACTTGCCGATCAGATTCTGTAGATGAAATGGGAGAAGATCAGCAATTAGGAGACAATGGACAAGATGAGAGAGACCAAGAAGTAATTGAGGAATAATTCATGAAAATGAAGAGATTGCAGCGTTAAAGGCATTAAGGCAAACAATACATGAGGAAAGGAGATTAGAATCAGAAGAACGTGCAAATCTAACAAGGAAAAATCATGAGCTAAGGATGGAAAACATGAGATTACAAAATATAAGGTCAAGAAGCACTACAAGATCAAGATCAGTTAGGGAAGAAGTAAGACGAAATCCAAGACGAAGTACAAAATCCAGAGACGAAACATGAGATTACTGTAGAAAACGCTAATGAAAAAACCCGAGAGGAAGTATAAAATCCAGACGAAGAACGTCGTGAAAGAAGAGAAGTAATGGAAGATCGTTATATCCAACATGGTGAAATTCTTCAAAATGGGCAAAACGATGGAAATCAGGGAAATAGACATCGTCAGGGGTGAAATAATCAAGATGGCGAAGAAAATCAGGAAAAAGGAAGGAGAATATTATATGGGAGAGAAGAACAAAGAAATCAACGAGTAATTGAAGACGAAATTGAAAGACACTATACTGAACAAGCACATCTAGCTCGCGAGAGGGAAAGACTAAGAGCATAAATGGAAGAACAAGAGATACAAGAGGCAATTCACCGAACAATCATGATAATCGTGAAATGAGGAGTGAGCGAAATCGCAATAATGGTAATATCAATGAAGAATATGATAGAATACAAAGGAGAATGGAAAAGCGGCAAAGAGGAGAAAATGAGAGATATAATGGTGTGCGAATTCATGAAAGAAATGAAAGAGAAGATCGCAGAGAAAGACGAGAAGAAAATGATGATCAAGAAAATCCAAACAGATATGAACGCAGAAGAAGAAAGGCGGAGTTAAAAAGACCAATGGAACCAAATTCTAGTGTAAATGAATAAATTTTGAAAGAGCTAGCGGAAATGAGAGGAATATTAAATAATAAAATAGAAGGAGGTAGGTTCAATTGGATGAAGCTATAGAAGAAGTTGCGAAAACCCCATTCACACAAGAAGTACAATTAGTAGGAATACCTCCAAAGTGCAATTTACTTGCGTTAACCAACATTTTTGATGGAACAACTTGTGCAATACAACACATCAAAGCTTATGTGAGATGTATGCTACAATGGGAAAACCATGATGCTATATTGTGCGAATACTTTGCATCAAGTTTAACAGGAGAGGCCTTAAAATGGTTTGAAGGATTGCCAAAGAATGCTATAACATCTTTCAACCAGTTACGGGATATATTTTTAGGGGCGTATATAAGCATTAATTTCTCGCGACCTGGCATTGAAGATGTATTTGGGTTAAAGCAAAGGGTTGGCGAAAGTTTGAAACATCTGACCATGAGGTGGAAGACAATGTGTAGCGATATGGATGGTCGTGTGGATGAGAGATATCTCATTCTATCATTCATTAATGCTATGTTTGCAACCAATCTGTTATACATTCAAATTTTCAGAATCAAGAATACAATCACAAAGACTGAGTTGCGAGAACTTCAGGAGGAATATATTGCTCTTGAGGAAAAGCAAAATGAGATGGAATCATACCGAGTTGCGAACACAAGTTCAACAGCAGCGAATGCAAGCTTGTTACCTAAGTTGATAAATACAGTGGCGAGCACCTCGCAAGGACAATCGGAGAGGGTAATGGGTGATAATCAGCAGAAGCTAGTAGCTATGGGGAGTCGCGATCAAGAAGAATTAGAGAGAGAAAGAAACTTCTATAGCCGTGGTGGAAATAACAAAATTCAAAGACTTGATCAACCACAAGAAACTTATGGAGGTCAGAGGCAAAACTATCATAGGGGACAAGGAATCCACGGGATAATATGGGAAGAAATAGAAATGCCACCTCTGAATGCTAGCGTGGAGAAAATATGGGAAGCTATAATCTTGATGGAAAATATACCAACACCATGGAACATGTGAAAGGAACCAACTCCAAACCAAAGAAGCCATGAATTTTGTTCTTATCACCATTTCCATGGACATACAACAAATGACTGAAGAAATATAAACAGAATCATTCTCAGGATGATAGATCAGGGAAAATTAAATCACTTTCTAGTAGGGAAAACTCAACCTCAAGCATTACCACCTCCTCCAGAAATTCGCAGGACAAACACAGCGAAAGAAAGAGAAACATTTGTGATAGAAGTTGGAGCAAAGGCAAAGAATCTGTTTTGTAACTCTATTGTACATTCGTACAAAACAATCGAAGATTTTTACGATAATACTCTCAGCAGGGTTTTCGCAAGAGATGCCGATAATAGAGAAATAATGAACATTGCGAAGACATCGCCACTGAAAGAATGGCAAATGCAGACTATTTATTTTACCGAAGAAGAAGTACCTGGGGGTGGAGAAATGCATGACAACCCATTAGTGGTAAGATTGGAGATTAACCCAAAGCCTAGCGATGATGAAGAGGATGGAGCTGAAAATTCATGGGAAATCAATAGAATTTTGATCGATACTGGAAGTTCCGTGAATATTCTTTTTAATCATACTTATAAAACTATGGGAGGGAAATATGAAGATATAATACCTTCAACTTACAAAATCTATGGTTTTAATGGTACTGCGAATAAGCCTAAAGGAGAAGCTCATATGCGAATTCCACTGAAAGGATTATCCTCTGAAATTTTATTCTGTGTAGTTGATGTGGAATCACCATACAAAGCATTGATTGGACGACCTTGGTTACATAAGATTCTAGGTGTAGCATCGACTTTCCATCAATGTATCAAGTTCCCTCATCCTAGTGGTATTGGCATCATAAAAGGAGATTGGATAGAAGGAAATAAGTGTTATGAAATTGACATAGAATCTTGCGAAGAAAGAGCTGCGAAGAAGAAGAATTAGAAACACAACATCAAAGAAAAACAAAAAAGTGAAATATTGATGGTAGATGCAATAGAATGGAGAGAAGAAGAAATGTCTGCGAAGTCAATGCATGTTGAAGATAAGAAGCGGCGAGAATCTCGCAAGAGACGAGCAACCCAGCGAGTTCTATCATTCTTCATGTTTATTACTTCATAGTTTTAGAAGAAGCTCTCTACTGTATATTTTCCAGAGAGTATTTATAAATCCTCATATTTAGGATCCCTAACTTCTTTTGGGTAAAGAGATCCCTTACCAGCACTGCGATTCGCGAATTCAAGCATTAAGCGAATACAAGCATCACTTAATTGATAGATGGATCGCGAAAACTTTGCATGAGCAAGAATTTCATAAAATAAGGGGAGATTAGGATCATAAAGAGGAATGGGAAGGCCAGCGAGAATTTGACCAAGCGAATTTATGATTTCCTGATGATCAGTAAACAATTTGGCAGAGAGAATGGATTTAGATTCTTGATTGGGAATGGTGGTTAATGTAAAATCCTTATCTTCGAAATCTTTCTGAACCTTTTCCAGAGAAGTTTCATATTTACGACCAACTGGAGGCATCTTCAAAGTATGGGAATGAAGAGAAAATTGAAGTTCAAAAGAAGTAAAAAGAAGAAGATTTACAGTAGCACAAGCGGAAGTTACGGAGAGATGTTGAAGAAAAATTGCAGAGAAAGCAAGAAGGAAAGTAAAAAAGAAGAAGAGAGGAGTAAGAAAAATATCAAGAAGATAAACACATTTAGTGTGAGAAGGGACGTGAACGGTTGAAAAAGACGTGTCAAGAAATGGGTGGAAGAAGAGATACGTGTAATAAATTCTGCGTAAAAGTACAGAATCATGCAAATACAAAAGAATATGGAAAAATGAACGGCTGCGGCATTTTGAAAGTACTAGTTCTCATGACATTCTCTCCTTCGCAGAGAAGACATGAGAAGAGGCAAGATATAGGATCAGAATATCGCAACATTAATATCCTTGCGAAATCCTTGAACGACACACTGCGAAGACGTCACAGATTGGTTATAAAAATGACGCAACAGATGACGACAGCTTGAACACGGGAAAGGTGTGAGGATAGCGAGATTTAGGAGCATTGCGAGATTTAACATTTGAACACTTGCGATAATATCGCAAGCCAGATCCGTAAATAAAGGACAGCTTAGCTGTCATCCAATATGTAACGTCCTATATAAAGGGACGATTAGACCTAAGGGAAAGAGAGATATTTTTAAGAGTGATGAGATAGTTTTGAGGAGAGAGAAAATCTAGAGTTGCCGTTGTATTCTTGGTTTCACTTCTTTCTTGTAAAATTTCTAAATCTAATTAATAAAAAAGAGTGATTGTTGATCTTAAGATGAATTGATTATTATGAATTGTTGTGAGGGATGTATTGTAGGATTTCCTGCAACTACATTATGCAGAGATTAAATCAAGAAGATAAAGAAGATATGAGATGAAGAAATAAGCAGAAAAGAGGTTGATCTTCTGATGGAGATGATGAAGAAAGAACTGGTGGTATGGGTTTGCGGTAAATGGTTCAAAGTATGGGTATGTCATTGATTCAGATGAAAAAGGTTTTGTTGGTGATTGTGGTTGAATGGAAGAGATAAAATAGGTTGAAATCGAGATCTGCTGTTGATTGGAATTGAAATCTTGGTTTGCTGTAACAGAGAATGATTAAGAGAAGAATGAGAAGATGGGTGTGTTGTGAAATTGAATCTGGTGTTGTCAAGAAGATGGGGTTTGAATAGGCTTAATCTTGATATTGCAGTGGTTGAATGATGGATCTGGTGGCTAATGCTGGTGATTGCAGTTTCGGGATAGTTTTGATGGTGTCTTGACGTTATAGATGGGTTCTGTGGAGTTGTGCATACATGGCGTATAATTTCTGAAGATAATGAGCTGAACTGAAGGTGCTGATGGATGGATTATGAAGCAACAGATATTTGCAAGTGCAGAGTATTGGTGATCTAGACAGAAGTAGTGTTGCAGGTTAAATGTTGTTACTATTGTTTGTTGGAAATTGAGATATTTAGATGGGATTGATGTGTGCTATGTCAAATTCCTAGATGTATGTTTGGTCACAGACAAGAAAGATGTTCGGATTCTATGATTATTTATGTGGCTAAGTAGAACAGTGTAGGCTGCTTTCATTATTTGTTGATGAGCATTTATAACTGTTCTTCCATTTATCACCTCGGTTGGATATTATGGACCGTGGCACTGATGCTCGTAATAATCTTTTGCTTGGAAAAGTTATCCCTCTCCAGTTTGGTTATGTAGTTGTTGTTAATCAATGCCAAGAGGTAATTTTCCCTCCTAGAATTGGAAGTTTCTTGTAAGTTTGTTAGCATGACATGAAGTTGGAGGTAGTCTAAGGTTGATAGTTGATACTTGAGTAGAATTTGTTTTCGCACAAGATGTAGATTTATTGTGTGTGTCTGCATTGTATAAGTATTATTAGTGATAACTTTCTTCATGATGTGTATGAATTACCTCAGTGACCTGTATATTATATACATTAAGTTAGTGATTTGCCTACCTTTGTGATCCTTTGGTATTGGATGGTGTATTTAGTTTTTAAATATTTAATGGTTTTTCATATAATTTTGTAAGTGTTGAGTATCTAATAATATGCATGTTATGAACATGATATTATGCAAAACCGCAGTATCAAGGATGCACTTGCTTACGAGGAGAAGTTATTTCATAATTGACCAGAACCTATTTCCACCAGTTTGGTTTTTGTGGACATTTTGGATCTTTGTAGTAATTATCTTTATGTATGCTTATGATTGTTATGCATTACGGTGTATATAGTAGCCTTTCGATCAATGTGGTACACCTCGCTTAGCGAAGAAATTGAATCAGTACAACCATTGACTATTTTGAGGAAAATATCAATCTTGTCATGATCTCGGTTTCTCTCGATGATAATAAGCCCTATGGCTAAGTGCCTTTTGAACATTAACTTTTCAATGTTTAGTTTGAGTATGGAATATCACACAAATTTGTCCTGGTTGATTTCAATATCATATAATGCATAATTTTTGGCTGATACCATTTACTAATGCAGATTACTAGCACTTGGAAGATGGAATATAACACGGACTGGAAGGCAATTATGCAGTGTTTTTTTCCTTGGAATGATGGTGAGACACTGTTTTTGTTATAGCTTGTGATGCAGTTCCTTTGGTCGGCATGTGCTGGCGACGAGAGTCCTAAAGTAACTAGCCAATGTCTTGGAACACTTATTTTCAAAATATTGCGTGTAATAAGATAATAAGTTCTAGTCATTAAGTGATTTATCATCATTGATGGGTTTGTGTGATGGCAGATTGGCCATCTAGGTGCAGTGGCTCAAAAATATCAGGCAGTTTCACAGAATGGGTCATCTGACTTATTTGCCAAGGAAGGTCAAGATCTTCGTAGTTTGTTTTAGAAATATAGCCTTAGTAATTTTTCAGTTCTCAAAGATACATGGCAATGTTATCTTAAATCAAATTAGGGCAAGCACTATAGATTATGAACACTTGAATGCTCAAGGGATTCTTTGAAAAATCCAAACTTGACAATAATATTAGGTTATGTATCTGTTCAGAGCATGTGTGTGTCTGGTGATGATAATAAAATGAATTTTTGTGGTGCAGGTTTGCTCCATCAGCATGGCAGTCGGTTAAATCGTTGGATATGCCATTAGTGACTGACTTGGGATATAAAAAGTGTTATGTTCATTGTCTTCAGGTGTGGGGACTTCCTTGCTATTTTCCTTTGTTAATGTATAGATCCAGTTCTAGAACCATAAGCACAAATTTTGTTGGTTCTCTTGAAACTCGGTCTGTTTGATGTGTTGTCTATTGTACAGGTCAGTGGTCTTCCAAAGACATCAAGTGAGATTTGATGCTCCAACTGTTGATCTTCAAAAGGTCTATAAGAGTTATCAAACTGGAAGAAATCTTGCTGGTTGTTGAGGAGATCAATACACTCTTCTATGGTAGGAGCTAGAGACTTGAAAGAATTCTTAGATCCTTATCCCTTGTAAGATTTTCCATTTTCCTTGACACAATATATAAGATTTCACTATTTGGATACTACGCACACATAAAAATTTATGAATTCTTTTAGCTATGAGTAAAAAATTAAGAATAGAACAAGTTATTGTTGTTGAATGGTGATTGAACCTTGGTTGGATTGAATTTTGTGTATTCTGGCTGAAACTGAGCTGCCAGTGGATATTGACCGGGTTAAAATTGGTCAATTTTGACCAATTTTGACCAGGTCAATGTAGACTGGCAGTAATTTTTTTGCTGTTAAGAAAAAATTTCTAATGGTTGTAAGCTGTTTCAACCTGCCACTTAGTAACGGCTCTGGCCTGTTACTAACTTGCCACGTAGTAACGGCTCTAGGATGTTACGACCACGTTGTTACAAAAAAAATCGTAACGGCCCTGAGCTGTTACCACGTGGCAATTTAGTAATGGCTCTCACATATTACTAGAGCCGTTACAACTGAAATTCGTAACGGTCACAAAGCCGTTACGAAATAAATGTAACACCCACTTTTGCAACAGGCAGAAGCCGTTACAAACCGTTTTAGTAACGGCTTAGTTATGTTTCTAATCCCAGAATTTGGTGTAGTGGACCAAGGTTGGCTCTTTGGCTTGCAAGAGGTCGGTCCCGCGTATTTTCATCATTTGACCTAATTTGTTCACATTAGGTTCAAAATCTTCCAAACAACTTGGAATTTCATGAAACGATCGTCAGTCGTTCCCATGACCAACAAGGGCTGGTTTCATGACCCCTTGGTCGGTCCCTCATCTCTTCATAATTGGGTTTTATCACCTAAGGCTTAGAGGAGCATTAATTTAATAAATGATTAAACCAGCATTTAATCATCTTTTCGCCAACTGGTCTTCAAGAGACTTTGGTATTTTCTCACTTGAGCATCTCTGGGCGCTACATGGTCGATTCATCATCCCATATAGTCGGTTCCTCCTTCACTCCGTGGTTGATTTTCAATAAATCATTAATAAATCATCAATTGATCAACAATTTAGGGTTTCGAATCCAAGGTTCATGATTCCAGATTCAAACGTTAATAATTTTACGTTGATCTCATGATCAACATTTTAATTGATTATACTCGTTTCAGTTTCCAGTATTTTAAATTAATATTTATTTGGTTATGTTACCAATAATTTATCAAACGAGCACCATTTGCTCATATGAGCAATATTTGCTCAGACTAAGGAATATTGGTTCAACTATCAATATTCAGCAATTCATCAAATGAGCAATATTTGCTCACCTTAACTATCAACATTTATTCGAGAATTATACCTCTGTCTCAACAGACACGTTCATGACTCTTAGAACATTTCCAAATCACGTTCGACTCAGCAATACAAGGACTCATCGTCTCACAAAGTCAGCAACAGACTAACTAAATACACATCTGCCTTGCAGACTCCACAATAACGAGACATCAATCGTGTCACATGGGGGATATCAACTAGGGTTTTGGTCTCAAGCGTCTACGGCACGTGTGTTCATACACACGACGAGAATGTGAGCAAGTCGTGCAAGCAGTTGGAGGAGTTAGCAAAGTAGTGGGTGGAAAATGAACCAAGCCTCTGTACGATGAGCAACTGGTTTTGACACGATTTCCCACTTCCCAACTCTTTGACTCCAAAGAATCGTCACACTTCATGGGATCAAGGTGTTTATAATTCTTGCAATATAAATAAGTCTCTGGATCATGATTGAAAAACAAGACAATATTTCGTCAAACAGATAACAAGAGATTAAGAACTCGACATCCGAGCAATTATTCTCAACAGAGCAAATTCAATCAATCAAAACTAATCTTATTTCTTCACGCAGAATACACAACACACCTACAATTTCGATCACCATTGATCTCACACATTTCTCAGCTTCCCTCCTACAGATCGACCCGTCCTCTCTTGTGACCGAATTGACTCTGTAACGACCATTGTCTTGGTTTAGGCTAGAGTCCTACAGATTGATATCTCGAATTCAAAGCACTCCCTTTTTTGCAGTGCATGTGTGTGAGGTTTTAAAGTTCACTCGGTTTAAGGAGTTTCCTCCGCACGGCCATCTCCTCAATTCATTAAAAACCAATAACTCGTTTTGCCCCATCTACAGATTGGAGACCATAGTGGGAGATCATTCTCTCGGTTGCAATCTCAATTCTCACAAAGATGGTCGATCTTAGATCCAATTCTGTTACTCAAAACTCCAGTCAGAGTCTGTCAAATGGTGATGCTTCTCTGCTCATCCGAATGACTCTGGTAATATTCGTCATCCTTACTTTACTACTCCTTTATCATCTATCAATGCATTTGATGGAGAAATTCCGTCATTAGCTGAACTGGCATGAAGGAAAGAGATTTTGGAAAGAAACATAAATCGATTGAAGGGAGCAATCGATAATTTGTTCAACTGCATGGTCGACCTGACAAGAATCTTAGGAGCTCAAGTTGTGGAACGCTCGTCTCTTGACACCAATGACGCTAGCCCTCAAGCCAACAACTTCACCACTTATAAAAAGCCAGTGGATCAGGAAGTTACACATTTGATCGAGAGTTTATGTGAACTCCTACACTTCTCCAGAGATCAGCGTACGAACACATTTGTTGCACTCAACTAAATATCATTCGACGTGGAACTAACTCCATCGTCTCTAGCCGTTGAAGAAGTATGCATGGTGTCCGAACACTCGATCAACAACATCACATTCGGAGAAGAAGACCGCATGGCAGATGAAGGGCATAATCGATACTTATACGTAACCGGTTTTATCAAAGACTCTGAATTCAAGAGAGATCTCGTTGATACGGGCGGTTTTACAAATATTATTCCTATGAAGACTCTCAAGGAGGCCAAGATCCCACATAACAAAATTATCCGTCATCCCATCTTGATGAAAGGTTTTGAAGGAAGTCAGAGCCATACGTATAGATATACATATGTAGACCTGGAGGTAGGACCTATCCAATCAAAGGTCAAGTTTCATGTAATTGAGCAAGAACCTGATTATCACATGATACTCGGATGCCCCTGGCTTCATGATAACAAGGTAGTTCCCTCGACGTACCATCAATGCATGAAGGCTCTGCTCAACAAAAAGATTGTTCGCATCGGGGCTTCATCATCTCCTTATGCTCCCGTCTATGATGTTGAATTCCCTGAATCTCAAAAAAGCATCCCCGAACCTCCAAGCAAGATTTACAGTACTCCACTCCCAAGCTGGAAGTCCATTGAAGAAGTTGCTGACAAACCATCATCCTCAGGTGCTAAATCGATCAAGTCATCTGCTACACCGACTAAGCGCCGTAAGGATCAGGTCTCAACTCCGGGATCTAATTTCATAGCCAGTCATGATGCGGAGAGGAGAATCATTTACCGTCGACGCAAAGATTAGCAATTAACTGGGGAGAATGATGAAAAGTCTACCCGCTCCGAAGAATCATGTCGAGCGAACCATCACTCGACGAAGAGATTCAAGATTTTCCACGACAATTGCAAGACGACACTGATTCCACCACTGATGATCTAGAAATAATCAACATCGGGACGGAAGATGATCCAAGGCCAATTTTAATTAGTTCCACGATGTCACCAGAGGAATGGACGGAACTGATAAATCTGTTGAAAGAGTATCAGGATGTCTTCGCTTGGACGTACGAAGAAATGCCTGGTCTAGACGACAAATTAGTCACTCATCATCTACACATTACTCCTGGATCCAAAGCTGTCAAATAGTCGCCTAGGCAGTTCAGACACGAAGTCGAGGAGCAAATCAAAGTCGAGATTCAGAAACTACTAGCACTAGGATTCATCAAACCCATTCAACATCCAACATGGCTGGCGAATGTTGTTCCAGTCAAGAATAAAAATGGTCAAATCAGATGTTGTGTTGATTTTAGAAATCTGAATAAATGTTGTCCGAATGATGATTTTCCCTTACCCAACATTGATATGCTCATCGATGCAACCAATGGTCACGGTATGTTCTCATTCATGGATAGTTACAGCGGATAAAACCAAATCAAAATGTACGAACACGATACTAACAAGACCGCATTCTGAACTCCCATCGGAAACTTTCACTACACGGTAATGCCTTTCGGTCTGATGAATGCAGGAGCCACTTATCAAAGAGCCATGACTTCCATATTCCACGACATGATGCATAAGCAACTGGAAGACTATGTTGATGATGTGGTGGTGAAGTCGAAGACTCGAGCATCCCACCTGGAAGTTCTGAAACAAGTTTTTGAAAGATGCAGAGAATACAAATTAAAGATGAATCCTTTGAAGTGTGCTTTTGGTGTTTCCTCTGGAAAGTTTCTAGGATTCCTGGTCACTGCAGAAGGAATCAAGGTCGATCCAGATAAGACGAAAGCTATTACTACCATGCCTCCTCCACGTACTGTGAAAGAACTTCAGATTTTTATGGGCAAGGTGAATTATATTTGACGCTTCATTCCTGGATTGGCTCAACTCATTTCTTCATTTACCCCTCTGCTGAAGAAAGGAGCAAGTTTTGCATGGACAACCATCCAACAAGAAGCATTCCAGAAAATACAGCAGATACTATTATCACCCGTCATGAAATCTCCAATGCAGGGACTACCACTAACACTTTACACAAATGACTTCCAAAGGATGTAGCTATTGGATCACTTCTTGCTCAAGAATATGAAGAAGGTATCGAACGTCCGATCTACTACTTCAGCCGTACGATGAGAGAAGCTCAACTCTGATACCCAAAAGATGAAATAGCATGTCTAGTATTGGTGCATGCAATCCATAAATTCAGGCAATATTTGCTATCCAACAGAGTCGTGATGGTTTCCAAAGCCGACCTATAAAGTTTTTACTATCAAATCCAGCCTTGATAGGGAGACCAGAAAAGTGGCTACTTCAGATGTCAGAGTTTGACATAGCTTGTATACCGCCTAAAGAAATCAAAGTCCAAGCGATTTGACTTGCTCTTTTTTTCCAGAGAAGATACAACAATGTTACATGAAGATGTGCTCAAGAGTTTCCGTGAGGTCTTAGTTATCAAAGAAGAGACGTGGCTTTTATACTTTGTCGGATCCGCCACCCCTAGCAATGATACTGGAGG
This sequence comes from Papaver armeniacum, assembly GCA_023531295.1. NCBI lineage: Eukaryota > Viridiplantae > Streptophyta > Magnoliopsida > Ranunculales > Papaveraceae > Papaver > Papaver armeniacum. The sequence goes on along the minus strand of JAJJWW010018582.1, from coordinate 612,234 downwards.
AGCGGGCGTAGTGCTAGTATCTCCATCTGGCGAAGTCTTCTCACACTCGTTCAAGTTGGATTTTCACTGCACCAACAATTCGCATAATATGAAGCTTTCTTACTATGTTTGTCCCTGGCCAAGCAAGCAGGAGAAACACACCTTGAGATAAGGGGAGATTCAAAACTACGGGTCAATCAAATGAATGGAGCATACTCTCTCAAAGAAATCACGCTCGCTCCATTCAGAACTGAAGCGCGACGGATATTAAGTCATTTTGCTGATGTAACGATTGTCCATACTGGACGAACTCACAAAAGGCATGCTGACTGCCTAGCAACTCTCGCTTCCAAGCTGCAATTCAAATGAGCATAGAAAACAGTCACAATACAGAGGCGTGTTGTGTCATCTACCTAGCTTTCTCAAGTTGAAGACATTCAACCAAACGATTGGCGAGCGCCTATTATTCATGAATTGAGCAGTTCTCTTTCAGAAGGGAAAGTCAGTCTCAAGGAATTAAAGAATTATTTCTTGCTTCACGGAGCGTTGTACTATTGAAATCCTAATGGGTCTTTATCACGATGCCTCGGAAATGACGAAGCGGACGAACAACTCAAACACATACATGAAGAAATCTGCGGACAGACGTTGGTAGTAACACTTTACAGAAAGCTTTAAAGGATGGGATACTATTGGCCTTCCATGGAGGCTCTATCAAGAATTCTGCAAAGATCTTGTCCCAATTATCAGACGCCTCCTCATCACTTAGAAGCTTTGACATTCCATCACACTGGGGACTGGAGGGAACCAAAGTAATCGAAATCGTTCCTCGGTTCTACTCGGTTAGGGACCTTGGAGCGAGGAGCAATTAGCTCGGACTTGGAAATCGCCATAACTCGTTCTAATACTCGGAATCTATTTATTTTATATTTATATACTGCTGCTCATAATTCATTATTTGAACCAAATTAAAATTAAAATTTTAACATTATCATGTAATTAAGTGTGTAATATTGTTATATTGAACGTATTATCATTTATTTGGAGGTTTTTCTATTTGATAACTCCCATTTGATGGGTTACGAAACCCCTCAAATTTTCTTTTCTAATTTTTGTGCATGCAAGGCCAACTCGTAAAAATCGTTAACTCGTTTTGCTAAAAAAATCGACTCAAATCGGCAAAATTGGCCGCCTTAATCGGTAAAAATAGGGAATGGCTTGGAATCGGAAATCGCCTCGGTCATATAGCCTGTAGCGATTACTCGGGGAGTAATCGGCCTTGGAGAGCGATTTTAACTACACTGGAGGGAACCTTACATCAAGTACCTTCGGGACAATGAATTGCCGTTGGAAAAGAAAAAAACAATCAAACTCATTCAGAGAGCTAAAAGATTTGTCTTTCTTGATGGAATCTTATACCGCAAAAGCTTTGGTGGGAACTTACTGAGATGCTTAGCTCAGCATGAAATCCCAACAATTTTAAAAGAAATGCACGATGGAGAACATCAAGCAAAAAGGAAATTATTCTCTAAATTCATGAGAAATATTATTGGCCGACCATGGAAGACCCACGCATTTGCCAAGACATTCAGGTGTTATCAATGCCAAGTCCATGGTAATCTCATCCACACTCCTTGTCTCCCATTTAATTCTGTGAATAGTCCATGGCCTTTCTATAGTTGGGGATTGAATATCATCGGGAAAATCAATTTAGCATCTTCGAAGAAGCATGAATACACCATCACTGCAACTGAGTATGTTACCAAATGGGTTGAAGCTATTCCTCTTCGAAGCACCACTGGAGTCACGATTGCAGCCTTCATCAAAGAATACATAATATGTAGATTCGGTGTTCCTAACCACATTGTCACCGATAATGGAACTCCTTTTGCCAAAAAGCACGTGACAGAATTGCTCGATGAATACGGCATCAAACAAGTTTTCTCCTCACCGTACTATCCCCAAGGAAACGGACAAGCAGAGAGCACCAACAAAACTTTGATCTGAATTCTCAGCCGAATAATTCATGATAATCCTTGAACGTGGCATGAACAATTGCCTATGGGTTTATGGGCCTATCGGACCGCACCAAGGAGCTCGATCGTAACTTCACTATACTCTCTCTTCTATGGAGCCGACGCCGAACTCCCAGCAGAAATCAAAATTCCTTCAGTAAGGATTGCAACAGCTAGTGGAGTACATTGGGATGAAGCCGAAGTGTCCAACTCAAGAATCGCTGAACTGGACATGCTTGAGTCAAGGAGGGCTAAGGTAGAAAAATACGTGGAAGCATACAAACAAATGATCTCCAGAGCTTACAACAAAATGGTAAGACCCCGAACATTCCAAGTAGGATATTTGGTATTAAAGACAGCAAAACACATTCAACAAGATATGTCTGCTCTCAAGTTCTCCCGAAATGGGAAGGACCATATGTAGTCATCAAGGCAGTATCCAGTGGATATTACAAGATCGTAGCTATTGATAGAGGAGTGGAAGGAAATATAATCAACGGTAAATGGCTCAAAGCATATTATGCCTGATCCGTAGAAAACAATTACCTTTTCATCATTTCAAGCATTTTTCAAAATGTAATTTATATTCCTCCAAATAGCGTGCAAAATGCTCCTTTGTTCATTAAGCATTTCATAAATTAAAAAAATTCATTCATGCCATGATCAATTATTCTACCTAAAGAAAAAGCCTAAATCTATTCGAAAACAATAATCATCTAGAGCACACTGTCCAATAACAGATAATTCTTACTAGACATCATATTCAACTTCGTTCGCAAGTTTTCATTTCTTATCCTCAGATCTTCAATTGCTTTTTCAACCCTCACTGATTCCAAATCTAGTGCTCTCTCTTCCTCCATGATAACGGTCGACGAGGAAATCATGTTGGCAACAACGGCAGCCCTATCAATCTTGATAATCTCGATGCGACGACGAAGCCAGCCTACATTGAACTTCAAGAGCTCACAATTCGAGATCATATCATTCCATCTGTAAAGCTATTTATTCTTGACATCCCGTAAGTTCTTCTTGTCCATCTCATCAATGATAGGCAACAAGACGGAAACCGTGGTCAAGAGAGTTGGAAGGAAACCCCTCCATACTTTCGTGGCAGCAATGTGCCCATATTTTCTTCATATTTTGGTATACAGCGGCGCATGACACTTGGTCACTATGAAGCCGCCAACAAGTTGATTATCTGGGAAAACAGTTTCCATAAGTATGTCAAAAGGAAGTCCAGCAGTCGGATACTCATGGGCGAGGACCTCGACGTCAGCATCTACAAGATTGATCGAATCGTCATCAACATGATCATCATCAAGTGATGTTGTTGTATGTCTTTTCTTCTTCCCGTCCTCAACAACATGAACATCAACCTGCAAATACAGCATTCAGAGTTAATATATATTTGAATAAACATTCATTCAAGTAAATCTTTATCAAAACTCACAGATGTTCCAGCACCCGCATAGGCAGACTTGAAACGAGCAGGGATCTTGATGGTGCGTTTAGGTCTTGAGTTATGTAGGGAAGAAGAAGAAAATTGATCACCCTGGTTCATCTGCAACAAATACTTTTTTTAGTCAGCCATTGATTACACAAAAGAAAGAACAAAAGGGATACCTCGTACCAGGTTGGATTTCTTAGCTCCCCACTTTAATGGAGATGCATGAGGAGATGAACTAATGTCTGACATGGAGGTATGACGATTAAAATTTTCTTTGTATGATGAAACTAACTCAGAAATGGAGAAAATATTCACATAGATGATAGATTCAAAGTCCTGAAGATATATACTAGATACGGTGGACACTTATCTTCTGCGAATAGTCAATTCAAATTGCAGTTTTACTTGAAACCCTAAGTTTCAAACAAGATCAATACTGGAGACGCGGAGGAAAATAACGTACTGGGGACTAACAATGACCAAAGCTGGACATGGTCAGAAAATAGCCACATGGCTTTGTGCATGTCACACGTCTTCTCAGCCTGTGCGGCACATCCTAGTATTTTTCACAGATGAAAATCACCAGGGCAAGCAGAAGGGGATCATGATGGATTTTGGTACATGAACATTGGTCCATTTCATTTAATTCAATCAGAATGAATCAATATTAATAAAATGGTTTCTCATTCAAAAAGAAAATCATAATTCTGAAGTAAAGTTGTTCAAATAATCAAAGAGATGTCTACTACGAAAAAAGAAAGAAAAAAATCAAATGTTCAAACAAGATTATGAGCAAGACTAATCGTCAGAGTATCCGATTCGTCATCATCATCATCATCCTCTTAAGAATCCTTTTGGACTCTTTCTAATCACTGTCCGAACTAGAGAATTCTTCCTCGACGAGATCGTCATGTATTGCATCCCAGTAGTCTTATTCGTCATGTTCAGCCTGGAGATCAGCCTTAACATGTCGCTCAATCTCCATGTGCGGTGGATATGGCCTACTTTTGCATTCCATCGGCTCCTATACAGGTTCCTATTCCTCAGCATCTGAGTCTGAGACTACACCATCAGGACGGGATCGGAGTCTCTCCTCGGCTTCTAGTGTTTTCCACTGAATTCTACGTCTCTTCTCTCGATACTCGGCAATTATCTCCTCCCTGGCTTTCCTCTTCAAGAGCTCATCACGAGCAACTTTCAGCTTTTCGAGGGGCATGTTATTTATCACCTTCTTAGCATGATCCGTATTGGCATGCACTTTGGCCGCAGAGGTCCTGGAATCCTCCTCAGAAGAGCTAGAAGAATAATTACTGCTGGAAGACACCATTGTCTGGAACCAGAGACACAGAATCATGGATGTGCCAATGTCAATTTCACAACGAAATGGTAATTCTTAAATCTTACTTTTTTACGATTCCACTAACAGTAGTGATTGTAATGCAAGAGTTAACACTTCAAAACTTGCTCGTTTCTTTGAATCTACAAAAGACGAGCAAAACTCAGATTTTCATAAAATCATGAACACTTCCACCATGCGAACATTAATCATCGAATTATGAAAAATAAACAATATTTCATCATAAGTAATTATTTAATTTTAAATATTACTCAAAGTCCGGCTTTGATTTTCAAAATATATATATATATATATAACGTGAATTACTCACGTAATTTTAAAAAAAAAAATTGGCGTGAGCAAAACTCACGTGAATAAAAAATAATCGTGGATATTCCACGGTTTTATCAACAAAAAAAAAAAAAACTTTTCCCTCGTACAATCGTCCGTCTTCGAAACGAGGGTTTATTTCGATTTTGTGAAAATTCACACCTTTCAAGATAAAGTTTTGGTTTTCATATAAGCTCATAAACAAAATTTTATCACTAGACATAGGTCTATGTATCAAAAAAAAAATCCCTCCTAAGTCAGGGATTACTAGTTTCTTAACCTAACGAACATACGTTTTTCAAACAAGGGTTTTCCACAAAACTCACACTTATATATGCACATGTATATATATAACTTTAACATGAATAACACATGAACAACTCATGAAACAGCCAAAAAAAAAAATTTACCTAGTCGGCTGCCGGAATATGGCCGGACGGTGGTGACCGGCGGCGAACTCCGGCGAAAAATTTCCTCCCTGCTGCTGACGTGAGGTGATGAAGAGATGAAGGTGGTGGTCGTTTGGAGAAGAAATAAAAAATATATACATATTTATCCCTCTTATATCAAATTTTATTTCCAAAACCTAATTCCACAAGGATTTCCTTTTTGGGCCCGAGCCCGTGAATCCTAAACCGACCAAGGTTTCATCACCAAATCAGTGGTGCTACACCACTTTACGCTCGTTAGACGATGCTCTATCATGCCACTGTGATATTCTTTCAAGCCATGGTTCGTTCGTGCAATCGAAAATCCGGTAACATCTTATCTTACGACTAAGTTCAATTACTTATTTCGTTTACAACTAGAAAATCACATCCAGTGCTGACTGAGGAACATGATTGTCCCTCACTAAGCAGGGGGACTTAATGTAGATGGTAGATTTTCGACTAAGGATAAAATCGTAAAACCATAATTGTACATACTCCTGATCCAGCAATCAGATGAGTATTGAGGCTCATGTCTCTCATTGAAGCATGAAAGTTCATGCCGCAAGAACCTCTGACTGAGAATACTGTCTCTCAGCGTATATGTAGATGTATAGTCTCTCAACTGAGGCAACAGCATATCTCATGAATACTGAGCAATTTTAGTAATTATTTTTATATAGTATCGAAAGATTGGACGGCTCCGAGATAGCTTGCCTGCTAGTATAGAGCAATAACGTCTTCAGGATGTAACAATATTTTCCGTGACTATATAAAAGAAATATGACGCTTCAACAAGCTCATATTACTCGACTCTCAGATAATTAATGCTCCTAGATAGCATGCCTGCTAGTATAGACCCATAAATTAATTATCTCTAATCCTTAAATTCATTAATCGAATATTCATAAATATTCTACGCTCTTCATAATATTTCATTACTTCAATTCGTGGTTCTTCCCAAAGAGAATTCCATGGGTTAGTGATAAATATTCAACGTACGGGCATCTGAGCCGCTATCGAGTAAGCCACGACCAAAATGGTTCAAGTGTATTCAACAATAATGCACTAACGAGCACCTGATGCACGAATGAGCATTCCAAAACACGAATGAACGATGAATCTATGCAAAATAGGAATAATAATAATAATAATAATATCGCGGCTAGTGCACCCTTTACCCCGCTACTCAAACCTGGTGGCGGTTTAAGACCTATCGCCAGGTACCATATGGCGCATCGTGTTCTAAGTTGGCAAAAGAACTCGGTTTGTAAAGACTTGAACTCTGTCTTGGCAACCACCAATATGGCGTTGGCATTCCTTGCGGTGGGGAGGGATTCTACACTCACGAACAGGGTTGCTTGAGCTACATGGTTCGGATAACACAAAATCTATGTTGTTAATAGATTTTTCTAACGCATTCAACCTTTGTTGATCGCTCCACTATTATTCGTGAGGTACGAGCACACTCGTCTCTAGCATTTCCAATTGGGTTGAATTTTGCTATATGAAGCCGTCCAGGTTATATTATCGAGAACATGTTCTCTCCTCGACACAAGGTGTTCAAAGAAGGCGACCCTCTCGGTCCCTTACTTTTTGCTTTAGCGTTGCACCCGCTCGTCGAGAAGATTGCCGCTAACCGCACTGGATTTCCATGCTTGGTATTTAAACGATGGCACCATCGCAGGTGATACTATGGAAGTGTCAAAATCTTTGAAAATTCTTCAGAAGGATGGACCAGGCTACGGGTTGCATCTGAATATTTCGAAGACAGAATTATTTTGGCCTTCTTATGACTTGAGAAGAGATGCTGATAATGCCTTTCGGGCGAATATAGGTAAGCCAAAGGATGGTGTTAAACTGCTTGGTGGACCGGTCAGCTTAGATGTAAATTTCTGCAGCAATGTGGTGATGAATAAGGTTGATAAAACCATTCAGCTCATGGAAAAAAATCAGGTGCTGCATGATCCTCAAAGTGAACTTTCTTCTACGTAGTTGCACTGGGGTATCGAGGTTGTATTTCGCCCTACGTACCAATTGTCCCGAGACGCTTCAGAATGCTGTCGCGTGTTTTGATGAATATCTTATGCGATATCTTCGCTGCCTTGTAGTGGAGATGGAGCGGGTTTTGGCTTAGTTCAAAGAACGACTAGCCACTCTTCCCATCGGAGATAGGGCTTGGGTATACTCACTATGTCGATACTATGCAAGATCGCTACCTTGCTTCTCAAAGCGCAGACTCAACACTTGGGCAGAGAACTATTTTGGGACTCGCTTATGCTAGCTGACTTGGGTTTTCACAGTGCGATCCACAATTTCACGCAAGCTTGTGGGATTTTCCTTCCTGATTTCAACATTAATGATGCTGCCCCCCAATACATGAAGTCCTTGGCAGCTATCTACTTTGGTGCTATCCTAGAAAGGTACCCTCTAGCTTCTCTTTATCTCGCACGTGAGACTGGCATGGGCAATGCAATAGATCCAACATACGATGGATTTCCTTAAGGCGATACCTATACCTCGGTCTTGATCATGCAGCTTGGTTCTAGGTTTGCTTTAGCTCCGTCTTACAATATCGTTTGGCTATACCCCTTTTGCTAAGATAGTAAATGTTCTTGTTGTGGCAAGCTTATGGATATCTTTGGTGACCACGCTATCCACTGTGCTAGTGAGGTTGGGCTTAAGTTCAGACATGATTTAGTAAAAGATATTTTGGCAGACATGTGCTATAGAGCCGGCATTGTAGCTAGGAAAGAGGTTTCTTTGGGCGTCATCAACAATAAGGAATTTAGGCCAGCAGACATCATGGTTTATAATTGGGAAGATGGTAGAGATGTCTGTCTTGATGTCACAGGGGTCTCTCCTTTCACTAGTGCTAAAACTCGTAGCTTCATACCAGGTCATGCCATCTCTGCTGCAACCGCTCGTAAGAACAAAAATACTTGGACGTTTGCACTTCACTCGGATATGGGTTTGGTGTGTTGGCCTTCTCCACTTTTGGTGAACTTGGTACGGATTTTCTAATTTTTCTGAAGAGATTAAGAAATTGCATGGTAAGGCATGATGCTAATTTTAAGATAGGCAATTCTCTTTTTCATAGGCTAGGGATCGTTGTTCAGAAAGGTGTTGGTGCTCAGCTTGTTGCTAGGTTACCCACCATCTCTTGTAATATTGATTTTGATTCTCAATAAAAAATAATAATAATTATAATTATAAATTATAAATTATAATTATAATAATTATAATTATTATTATTATAATTATTAGGTGTTGGAGCACAGATTGTCGCAAGGCTCCCATCACGTTCTATGTAATAATAATAATAAAAGCCTTGATGGCTCTCTTTATTATAATAATAATAATTAGGGTTTTAAACTCATGTTCACCACCAATTCTCTGTGGTGTGTGAAGTACCAGAATCACCTGTTGTTCTGTTCGATTCTTCAGTGTTGGTGATTCAATTAGGGTTTTAAACTGCTGTTTTCCTCGTTTTGTGGGGATTTCGTCAGTTGGAGTTAGGGTTCTTATTCTCTGTAGTTTCAATTGCGGTTCTTGTTTTCTGAAGTTTGGGTTTTCTGAAGCGTGAGAGAGGGGTTTTAATTTTGCGATTTCTTTCTGTCTTCGTTGTTGGTTCTATTAAGGTTTCTGAAATCTTGAATTTTCCGTATTGTAGAGGATTCTTTCGTCGAGGTTTTTCAGTGAAATTCAAGATTGCAAGAAGTTAATCAAGTAGCTTTCAATCATTTGTAGTGCAAGGCGAGTAGTTTCAGCATCTGTTATGAGATTAATTTGAGCCTGTGCTTGTTCTGTGGTTGTTCAATGGTGTAGGATTTATAAAATTAGAACTGTTGTGTGTGTAATTGTGTGGTTTGATTGTATGGGTGAAGTTTGATCATCTAGCTCTCAATCCTCAGTATTGTAAGTGAACATTCTCAACTTATGTTCTGTTTTTGAAGATGGTATTGCTCTGTTAGTGTTCAGGGGTGTAGAATTGTTATAAGTAAACTTTGAAGAGGGGTTTGTTTTGGTGGTTCAGTGTTAGTATTTGTTTATACAGCTTTGAAGCTTTGGGTTTTGTTATTATTAGTGTTTTAATGAATGGTATTTTAAGCTTTCGATTAGGTTTATTTACCTAATTTGAACTCTCAATTTCCCATTCCTTGAATCCTAATTGCCCTTTTAGTCCTCTCTTTTGTGAACTGGTTTGTGTGGCTATTTTTTCTGCCCTGGGAAATGCCGACAACCAGATCTTCATCTTTTAAAACTACTCCATCAGCAAGTATGCCTAACTATTCAGGAGTTGGTTCTTTGGATTCTTCTTCGACAGAGGATTCTTCAAGTTCTTATGTGCAATCTTCATGTAATGACATTGAATTCGCTGGTGATGCAGTATGTCACTGCCCTTATAAGCACTTTGAAGATTGTAGGATGGTGTAGGTGGGAGAGGTTATGTTAAGACTTCTATTCTTAAGCATATACATGATAGACATTTATCTATCGAGAATGGTATTTTTATATGTAGAGAAATAATTCATGCTAAGGCTTATGTTTACAGGTCTTGGGAACGATTGTTGACACAACTACAGATGTGGCTTTGCTTTCCTTGTATGCGTTGGTACTCATGGAAACGACCATGTCGTGATCATGGACGTAATGGTGTTATTAAAGGTCCATTTAACGGTAGAAGTGCTGACTTTCTCTTATATGGCGTTGACAAACCTACTTCCGATACATGTGAGTCCAATACCAACTTGGACATACCTACAAATAGTGTTGATGATTCTTTAAGTCTTTCTGTTAATTTGTTGGACTTGGTGTTTCAGAAACAGATTGCCACTATATCAAGCATTCCACCACTATGCAGGATTAACTTTTATAGAACTCTAAAGGCTTCTCTTGATAAAGTTTTGATCCAACCTAATGATTTAGCTTCATGGTTGCAGTTGCTTCTGCTTCCCACTTGCACTCTCAATCTTTATGTACCAAAGAGCTTTATGGAGGAGAGATCAGGCACTAGGAAACGGCTACAAAAAGCTTCAATCAACTAGGCCCTGGCTAAGTGGAGAGAACCAAATGGCTGCATCACATTGGTACAACAAGTGTTGGAGAATAATAAGGAGATTCAGAGAAGTAGGAAACTTAACAAGAATAAGCAAAAGCCTGACATTGAAGCTTGCAAAAGAAACTCTGGTATGGGCACTATAAAGCTGTAATTAGATCCTCTCTTCTAATGGTGTGGCACCATATAATCCCGACACACTACAGAGCTTCAACTGAAACACCCCTTATGCTTCTCCTCCCATCATACCTTCGTATAATATTAATGTTGCACATATGTCTGCTGATGTCAAAGCTGTTTTGACCGCCATCAAGAGCTTCCCAAGGGCACTTCATGTCAGAGAGATGGTCTTAGAGCACAACATCTTTTGGATGCTCTAAGTGGGTCAAGAATCGCAGCTTCAAGATTTTGTCAAATCAATTTCAAAGTTGTAAACTTATGGTTCTCTGGCAAATGTCCTTCTGCTTTAGGGGAGTATATTGCTATCCTCTTACACCACTCCTTAAACCTGATGGGGGTATCAGGCCAATTGCAATTGGTACCATCTGGAGAAGGTTGTGTCCTAAGCTTGCAGCAAGTTCAGTGAGCCAGGCCATGACTACATACTTGGGTAACCACCAGTTTGGAGTAGGTATCCAATGCGAAGGAGAAGGAATCATGCATTCAGCAAACAGACTTCTGGAATTGAAAGGTACTCAATCTAGCTTAACTATGTTACTTGTAGATTTTAAGAATGCCTTCAACTTAGTTAATAGGACAGACCTTATTAGAGAAGTGAGGAGTAAATGCCCCAAAGATATCAAAATGGGTTGAGTTCATTATGCTAAACCAAAGAAGACCGTATTATAGTGATTCTATTTTATCTTCTTCTCAAGGGGTTCAGCAAGGGGACCCCTTGGTCCTCTCGTTTTTGCTTTAACATTACATCCTCTTGTCTCAGTAAAATTGCCGCTCAATGCCTCTGGATTTACATGCCCGGTACCTTGATGATGGTACTATAATTGGGGACACAATGGAGGTTTCTAAGGCACTCAAAGATAATACAAAATGATGGTGGTTCTAGGGTTTGTTTTTGAACATCAATAAGTCTCAGGTATTTTGCCTTCGCTGCACCCTAGGATTTTATAGATGGGGTTTTTCGAGTAATATCGAGCAGAGCTAGGGGAGGTGTTAAGTTACTTGGTGGACTGTTAGCCTGGATACTCATTATTGCAGTGATTTGGTAATGTCTAGAGTCAATAAAACTATACAACTTATGGACTCGTGAGGAAGTTACAAGATCCGCAATCCGAGCTTTTACTTATACGCAACCGTCTTGGTGTGTCCAAACTCTACTTCACCATGCGCACTACGGATCCTCGAGTCCTACATGATGCTGCCAACCACTTTGATCACCACTTGTTTCAAGACTTACAACATTTAGTTACATGGGATGGGCCTGGTTTCGGTCCTCTTCGCCGACGGCTAGCTACACTACCCATTAAGGATGGCGGGTTGGGAGTTTATACCATGGCGATACAAGTCAAGTCGGATTGCTATCTCGCGTCTTGTGTCCAAACTCAGAACTTACAAGGTATTATCTTACACTCTATAGACATTTCTTCTCCCAGCCATCAGTTTACGTCAGCCCTCAACATGTA